>MU391963.1:0-432014 GCA_022578705.1 Xylariaceae sp. FL1019 | reverse complement strand
ATTGAATCTCCAGGCCACCAGGCTACTACCAGGGCTACCACCTTACGTCAGTTGGCTGTAGCCAACTGCCGCAGGTGGCAGCCACATATCCATGATCCAGGTGGTGACTGGAGGCCTAATCCGTTGACTTGAGGGTGATCGATAGGGTCGATCTTTTGCCTTTTTGTCGTTGCTGTTAGCTGGTGACAGTCGAATGAGAGGATCTTGATGGTGTGACGGTTTTGGGACGGGCCGTTAACGTCGGTGATAAGGCTTTGAACGTGCCGGTGCTACGTGAGCCTTGGAGGGGTAATGAGGGGTTCTTGAGGGTGGTCTTCGAATGCGGTGTTACTGCGTGAGCCCTATGGGGTGACGATGGCGTTATTAAAGTGGGTGACTGTTGGCGCTGTTATTGCTGCTGGCGTATAGTCAAAATAGTGATAACGGGTGTTAGGTGGTATTAGGATAACTGGTGCCTTCTAAACTTAACGTTACCGTTATTGTTAACTGTTAACGGGCTTGAAAGGGTTAATTTTTGCCGTCGATAAAGGCAAATAACGGTGTGACGGGCCGTTAAGTAAGCTTTGAACGTTTTGTGCGTAAGCCTTATAGTGTTAACGGAGTAGTAGTCCGTTAGAGGGTTAAAGGGACGTTTAGTAAGGTGACGTTTAGTGGGGACGTTTTAAGGACGTTTGAGGGGACGTTTGGTAGCGGTGACGATAGTAATAGTGCCGTTTAGTGGTAATTGCTGTAACGATGCTGTTTAGAGTATTATAGCCGTTTGAAATAATAAAGAGTAGCTGCCGTTTAATAGTAACGGCGTTGTTAGCGTTTAGTAATAGGTTTAACGGTCCGTTTAGGAGTACTATAGCCGTTTAAAGGGACGGTTGTAATAGTTTTTTTAATAGTCCGTTTATAGCGACGGGACTTTGCCGTTTATTAACGTTTAGTAGTGACGTTTATTAAAAGATAATAGAAACGTTTAGAGCGACGTTTAGTGAAGGTAACGGCGTTGTTAAGGCTGCCGTAAAGGCGAGAAGGTGTTAAGGGGTAATTAATAGCGTTAAAAAACGTAGGCTTATATTTAATGTGGTACTGCGGGGCTGCTACCGTAAGGTTTGGAGGAGTTTTAACGCGTTAATAATAAAGCTTAAAGAGCGTTATTTTTAACGTAATAGCGTTACTGTTAAGGCTGCGCTAGCGTTATTAAGGCTTAAAAAGTGCTGTAATTAAAGTGCTACAGGCCTTTTTGTAATAACGATAGCGCTGTATTAAAGCGGCAGACCTGGTAGTTTAAAGCGTTACGCTATTATTAACGATGGTGATTAATTAACGGTAACGAGGAGACGTCGGTGCTAGGTATTAACTATCGTTAAGTGATTGATTAGGAGGGTTAATAGTGTTGAAATCGTTAATATTGCGACGTTTAACGGCGATAGCGAGGTGCGTAAAGGTCGGCGCCATTTGTAATTAGGTGTAATAAGTCTTTTGTTAATTTATACTAGGGCTTTTAGCAATATGCTAGGCTTTCTAGTATTAATATTAGTATAAAGTGAATATAATTACTTAATTACTTAATCACTATATACGTATAATACTAGTAATATAGTGACTAATAATGGTTATTTTTAATTAATTGTTATAGTTAAACTATATACAGCTAAAGTACGTAGTTATATACTACTATCTAGCTAGTGCTTAAGGTACTAATCCCAGCGTGGGATTAAATCCGTTAGGCCACTAGGCTATTACTAAGGCTACCACCTTACGTTAGTTAGTTGTAGCTAACTGCCGTAGGTGGCAGCCATATATTTATAAACTAGCAGCATTTTTATTATTTTTAACCGAGTTATTATTTTAACTAATTAGTTATTAAAGTTTAATAATTTTAATAAAATCGCTTATAAACGTTAAATATAGCGTTTTATAAAACGTTATAATAATACTTTTAAAACGATAAAAATAAAACCGAAATTAATACTTTATAAAATTGCCGGTAACCGTAATTTTTTCGAAAGCTTTTTTTTTTATTTTAATATATTATTAACGAATATAATTTAAAGCTTAAAAATATATAAAATAATAATAAAACGGGCTATTACGTTAATATTAATAATAAAAGTTTATATATATAAATATATACCGAAATATTAACTATATATTTTAACGATTTAAAGTTTTATTAATTAATAACCTTTATTAAAGCTGTTTTAACGTTTAATAATTAAATCGCGTTATTTATTATTATATTAAGCAAAAAAATTAGAATAAAACACGCTTTTATTTTTTTTAAAAACGATATTACGATAGCGTATAATTTAATTAGTTATATTAACGATTAATTAGCTTTTAATTAGTTTAATTATTTTAAAAAACGGACGATTTTTATTAATTTTAATAATAAAAAGCTATTAATATTAAATAATTATAAAAATTACTATATTATTAAATTTTATACTTTTTATAAAAAACATAATATAATATTGTTTTTATTACCTTTTTATTTTATTAATAATATTTAACCGTTAAATATTAATATATTTATTTACTATAAACGTAATTATTAATATATTATTATAAAGCATATTAATTTTAAAAAAATTAACTACGGTAAAATCGAATTTTTAAACGATTTATATAATATAAAAAAACGCGGGATAAAAAAAAATATATTATATTATTATAAAAAAAATTAAGCTTATAGCTTATTAACGTAAATATAGTATTTTTTAAATGTTTAACGCTTTATTTTTAGCTTTTAATATTAGCGTTTTTTGCAAATAACCCGGTTATATCGGTATATTTTAAAAGTAGTTAATAAGGCGTAAAACTTTACTCGAACGTAAAAATCGTAAAAATAGGCGGCGTATAGCTTTATAATACTACGTTAATTTTAGTCGGTATAAAACCCCGTTATTCTTTTTAGCACTTTATTTTAAAATAAAATAAGCTAATTATATAACTTTTATGTTAAATATTAGCGAAATTTAATATTATATTAATTATATTAATAACAGTTTATTTTCGTTTATTTATAACTATACGCCGCCGTTTTTTATAAAAGTATATATAATAATTAAACGAAATAAAGCCGTTTAAGCTTTAGCTTTTATAAGTATTATTATTATTAACGAATAAAAGCTTAAATAAAAACAAAATTTTATCGATATTAATAATTAAACGCGGCGTAATAATAAATTAATAGTTAAAATAGGCTTTATTAAAGTTAAAAATACCCGATTATATATAATAATAAATAAATTTAATAAAGTTATTAATAAATATAGCAAATATTTATAAATAATAAAAAAAAATAATAATAAAAATAACAGTTTTTTAACGTTAAATAAAAGCTTTTAAAAACAATAAATTACGCTAAATTAAAACGCGTAAATTTTATTTTAAAGCTTTAAAAGTTATATTATATAAATAAATTGTTAATAAGGTCGTATTTTTTAAAAAAAAATTTAATAACGTAAATTAATTATTTATTTAATATCGTAAAAAACGTTACCGGCGTTAACGAATATAAAATTAAAAAAAAAACGCGTTTTTAAAAAGCGATCAATTTTATTTAACCGCTTTATTATAAATATACGGCTAAATATATTTTAATGCTTTTTAAATAACGTATTTTAATTATTAATACCGTAAATTTATAAAAAGCTTATATTAAATATTATTATTATTATTTATATTAAAGGCAAAAAAGATATAAATAATATTATAACGCTATTAATCTTTTTAAATATTAAGCCCGTAAGATTTATTATTTATAAAAATAATTTCGAAACTAATAAAAATTAAAATAATAAAAATTAAAATAATAACGTAAACGTTAAATAAAATATAGTAAATATAAATTATAGCTATAAATAAAAAACCCTTATTTAAATATTATTTTTAACTAAAATTAAATATATAATTTTATTTATTTAAACTATTTTATTAAAAAGTATAAAAATCGACGTATTTAGGCTTAAAATAACGGGCTAATAGTGCTATATTTAATAGCGTTAAAAAGCTATCCTATTTATTTACTATAATAATTTATCGTAATATTTTATAAATTTTAACCTTTTATAATTACGTTATTAAATAACTATTAATTTATATTAAAATAAAACTAATTATTTAATATATATATAATTTAAATAATAAAAAAAACAAAAGCCGTAATAATAATTTAAATCGGCGTAAATAATATTAAAACAAATATTAAAATATAATATAAATAAAAACGAAGTAATAATTATTTAATACGTAATAATATAAATATTATCGCTTTTTATTACTAAATAATACATTTAATTAAAAATGACTTTATAAATATAAAATTTATTATATAATTAATATATATAGATTTTTATTAACGTTTTTTTTAAAAAACTATATTATAATAATATAATATATAATTATATATTATAATATTATATAATTACGGTTATTTATATTAATTAACTATTAATACCGTTTTTAATATTTAAAAAAAAACAATAATAATATAACGTTTTAAATATATAAACTATATATAATTAAAAAATAATAAAACGTATATTTATATAAGTTTAATTAAATAAGTTTACGTAAATATTAAAAGCTAATATTAATATTAAGCTTTATATAATTAATTTTATATAATAAATAACGTTTTTTAAAAAAACTATAAAAAATATATATATAAATCTAAAAAATAAACTAATTTATATATTTTAATTATAAAATATTTATTTTAGTTTTTTTTTAATTTTAATTAAAACAAATTTAAATTAATACGTAAGCGTTTTTTTTTACGCTATAAAAAAAAAACTATTAAAAATAATAAAATCTTTATTTATTTTAGTATTAATAATAATTTTAATATAGCGTTAAAGCTATGTTTTAAAAAAATAAGCTAAAATTAACTTTTTTAATAAAATAAAAAATCCGGCTATATCGATTTTTATATATTAATTAAAATATTAAAAAAATAATTATATATTTATAACGGTTAAATTTTTAATATTTATTTAAATAAAACTATTTATTTTTAGCTAAAAAGCCTATTTTATTATATATATAAATTTAACCCCTATATTTTATAAATAGGTGTCGTTTTGCAAATAGATGTCCCTAACGTATAGGTCATAGCTATACCGGAACCACGGAAATAAGCCGATTTTAGGCCTAACAAGTAGGCTCTACGGCACCCTGGCTTCTCTCAGTGACACTTAATAAGCCTTACCACGTCATTATAGTAAACGATATTCCAGGGCCGAATAATGCGTCGCATCGTTATCAAAGTACATTGTTTTAATCACAGAGCTCAGCGCTATTTCATGTATTTTTTACGATTTATTCGGATGACTATCGATGGCTCCGGTAAAAGGTGAAAATAATGGCGTGTAGTGTTGCGCTTTGTAACAATGAGGATTGCATATACATCTAGCATAGGGAAATTAGGTGGGAAAACCGGTAGTTTGCATGTATATCCGATCACCCCTGATTGATTGGTCAAACTAGTGGCTTGGCGGTAGAGGAGGTGAAATGGCAGTTAAAGGGATAAGACCCTTGCGGGGACGATCTCAAGCCTTGGGATTTTGTCGTCATGCCCCCGTTACCCGGTAACGTAGCCAGTGCACTACAAAGGAACATGCATATAAAGGGGGCTTGGGTACGGTCAAGGCAGTGCCGAAAACGTTTCCCTCGAGTTCTAGCAGGGGTCCGTTCTAGACTGTCATTTTGAGATCCTACGACCCAGCCATGACAACGCTTGTACTGTAGGGCTGAGGCCCGAGGGTACCACTTGATTGGAGCCTACGAATTGACAGAGGTAGGGGATGATCAAGGTAGAAATCCACTGGAGCATTCCCTCCTTTCGTATCTCGAGAAGTTCACGAGACGCGAGGTAGCGTAAAGATTCAAAGTCAACAGCATTACAGATTGAGGGGGCTTTGGAGGCTAAAAGTACTAATGTTTGCGAAAGCGTCTAATATGCAAGTTGCAGGACGAATGGCACTCGTGATTGGGGCTGATATGAGCTACATATATATACCATGGCGAGGGCTTCATTTCAGCTGTCCGATTCAGTTCAGCGCCCGAACGCACTTGCCTCTGATCGCTTCTCCTTCAACTATTCGCTACATGTAGATATCATTGATAGGGCACTTTTGATCCATCAATAATGGATTATTCACCATGTGAGAAACTTCAGATACTCGTAAGCGAGGTCTGCACAAGAGCTGGGCCATTGAAATGAGAATGGGCGAGAATGGGTAATAACATATAGGTCTGCAGGATATGAAACTAACAAAGTGGGTTTATTTATTACATTTAACCTGTTTTTGCCTTACGCTCGTTAATCCGTACTTTACTACTTAAATATACCCTAAATATATATAACTATAAGCTTTAATTAAATCTATTAATTATTATTTAATACTATCGTCGCTTTTTTAATACATACGATAAATAAGCATTTAATAAAGCCTAATTACTATAGGCTATATATATTTAAGGCTTATTAAAGCTTTTATATAAAGCCTAATTAAAGCTATATATAAGGCTTAAAACGATATTTTAAAAGCTTAATAAAAGTTATTAAATAAAATAAGCTAAATATTTAATTAAACGGCGTTATAAAAATATAAATAGCTTTAGTTTCGTTATATAGCGATTAAATAAACAAAAAATATTAGTCCCGTATATAGCTTACAAGCTAATTTATATAAGAAAATAACGAAAAGTGACTAATATTTAAAATATATCCTGTTTTGGTTAGCCAACCCACTTTGTTAGTTTCATATCCTGCAAACCTGTATCTATATTAGGTATACAGCAGCGGAGACATGCATACCTAGCTCCTGGGCATCTGGCTGCTCGAGCGACCCCAAATTTTTGAAGGGGCTAGGTAATGGTCTATGCCAGCCAATCCGAAACTATCCGAAACTCAAACCCATCGACATGGCTATGACTAATGAAGCAATGAGAGAGGCATGATCCGAGTGATGATGTGCCAGGCGTCGCTCATGGTCTGTGACTATCGATCTCTGACATCAAACAGCGGGCTCGAAATGTGTCTCACAATCCAAGAGCCGAGTTCTACATATGGAAATCTTGTCTAGCGCAGTACAAGGGGACGTTCATTTGGTGAGATTGCGGCACAGGGATGTATCACGCATGTCAGAAAATAGAATCCTTTCTAGGACCATTGGACTTGGCATTAGGCAGCATGTAGCCTGTGACAGCGCGACAGATACTATCGTAGTTTTCCGAAAAGCTGACCTTCTTTTCGACCGCGCTTTACCAAATGGTGACTATCTACAGACGAAAGGCTGCCTCCATACACCCAACATATTATTCCAAATCAACGAGCGATTCGTATAGCCGTTGAAAGGGATATCGGACTGGTCGCCAGGCCATCGGTAAGTTGGTGTCATTTTAGCATCCGAACTAATCGATTCGACATCCCGCTAAGCAACACCATGCTGGCGCCCGTGGCATTCAGGTTCACTAACCGCTCCTCATACAGGCTGCCATATTCAGTTGTCCGAAGCTAGTCGCCTTGACTAAAGTTGCCGTTCAACAGTGGTGCAAGCATGTCCACAGCGCGTACGAATCTCGGCCCTCTGACCGAAGCCTTCACATATCCTTCGAGTTGTACTGTCGCGGTCCAGCAATGCTCTTATTGCGATGTCTTCTGGCAGGGACAGACCTGCGGTGATAACCCCAATAATTACCAAGGAGTTCAGGACAACGCAGACTGTTGGCCGCCGCGCAGCAATCATGGTCTCATGACAGACGTGGCTTTCAATGGATGGGGGTATTACTCGCCTGGTCTTGCGTGTCCCACAGGATATGAAACATCTTGCATCGGCACGGCGAGTGTGGATGGTGGATTCTCTTTTCAATTCCCCCTGACGAAAGGCGAGACGGCTGTAGGATGCTGCCCAACGTAAGTCGATCTAGAGAAATGGCCACGATATGACTGGTGTGCAGTTCAGCAAGGCTAATTGATGAGCAACAGTGGATTTCGCTGCAAATACGATGGTGACGGCGCTCAGACGTGTATGAGCATCGCCACGACGGACTCGTTTGCAGCAGTGACTTGCTCTTCGGGATCGAGTCAAGATTTCAACTACTACAATGTTCCGGCTACGGCCACGATCACACAAAGCGAGGAAACGTCGACGGCTGTAATTAGCAGAATCACAGTCTATGCCCCGCTATTCCAACTCAACTTCCAAGAGACGGACTTACCGTCAAGCTCATCCACCAACACCGCAAGTTCGACATCTTCTAGGGCCACGTCGGTCGCGTCGGCACCCTCAGAGTCACAAACGGCATCGGCTAGTACAGGCTTATCGTCGGGGGCGAAGGCCGGGATTGGAATCGGTGCAGCTCTCGGCGCATTGCTGCTTATAGGGGCGGCGGCACTATTTTTCTATCGCCGGCGAAGGAGACCAGCCGCGAACGCCGCCGAGATTATGACTTTCGAGCCGAAGTCGCAACCGGGCCAGTATCAGCCTGTCCAGTATTACCCAGAGCAGCAATACCAACCTGTACCCTCGTACCAACTTAGCCCGCAACCCGTTCAGCATCATCACCCGGCTGAACTATTGTCATATTCAGATACTCGGAGCGAGCTAGCATCGTGATCTGGAGGGGTGTCTCTGCTTTTCTCATTGTATAGAGCGATCATCTTAGCGAAATTTATAGAGACATTAATATCAACATAATCTCAGCTAGTCCGACGGTCGATTGATGGCAGCACTTGGCGCTTGTCACCAAGCCTGGTGCGTCGATGCTCTGGAATTCGAGAAACCCGCTTTGCAAACTGCAGAAAACACTTAGACCAGTCCGCTTAAGGATGTTGATTTTCACCACTCGGGATCAAGTCACTACAAGAGGCTCTTGTCAGCGATCAAAGGTTATCAACCTGATGTCGGTCGGATTGGCGATATACCAGAGAACTGTTGCGTTCGTGGCCCTGTTACCGCCCGTAACAGCTGCTACATCGCGTTGCCCCGTTAGTCTTCGTCTTAGCGATTCGCGTGCGCTAAATGGTGTCTGACGAGAGCTTCTTGCCTGCATGTTCTTAGGCGCAATTCCAAGGGCGTATACAACAAAGTCCGTTGGCAAATTGACTGAACGAGATCCATCACACTGAACGCTGCACTGTCGCGAAAGGTTCGTGGGTCTGCATCACGTTGTGCCAACAGCGACATGATTGTGCGCGTGGAGTATTGCAAGGGCGGAAGAATAAGGCATTCCGCCTCATCCAAAGCATCCTCATTTTTCTGGGCCTGAGGAAGCCCGAAGTCCGCAAGGTTCTCCGTCCTACATGGCTATTTTCCGCTGCTCAAATAAGGTAAGAATAGATATCCAGGTAACTGTGTCGCCCGATGTCCAGGCTGAAAGGTGCTGCATGCCAGATGATTAACGCTACCGGGAGACTTTCCGGGGCTGGGCTTGCTCCGGGACTTTGAAAAACCCGGGCTGATACCCACGAGTGTAGGTCCTCGGAAGTTAGAATGACCCGACCTCAGCTAGACCTTAACCATGAGTCACCGTATTTCGCTTTCTCTCATCGTGCTTCACATCTCGATGGTCTGGATCGCCTCAAAGGCGCCAGCACACCGCAAAGAACGGAAGAATCAGTTTTGACGGACAAGACGGACAAGACGGACTACTTCGAACGCCCGTCGATCAGCTATTCAAGATGTGTTTAAAAACTCGCGGCAATCCATCGGCTGCCAAGATGGATATACTTTCAGAAGCATCGCCTCATCACACTCCTCGCCTGTGTAAAGTTCCTTGATCTGAACTTATCTATCATATCACATTGAAACATCAACGCCATGACTTCTTTCAAAGTCCTCATTGTTGGCGGGGGTATCGCCGGCCCTGCAGCCGCGTATTGGTTGTCACGCATCAACGGAGTGCACATCACTCTCATCGAGCGCTCTCCGCAGATGCGAGCTTCGGGTCAGCAGCTGGACTTGCGAGTCCAAGGCGTGGACGTCATGAAGAAAATGGGCATCGAGGAGCGGTTGCGCGCAGCCCTCGTTCGCGAACCCGGGTTGCAGCTCATTGATACAAGGTAAGCATCTGAAGTTGTGCGGTTAACGAGCCACCTGGGAACACTCGGGAGCTCTCGTTACTGTTCGCTCCATCAGACAATGAAGCTCCGCATATCAATTCCTGAAGTTTGCGATTGAGAATAGTCACTGACCGCGATATACATCAAGTGGGAATATCAGAGCGTCTTTCCCAGCCGCTGATCCCGGCAGCAGCCGGCAAAGCATGACGTCCGAATTTGAGATTATGCGAGGAAAATTAGTAGAGATTTTGTACAGTCTTACTAAGAACCGTTCAAATGTACGCCATGTCTACGATACGACCATCAAAACTTTCACCCAGGACGATGAGAGTGATCCCAACGGCAAGGTTCATGTCACCTTCTCAGACGGCCGCCAGGAGGACTACGACCTGTTACTTGCCGCGGATGGAACAGCTTCAAAGACGCGGAAAATCATGCTTGGACCGGATGCCCCCGACCCACGACACAGAACGGGCGGCTACATCGCCTACTTCAGCATTCCAGCGCAACCAGGAGACTCTGACTGGATGGTATCGTGTTTTCTACCCGGTTCTCAAATGCGTCGTACTATCATGACACGAAAGGATTGCAAAGAACTTACACGGATATACATGATGGTGGGCAAGCGGAGCGAAGACATTGATGCTGCTCAGAAGTCAGGGGACTTGTCCGCATTAAAAAAGGCTCTTGCTAAGGTTTACGAGGATGGAGAATGGGAGACTCCACGATTCATGGACGCTTTACTGAACGCCCCTGAAGCAGACGATCTGTACTGCACCCCATACGAAGAAATCCGTCTTCCGGAAGGTTCTTGGTCCAAGGGTAGGGTCGTGCTCCTGGGCGACGCAGCGCACTCAGCCACAGCGAACGGCTATGGCACGTCCTGGGGCTTAATCGGGCCTTATCTCTTGGCTGGCGAGCTTGCTACCCAATTTGAGAAAGACGGCTCAAGGTCAACTGCTTCCATCGTCCGGGCAGCGAAAGACTACGAGAAGATATTCCGGCCGATTGCTCTTTCAGGCCACGGAGGTAGTGAGGATTCCACCTTTGGCATACCCTATTCATCACTTGGGATTGAGGTCGTTCTCCGCTTTGCTGCTGTCGGGGCGTGGCTTAGAGTTGATAAGTGGATTGGGTTTGATGGTAATGTGGGAAGATGGAAGCTTCCGGAGTATCCTGCGCTTGACAAAGACCACGGCTTAGCTTCGGTATGAGTAAAACGTTGTAAGGAGCTGGGTTCTCTGATAGGGGAGCCTGACGTTGGTGGTTTGCATTACATACCTGCCAATCCTGTCCATACTCCATTTCGATGTATTAAACTAGAGCTAGATACCCTCCTCAGTCTTATATCAATAGAGATAGAACTCCGAGCAACGGTATGTGTGATTGGTGTTCAGGATCGTATGCTTGTAGCTACCTTCGACTACTACTTAGCCCCATCTACCATCGATGTGCCGTGTTCACGATGAACTTCTCGAATTATGGGGAAGCACACTCAAGTTCAATATCCTCGAGTCGGAGTATCGCCTGCCATCTCGGAGCCTCCATCGCTGCTGTGAATAGTGCATGCTGGACGATTCATGGCCAAAGGACAAACGACGCATCATGCCTTGGCTTCGAAGCCGTGTTTCCTGAGGAAAGTTAGTAAACCCAGACTTGTGTAGTGAAGCACAGCTATTGAGCATCGAGTACAGATCTCACCTCAACTTGGGTCAAGTGGCTCTTACCTGGATAGTCTTGATCGAGCTGTGCCTTCGGTGTCTGGCTTCATGTTATTGGCTTCCATTTATCATCTACCTAGAGATGCCCTGGCAGCCAGTCATCGAGAACCACGGAGCGATGTTACGGGCGAAGTCGGTGATCCTACACTAACACATAGCCAGTCTTCATCCTCATATAGTCAAAGCTATCGGGATACCCTGGCGATGGTTTCTAGACCTCGAATTATTTCAATCTATCTTTCACTGTAACAATGTCTACCTTGACTAGTACCTTGTGAGGCCTGTTGGCCTCAACAAGCGAGCTCTCTTCCGCCTGGTCAGATCATTCGCTTGACATCCAACAATCAGCACATCATCCATCCTTAGTAGCCAACCTTTCGTGTCGTCTAGCCAAGATAGTTTTTACCTTTGGCTATAACCATCGATCTCGGCAGGCAATGATTTCCTTTCCAATTTGCCGCAAGAGCGACAAACTCAACAATTAGATCTTAACTCAACCTCATCTTGTCATCGACTACGAGTAGCTTATCTCGTTGCAGCTGCTGCGTAAAGCCTGATACATCACAACCGGAGACTGTTTTAGCGATATGCCCTCTAGCATAAACTACAATAATTTTTTCCCATCACCTCTACAGCATCTACGACGGATAGTTCATGAAAAATATTTGATTCTTCCTCTCTCGATCGCTCTCGCCCGATAAATCACAACAGTATCGTCTTGATATTGCTGAATCCACCGATCGTACCAAAGGCAAGAGCTACTAGTACGAGGGAACAAGCGAGATCTCACTGGCGGCCAGAGGTCAAGTCTCCTTCCTTGCAGCAACAAACTACCGGTTTTGCAAACTTGATATTAGCCGACAACGACATGCAATATCAAGTCCTGCGTTCATAGATATTAACGGACACATGCCTCGTGCCTAACATCGACCCTTAACCATTACTCGATCCCACACCTATTAGAGTACCCCATGACGTCCTCAGCTCTGTTGATGCTATTTCCATTATCGAACACCTAGACGTGGTACAAACTGTTCTGACCGGAACAAGTCCACGTTTGGCAATATCCAGGTATTCCTCTTTTCCAGCTAACTCAACGGCGTCTCGCACATCACTTTCGTCAGTGCGAAGCCAGGTCCTGAGATAACTCTCTGGCATCAACGGTTTCACTTAATTAGGACATCGGATTGTGTCCCTGGAACTGTCGCTAAGATATATATATTCATACCTCCAGCTACATATACGTGTCATTATCGTCGATCCAGCTCGTCTCTGGTTCCGTGACCCTTCGATGTCTCTGACTATCTCATCTCGACCCTCCCATGGGCAATCCTGAACCGTCAATTGTGTGCTCTTCTCAGAGCGTCTGTCTCTTCTCCGGAGATATCACTTATACTTGACACAATTGCGGCCCCTCGTGTATCCGGACAGACGATCACAATGTCTGTTGCGGCCCGATACGTACCTGTTGAGGAGAAGGTAGTGGTGTGCCTGGACTCCAAGACCGCATACCAGGAGGACAAGCCATTGATCAAAGCCTGGATGGTGTTGACCACTACTGCGTCATACATCGGTGAGAGACTGTGGGCCTTGCCAGCTTTGAGTGCGCAGTTGCGTAAGTTCTATCCAGAATTCCAACAGTACCATCGGGTAGCATCCTTCAAGAAGGGCCATCCCGTGCTTGACATCGCTCGCAAGATTCACTCTTGTGGAGGAATAAACAGACCTAAAATACTGTACCGAGTTACTCACAGGGATCAACCTCGACATGGACTGAAGGCTCGGGGTTATGGCCTTGCCAGAGTAGCCCCTATCTATTTCCACAGATTCGTACAGAAACATCTCATGCCTTGGTGTCGTACGCCATCCCCCTTTCTATCTGTCACCGACTCCATGGACAAGGTGCGCACAACCATCAAGTACTATCGCAGCAAAGGATACAAGGGCATTCGAGTCGTCAAGTTCAGATCCGACGGAGCAGGATGGAATCATAGAGCTCAACCACTGTGGCATGTTCCCACTCTCGGTGCTGATCTCTCTTGCAGCGAGTGGGCTACACGACCCTTGCATAAACATGAGTATCTGCTCCAGAGCCATATCCCCCATCAGAGCATCATATCTATCAAGGGGGTATCTGATGACGGTCCCGTTACGAAACAATGGAAGAGGGGCATAAGAGAGCCGGCCGAATCCCGCATCAGAAAGCGAGCCAAGGGCTTCGACATACGGATCTAGCTGAGTATTTGACGATAACTGACAATCTTTCACCATATGAAGGTGGCATCATCACAATTACCACGAAGAAAGCTACCATCTGATGAGAGATTCTATGTCTATCCGCTACTTTACGCTTATCATTAGGTCCTGGACGCCATATCGTATCATGGGTTTCATTCTGCATTTCACAACGGCTGCAAAAACTTAATTCATCCATGTGGAGAGAACTTCTCTCATATCGACCACATCGTTACAGGCCATTTGTCGCACGCTTTCGACATCTTATACGGCGTGGTAAGGGAGACACGGAGGGAGCATAGTGCCCGCTGTCTTTAACCTCAGCTCCGATGTCACTAGTTGCGGCTAGGAAAACACCTGGGCCTTTGCTCTCATTCTGAGCATCGGGGGTCATTCGAAACGCATATTCAAGGTCGTATCTTCTATACTCATTAATCTGGGTTCCTCGGCAAAAGGCAGAGAAGAGAGCAAAGTAAGTCAGCCACTGATGGGGGAGGGCGGTATAATTCGTCCCCTGTTTGCTTGCGACTGACTTCTGCCCCGGAAGTGACTTTTTCGAATCCCATCGATGTATATATTTTACCGACTTTTGCGATTACTCTGCCTTCTTAAAATCACCGAGTTTCCTTATATGTCCGACTGGATTTACCGCACTTTGACATACTTTCACAATGATATCATTGTGCAATGGAGCCGCACTTTTACATACTTTCGCAATAATATCATCGCGCACGTCGTAGTCGACATGGAGCCGCACTTGCATATACTTTCGCAATAATATCATTGCGCACGCCGTACTCGACTTGGAGGGATCCCGTCTATGGGAGACGTCCATCTTCCGAGCCGACAGTGCAGGATTGGCTCAGAACGAACATCCGGAACATTCAAGGCTCATAGTGACCATGGCCCGACGGCAAGCAAGGAGAGCATCCATCGTTTTCCGACTCTAAGCCAATCCTGAGTGGGATAAAGCGCTGAGTGAACCGCACCCCAGACATGAAAGAGGCAGCGAGTCGTAAATGTTGCGCTCTTCGGTAACTGCAAAAGGCTACAAGACGCGTTCTTCAGAGACGACACATCCGGATATTCGACCGAATTCTCAAATCCTAGAGCATCTGAGCTGCGCAGTCTTGCAGGCAACGCCACACATATAGCATGAATTCTCTTGAAGAGTTTCCAGAACCAATTTCCTATGCCCTTCGCGTTAATTTCTTTCCATCTACTCATACAACATCAATTTGTACCTCACATACCGTGCACAATACGCCTGCATCTAGTCAGCCAATGCTTGACACAGCTCAGCTGGAGATCAACGGCACTGCCAAACTGTCTGGACATTCTTGACGTCAGCTTCGAATGCGATTGACTTATATTCCCATCCAGAACACGGCTAAACATACAGAAGAATAAAGACTGCCAATCATCTGCCAATCTCCGGGGTTATAGGGCCAATACGCGGGATCGGAGGAAGGGAGATGAAACATGGTTAATGGGGCAATGAGGTTTGCTAAAAGTCAATGTTAATACATGACAACTGGCTGTCACCATACAGCCAGGGAGCTGCGCTGCGTTCAACCGATGCTTGCTGTGGTCAACGGCTTCGTCGGCTTAGTTTAGTAATGCGATGATTCATCTCCTCTGTACCTTTTGGCCGCCAGTGTGAAACGATGCTTGATGCTGCTATAGTGGTTTGACTGCTGTTTCTTCTAATTTCCGCTCTTTAAAGTGAGTCGAGACGGCAGAGAAGGAGACCATTTCGTTACTAGGGTTTCGAGAAACCCTGGGAGCTGTGCACTAATGTCTTCCAATGCAAATGCCGCGTTCTCGATTAAATCGAGCTGCCGTCACAGGTGAAGGTAGACCTAGCCCAGAGGATCCTGTTATGGAGGAACCAGGCTAGATGGACCGCATGTTACTCCAGATCGATGGAGACTTCGACATAGGCGGCATCAAGACGGTGTGCAACCTAGTGGAGGGACGTCACTCTGCCATAGCATCCATGTAGTAGGAAATACCACTCTCTCAAAGAGGTTGATGTTGTGAATGCTGCAAGCCTATGCGGCGGTATGAGAGAATTGAGAGCATGCGCACGTCGTATCATGTCCGTTAGGTACTGGTGAGAAATGCGCACAGATGATGGGCATACCTTGGGTGTCTTGCCGTCATTGATACCCTTAAGCCGCGAAGTTGCGGACCGGACTCACCTGCCTGATCATCAGACACGGGATCTGACCGAGCGGATGATTGCATTTCGACTCTGCTCACACGATGATCTGAAAATAATGAGTTGTTTAGATTGACGCGAAAAAATCGCGATGAACTATTGGGTCTAACGCCTTGGTCAAATATTTCCTTGTCTTTGTTCTTTGAGGGATTAGATCACTGGTAGGTTCCATTATTGCAGGTGTGCAGCCGGAGGTATCTAGGTGCCTGCCTGGTAGCTTTAAGGTACCTGAGCTCATAGGGGCTTATAGTGCATTGCTTTGGCCTGTGGGCCGCTTGAGATGCCTACTGGAGCCCTGTAAGTACCTACCAGGTAAGCGAGGCGAGTTTGGGCGAACACCGACAAGAACTCTTTCGCGCTGGCAACCGATTTTGCATTCCACACCTGACAACTGAAATGGAAAAATCAAACGCCGATTGATGAGACAGCCTTGGGGTCTGGCGAGCACCATAAAGAGAAAGAATCAAGATTTAGCAGCGACCGGCGGCGCCACTACCAATGGCACTGTTGGGGGCAGTGCTCCAGGTCTTTACTAGGTACCCCACAGAGCTAGCATGCAGCTTGATTGTACCTGCAGCTCTCTAATTCGTGTCCAAGCAAATCGGCCAATCGGACAAAATCCTCAGAGGTCGTACACTTTCAAATTCGAAAAACATTTGTTTCCTGCATATGGCATTTTGATTGCCATGTGAACCTATTCGACTTGTTGCCACTACCTTGGATACCTAAATGGGGCAAATTTGCGACATAGCCCACGTCTGTGATGCCTGATCTCTTTGTCCACCAGCGACCGTGCCTCAGTGTCCATGGCCAACCGCCAGCTTGCTAACACGGCAACAGAGGCAGCCTGCAGCTCGGAACTGGCATTGGACCGGAATTGCCCCAAACACTGGACACGATCAGGACGGCACAGCTTACTGGAATGTTATGGAGTCATCGGTTCATATCGCTTCGCAACAGAGGACTGGCACTTCGGTGGCGCTTGTGGGTCTTCTCTCCAATGCTCAGCCGCTCGCTCGTGCCTTAGTCGATGTGTTCACGCCTGCAGCGTCCGTCCGATACCTCCCTCTTCCCTCTCCGCGACAGGTCTTCGACAAGTCTCCTGGCACAATACCCTGTGGCCCTATATAGCATTACTTCCACGCATTCCAGTCTACTCCAGTCTTGTCCAGCGCGACATGGGGAACCTCAGCTCTACAGAGTGGGGTATCGGTCGAGACTCATGCCTCGTCAATCACCGTCGGTGTGACCGTGTCTGCCTCATTGCCCAATGATAACAAACCGAGTAAAGAGCCTGGCTCCAACAAAAAAATGTCAAGATCCAACTAGTGCTCGCCTGGAGTCCAGATACCTTTCATGTTTGTTACATCTACATTCTAGCATTGCCTTGATTCATACGGCGCAGCAGGCAGCAGGACAAAGAAGATCCGGGAGACTGTCATGACAAAACAAACGCCGCAGACTCCCATAGCAGATTAATACATGATAAATATCTTATTAGCTTGTTCACCTTTTTCCCCATTCTGCCCTCCATACCTATCTACCCTGTCACCGACAACCGAGTCATCGCATCACTCAGAATAGTATCAGAACACACTCAACAGAAACATGACAATGGGAAGCGCTGCTACTCCGGCATCCGACGCGGATATGGAAGACTGGGAGGTCTTCTCCCAGACCGAGACTGACTTCGACTCGCAAACGTTGGTGGGAACGATAGGTTCGAACACACTGTCTAATGGTCTAAATGTCGCCATCCATCCGCTTGCAAGCCCGGGCGGAGTCATTGTCAATGTCCAAACGCCCCAAAGATCTCCTGGCAACGGTACACATGTCCCTTGCGACATTGTTCTCGTCATCGATGTTTCTGGAAGTATGTCGGTCGAAGCACCTGCACCGGCCTATGATGATTCGGGTGCTGTTACGAAAGAGCATTACGGACTATCTGTTCTGGACCTCGTCAAGCACGCTGCTCATACTATCATGGCCACATTAAATGAGGGCGACAGACTGGGGATTGTAGATTTCAGTGACAGCGCCAACGTACGTGCCGCATGACGAATGACCGCTTTGATTAGGCTAATGGCGACTGCCCCTAGGTTGTGCAAACGTTGACACCTATGGGTGAGCGACAGAAGAGAGAGACCGCAGTTAGGATCAATGAACTAAAGGCAAGGACTACGACAAACTTGTTCGCTGGCATTCTAGCTGGTCTCGGGCTATTTGAAACAGAACGCAACACTGGTCGTGTCCCAAGCATCTTGGTGTTGACAGATGGACTCCCAAACTACTTGTGAATATGTCACCATCTTAACTCACGGCGTAATCTAACATGGCCAATAGGAACCCGGCACAAGGCTTCGTTCCAAAGCTCCGATCGATGAGCCCTCTGCCTGCACAAATCCATACCTTCGGATTCGGATATGACATAAAATCCGGCCTACTCAAGTCAATTGCAGATGCGTTCGACGGAAACTATTCATTCATTCCAGATTCCGGCATGATCGTGAGCTTTCTCACCTATTCCCTCCGGTACTCATAAGTACTTACAAAAGTAGGGCACTGTTTTCGTTCATGCGGTCGCACAATTACAGACTACCTACGCTACCAGGTGCATGCTGGAGATATTAGCACCAGCAGGTGTGCAGATGAAGCTCTCAGAGAAATCAATTGACCAGGATGTGCTGAAGGCGACTGGAAAGCTGACAATCCGACTTGGAAACTTACAGTACGGCCAATCACGAGATATTTATCTCTCGATTGTCGACCAAACCGGGCGAAGAGCCAAGTTTAACGCGTTGGAGAGAACGACACCGATGAAGGCCAAGGTCACATATTCCTTAATGCGACAACCTTGTTATGTGAGCACGTCCGAGAGATACTTGAACGAGCCAACAGCGCTACCGGAGATTGTTGGAGCATACCATCAGAGTCGGTGGATGATATGCGAATTTTTGTCATCATTCTTCACATTGACACAAGAACTCGCATATGAATCTATACCTTATGACGCCGCAGTGTTCCAAGCCAGATTGAAAGAGCTAGTCCGAACAATACCGTCCGCTTCCTATAAGGATGACGACCTCAACAACTCCATCATGAAAGACGTACAGGGCCAAATCACCGAAGCACTTTCCAAGAAGGATTACTACACGCGATGGGGGTGCCATTACTTTTTGAGTCTGTGGAACGCACACGCCAAGCAACTGTAAGTTCTCTCGAGCCTCGACCTCCTCCGTACACCCTTCAGTGATCCGTCTAGCAGATGTTGCAGTCGTGCTGACATGAAGGTAGCTGCAACTCATTCAAAGACGCAGGTCCGATGAAGTACAACCAGAACCTATTCTTCATTGGTTGCCGAGATGCGCTGGACGACGCCTTTACGCGACTTACACCACCCACGCCATCGATCGCTGCGAAGGCGGTGCATAGAACGCCGCAGTTCTCCATGAAGAAATATAATAGTGCAGTCGGCCCGTGTTTTTCCTCGGAGAGCCCCGTGTTGCTCGCGTCGGGCGAAAAGACTGTTGTGGGCTTGCTAAGACGAGGCATGATGGTACAGACAAGATTAGGGTGTCGCAAGGTCATGGGTGTGGTTATGACTGGAGTGGTCGACGCTCCCATGTGCCAAGTCCGTGAGCTTCTAGTCACGCCCTGGCATCCCATCAGACTGGACGATGCCGCAACGACAGAGGAGACGACAAATCAATGGGTGTTTCCTATGCAGCAAACGAATGAGACAACTAACTATACAGGACGCATCTGTTCAGTTCTTCTAGAAGAAGACGACGACAGCGAGGGCCACACCCTGCAAGTAGGTGGTGTCTGGTGCGTGACTCTCGGTCACGGTGTGCTGAGCGGTGAAGATGCCCGCGCTCATGCATTCTTGGGGGATCATGAGGCAGTCTCCAGGTCAATGTCGGAGCTCGATCACACCGGAAGCGGCTTGTATTTCACCTCTGGTGTCAAACGAGATGCTAAGACCGGCTTGATGTGCGGCTTTCAGTATACCGATCCTTCAAACAGATTGGCGGTGACAGCAGAGGGATTTGCAGCAACGAATTGTAGCACGACGATTGCTGTTTGAACAGGATCAAGCTTTTGCGCTTTGCCTTCTTTACATTTACGAGACGGGCGCCTCTTATGGTTGTGCGGTACGAGATTTGAGTCTTGAGAAAAGGAAAGAAAAAAAGATGAAAAAACTGCAGGACTTACACACAGCCATGAAAGCGCAAAGGGACAGAGATGCGAGTATGGAGTCAACTTTTGTCCGTTCAACACACATTGCTCGTCATATCAGGTAGTCATTAATGCATTCCAAGACGTTACCTTTGATTTCAAGTGCGAACAATTGATTTCAGCGTAGTGATATGAATGAACACAGGTATTGTGTCAATCAAAACGCAGTGACAGCAAAAGGCTTTAGAGACAGGCGGATAGGTAGTCAGTATTGACATAGAGAAGAACTCCCCGGGCACCCTATCTTTGCTGGACGGGCATCTTACCGAGTGTCAGCAGCCGTCACTATTTAACACATTGTCACCATAACTATCACCATTATTATCGCCTGACCGCCGTATATATACCTTTACTATTGTACGTCATTGCAAATTATCGTCATTTGTACCAGGTGCTTCAATTAAGAGTGGTTTTTAGATGTATCCCATAGTCAATTGCATTACCTCCAGCCGCCTCCGACACTTTTGAGTGACATAGCTGTAGCTATGCAGCGTTAATGCTCTCGGTGTCACCCTGCATTGCCTTATTGGCCCTGGAAAGGCCTTTAGGTTGCTGGCAATGCTTCCATACTACTCGCGCGGTGTTAAAAAGTTAGGGTTGCAGTAAGTAATGGTGGTGGTAAGATGACTTAAAGGGTGTAACGGTGTGACGATAGTACGGTACGAAGTCAGGTGGTGACGGCTGTACGCACTCGATAGGATGCCCGTCCAGCAAAGATAGGGTGCCCGGGGAGTTCTTCTCTTGACATAACAGCAAGGAGTCAAGGAGCTGAAGCAACTTACAGAGCGGTTTAGAGAGAAAGGAACACATAGTTCAGAGAGCGATGATGTAATGCCTGTCACTATTGTCATGAGTTCGATTGTCGTCGAATCCGGGGTCTGGGGTATCGTGTGGCGGGCGTCCCTTATTGTTTAAGCTCAATTGAGCTTGGAACAAATGGTGTTCGTCATAGATAGGTGGAGTCTACAAGCCCTCAGGGCCCACCACACAAACTTCTCCTCTATAGGTCTGCAGGATATGAAACTAATAAAATGGGTTGGCTAACCAGAACAGGATATATTTTAAATATTAGTTACTTTTTATTATTTTTTTATATAAATTGGTTTATAAACTATATATAAGACTAATATTTTTCGTTTATTTAATTGTTATATAATAAAATTAAAACTATTTATATTTTTATAATGCCGTTTAATTAAATATTTAGTTTATTTTATTTAATAACTTTTATTAAGCTTTTAAAATATCGTTTTAAACTTTATATATAGTTTTAATTAAGCTTTATATAAAAGCTTTAATAAACTTTAAATATATATAGCCTATAATAATTAAGCTTTATTAAATGCCTATTTATTATATATATTAAAAAAACGACGATAGTATTAAATAATAATTAATAAATTTAACTAAAGCTTATAGTTATATATATTTAAAATATATTTAAATAATAAAGTACGGATTAACGAACGTAAAGCAAAAACAGGTTAAATATAGTAAATAAACCCACTTTGTTAGTTTTATATCCTATAGACCTATATATTACTTTTTTATGGCATAATTACATCGTAATAAACGCGTTTTTAAACCTGCTTACCGCCTTTTAACGCGTAAAAAAAAAAAAAAGATTAAAAGTTATAAATTAATTATTTACTAGCTAATTAAAATATTTATTTTTGTTTTTTAGTTTTTTATTTTGCTTTTAAAGCAATAATAAGCCAGCTAATAAAAAAGTATCGGGTCGGTTACGTATTGCGTTAAGCCCGTAACCGACCCGCTTTTATATTTCTAGCCCGCCTAACTAAGCTCACGCTCTCCCAATATAAATACTGTTACTTAACCAATTGTGCCTTGCGGTGTCTGTAGATCGGATTAGGGACCTTAGCTGAAGCTTAGACATTTCAACCACGCGATATCGTCTAAAAAGTGCATTTCCCTTTGTGCTTCGAGCTATACAATAATCCGCGACCGTAAAGTTGGAATCCTATGCTGCGACCTCGTTCACATCTCTGTCTTCGTCAATCACCACCTCAACTGTCCCACTTTCGAAACTTCTCACACACTACTCAGAAAATGCCATCATCAAAGGGAAAACCGACAGACCCTGAGCTGCGTGAGCAACTGAAAGAAGGTTCATTAGTTTTCCTTGCCTTTTGAATCGGATATCGAAACCTGACCCTCGCAGAAATCAAACAAGAACCGAATAAGTCAGGAGGCGGCGAAGGCCAATGGGCCGCTTGGAAGGTCAGCTCAGATACCTGCCTATACGCGGAGCCACTGTCAAACCTTGGAGTGTCATGATTGGCTAACACAACTTGCTATAGGCATCGAAATTAGCAAAGGAGTATGAGAAGCAGGGTGGTGATTATGAGAATGAGCCCGGCTCTAAGAATGAGCCCAAGAAGGGAGATCCTCAGCCTAAGAGCGAGTCTAAGAAGAAATCTGAGACGTAGTTCTGTTGCATAGGCGTTTGTTCGTGTTGGTGTTTGGGGAGTATGGTGCGTTGATGTTTGGGAGACGGTGTTCGAAGGTCTGATTGATAATTACTGCAATTGAGCTCATCTGAATATGAACATCAGCCGGCATGAGATTCATTGGAGCGGTCATTTCAGCTAATGTTCTAAGAGCCGACCAGGGCTTCATCTACATGTGTCGGACGCCCAGGCGCAATCGCATGTCGCATTAATGACATCTTTGCATGTTTCCATATGTAGAGGAGAGTCATGACATATGAGGATTCAGATGATAATGTTATACATACCTTCCTCTCATGGTGACATGCAGGAAAAGACCTATCTATTTCTAGTGACACTGTTGCAATACATCGAGCGAGCATATGATCACATACATTCCATCTGTGTGTACACCACTACAATCATAGTCTCTATGAGACTCGAGTAGTGTTACCATTATCATGCTCTTTATACTCTCAAAATCGCTACATTGCTGCCGGAGCAGTGCATGTATCGCGTTGAACCTTTAGACGCATCATCGATTTGTGCCCACAAGCGGTCATGTGCTATATTTGTGCCTTGAAGTAACTTACATGTCGCTGACATGAATGTATATCGCTTCTGTCGCGCGCAAGAACTTATCATTGAAGGACGGCTTCCAGAAATTCAATCTCGTTTATGATTGTGTTTGGATGGGATGGATTGACGTGTTGGCAGCGTCGGTCACCTCTGGGCCTATCGCACGTAGCAGCTGTTGTCTCATAGAGTCTCGGATAGCACGTATTTAGTCTGTATACCTTACAGAGTATCTGTACGAGTATATTATATAATAGTCGGGTTATCCCCTTGGGTTCGATTGGCCTCGAGAATCAAATGGTATTGTATTGTTTACCTGTTTTGTAGATAGACCAACTCGTCCACCCCTCGACTGATTGAGCTTGGGACGCAGCTTATTCATCAAACGTGGCTGTCCATGCGACATCTGCTTTTGTGAGAGACAAGCGTATCGCCAGAGCAATATGAAATGCTCATTGATCCTACTCCCAGCAAGGGTGATGGCACGACGATGATCGCGGATGTTACGAAGAGGCAACCGAGGTTATGACCGTATCAGGTCAAACACCCGTCACTTCGAATACAAGCCAGAGTGCGAATGGCAGAGCTTTAAGAGAGATCGTCGAACACGGTCAAGTGTTCAGCGAAGCCGATAACGACTAGAGGTTCACAGGTCGCGCGAGGGCATGGATGATGGTGATTGTTCCACTTCCTAAAGGTATCACCTCCATGCCGTCAAGGGATCTTACGTATATCATTGTCGAAGACGCATTGAGAATGTGTTCCGCTCAGATAAGTCAAAGACCAGGCCATTCAAGATGAAGCATGGGACTCTCGCATATCCTGTAATAGTGCACCGCGTTGGCCCGAGCCCGGAGACAAATTCCCGAAGTGGCCATACTTCAACAACTGCAGCAAGACTGTGCACCTCACTTGTCACGTGAAAATGTTACATTCGCCCATTCTTGGTATGTTGAACATGGCGAAGAGTATTGTTTCAAGCTTGCTAAGGGTCTGGGAGCTCTGGGGCACGAGAGGCGCATGGCGACGAGAAAGGATGGTAAGGGGGATTGGATGTCACTATGTTCAATCTGGTTTATTTGGATCGACCAGTCTGATCATGAATGTCGAGCTCACGGGTCATGAGTCTCTGCCTTTCAGTGGACGGCCCCCAACACCGTACATTCTCAAGGCGTATTTGGTGTACGCAGACATGCCAGCCATGGCATGCGTTGCCAGGGCTATCGCCGCTTCCGGCCTTGAAACTGTACTACACGGGCTAAAAGTACCATCTAATACATGCATGTTGGTCCTGTTCATTGACACCGATCGGTTCGGCGGGCGATTTAGGTAGGCGAGGCCTTACTACTGATTTTTGTAGGTACCCGTTGGGAATTCCACCATTCCACATCACCTGACGCTGTCTCCTTATTCTTGTCGGGGGACGCTGTTGGTGCTTCTCCCGGTGGTACAGCCAGGAATGCTTCCGCTTGGCGCAGGAAGCAGACACTGGATGCGACGGAACACGGAAAACATCAATCCTGCCCCCCGGCCACTTCCTCGACGTGTTAGCTCTTGATTTTGTGTCTCCGTTCCGATTTTTTTGTCGGAGGAACATACTGGAATGAGCTCATATTGCTGTAAGTCGAACCGCAACATACCAGTCATCACTCTTTATCTGGTCGGTCATCCAAGTATATGAACTGTTCCTGTCCCCCGTCTCTCCCCAACTCTCTTTCAATACTAGGCGGATCATACCGAGGCAATTCTTCGACTCACTATTATCTGACTTCCACGTGTTTCTCCAAATAACCGTCACAATGGTTAACAACGACCAAAGATTCACCCGCTTCTCCGAAAACAATGAGCTATGTGACGTCCTTCACAAGAACGCTAAAGCAATAATCGAGATTCTCGGCAATCCTCGTGTTGTCGAAGTTCTCAAGAACAAAGACTTGATCAAGGCATTGAGCAACAAAACCGTGGTTTCGAAACTCCTCGAATTTCAATGGATTGAACTGAGCGATCGCGAGCTAGCAACGTTCTACCCCCAAGATCCCGGTGTCCAAGTTGACGCCTCCCATGATCTCAAGTGTGGTACACCCTACTTTGTCTCCATTCGTTGGGTATGTCCTCGCTATTGAAGTTCGAAGCCAAACACTACTAATGACCGGCCAGTCAAACATGAAGCCTTTTCCGACGCGCCCGATAACTTCCTTGACTATCCTCCGCCACGATCACGACGTTGCCATCATAGATCAAGAGAAGGGTGTGGACGTCACCGTCAATGAACATCAGTCCAAAGACAAGGGGTGTTTCACTTTCAAAGTATGCTTTGAGGATCCGGGTCAGCACTCGGTGGAGGCTCAGCTGCTCGATGAAAAAATCCCGCTGGATATTCGTGCTCCTGTCCAAGTCAATAAGTTTGACTTCAATGTATCTTAGCTTGTTACGAGCGAAAGGATCGAGGAGGATAAAAAGCACTATAGCGTAGTATGGGCATGATTGTGCTCCTGAAATCGCTCGACGAAAACACACACATTATGTCGCTGGGCTGAATCTTTCAATTGGATTTTCAAATGTCTACACTATTTACCTATGCGATTTGCCTTTGACCTGGCGTAGATATTGCAGTCGCCGGCTTGTTGTTCCGACTGGCCCTGCCGAACATCTGCAACACGCTTATGGCATCGTATGCGCCGAGGCACAGCACGATATGGACGTTTGGCATGTCGACGCCTAGCCCTAGTGCCGCCGTCGCGACGATGAAGCCCCCCTGCCTGGCCTATAGGTCGATTGTCTCGCGACGGAGCTTGGGGCTCAGGCTGGCGTGCCACCTTGGTATGTCGTGCCGCATCGCGATATCTTCGCGCGCGTCTTTGCTTATGGAGTATGATTCTTGTGCATGTCGTACTGGGCGCAAGCCTCGCCAGCGCCCGCGCTACCACTGGCTTCTATGCGTCCGGACTGCGCTCCGTCGCGATGTAGGAGTACCGGATGTTGGCACGTACTCACGGTGACCTTGTTACCTTGACGGCCGTCTCGTCCAGGCATAGGCGCATGAGAAACATCTTCTCCAGCGAGGGCGGCAGCGTTCCGGTTAGATATGTCTGGTAGAGGCATATGACGCGGATCTTGTACCTCATCTCGAACGGCTGTCTGCCCGTCGGATATTCGCGCTCTTCTGCAAGTTAATAAGTTCAATTTGAATATCATGCTCCTTGTCGACCGGCTGCGACTCGACCAGCTGAACCTGGGCAACGGCGACAACGTCCATTGCACCAAACTTTCGTTGGTACGCGGGTCTGCAAGACATCGCGGAAATGTCTTGCTGAGAACTAAATGACAGGAGCTACAAATGTTACTAGTCGTTGGATTTTAAGTGGCCGTGGCGGCTAGTGCAGTAGAAGAGAAAAGTTCGAAAGGATATCAGCTTATCCTAGGTTCTAGTAGCTGCTAGTTCGCGTCGCTCTCCCATACTGTCAACAGGCCATACTGTTATGTTTGACGGGTCCAACATATTCCAATGTCTGACTTAACCCTACCGTACAAACCATAATTCCTCACACACATCAGCCACTTTTGGTGTTCCGCGAATTCTGAGTTGTGCCCATATGGGGCTTTCTTTTTGTTGCGGGCGCGTCAGAAAAGTAGCCATTGACACTAGTCCATGATTCTACTTCCATGCCACCGAATGCAATTTTTTAATCAACCAGGGCTCAGCGCTCCATTTATCTAGCTCTGGGGGAGGAAATGACTTCGCTTGGAAGTAAATTGGGAGAATCATTGCCCAGTGTCAATGCTTACTTTTCAAACGGCAAAAACAACAAGCGGGCCCATCCTGTCAGAGACAGCCTGAATTAAGCATTTATGTCGCGGCAAGGTGCTCAGGTTTTGTGGTCTGTGCTTGCAGAGATAAGATTGGAGTGTATTGAGATCATGAGCTTAGCGACTGTGCAGGTTCCAGTAGTACTGGTCAGTGGTATGGGTCCCCTACTCTGATCGGACTTAAAGGGCTCGATATGAGCTGGCTCCGCGGAATAGTATGCCAATAACGTTCTGCTGAACGATGTGCTTACTCAGATGTTGTTGTTCTGTATCAATCACGTTATAATTTGTGAGGTGGCAGGCTTGCATTGAGCACATCAAGGTCACCAGATGAAGAAATCGGCATGGGAAGGTCTAATTTCAGCTGTATGGAGTTGAAGAAAGACCCATAGAGTTGGGGGCACTGCGACAATCTATTGTCTAGGTAACCTGCCATTATGAGGTAACAAAGGTTTGTAGAGAGTTCTCCTTCCGCAACACCCCTATTCACCTCCATCAACATAATGAAGACCCTAAATACCCTTTGCCAGACCCATAATGTGTCATCCTTCCTTTCGTCATCGTGCAGCGCAGTTTTCCCGAAGTCTGGCCCTGGTCAATCAGTATAGCCGAGAAACTACCACTGGTATCGGTTTGGCTGGCTAGGAGGACTAGCAGTGGACGGACAACAGGAAGTGTAAGAGGGGAAGAACAACAAAAGGGTAAGAATGGAAAATGAATGGAAGGCACGGAGATCTCCTCCTCCGATCGGCCGATCATCGTGATGTCCGGAGCAACCCCGCAATCCTGTACTTCCCGGAGCCTGTCAAGGAGTCCCCTATAATGCTGGTTGACAGGGTGAACCTCGACGGATTAGAGAACTCTTTTACTTACCCTCACCGCCTGCGACCAGCCCTAGTCATCTCGAGACCCCCTCTTAGTCATCATTTTGACCTCCAGTAACCCCACTGACCTTCAGTGGCCTCCAGGGCACTCAGTTCCCCTTCCAGAGAGTGCGCGAAGTTCGGGAGAACGTATGAAGTATTATCTTGATCGGTTTCCTTGCTCGTGTGAAGATGTGGCTTTCGTAATCGATAAATAAAATATAGTGGCACGAATGGAGCGGATGGCATTGTTCTCGCTAACGGCTTCGTGTTCTTAGGTCGAAATAGAAGTGGCATCAGTCGGCCTGTTCCTCCTCTGCCTGTTGAAGCCAGGCATCTAGATCCATGGGACGGCTCGGAATGAGGCCAACTAGGCGGAACACCTCGCCATCGTTCACGATAGGATCCTGTCAAACAGTAGATTAGAACGTGACCAATTTGTGACACAGTCAGATGTGTCATCCAGCATGGCTTAGTGCATCGCTTACCTCGTCCGCTTCCGCCTCCGCGCTGCTCGAGGCCTCTTGACTATTGTCGGGTGTGGACTCGCCAGCGGCTTCTGCAAGGATTGCTCCAGCTCGCTTTCTCTTCTTCGCCTGAGTCGCGGCGACGGCATGATTCATGGACGATCGCTGTAATAGAGAATGCAAGGTCAGTGCGTTGTCTTGGATATAGACTCGCGTACGCCGCCTGTAGAATTGAATATAACCAACCTTCGTCCGCATCTCAGGATTCCACGCCAATTTGGCGGGAAAGGACTCGCTATCCAAGCATTGCTTGACTACGCCCTTTTTGAGCTACGTGATTGGTTAGTGTCTAGGGTTATGTGCGAATGAAGCTGGAGTCTCACTCTTAATACTCGGATGATAGTCACCAAGCGCGGGAGGTAGCCCGCGAACGGTTGGTAAACGCACTCCCTCGACTCCTCCGAGGGAAGGAACCCGCAAGTGCCAGTTGCAGCCTTTGCTGCCTCCTCCTGGTCCATTGTCAGCGAGTAAATCAAGTTGAGTTATGCTGTGGCTGAATTACCACAAGTGACCAGGCCACTGCTCTCATCAGCGGAATGTCATATCGCTCGGAGTCGTACAACGCTGTCCACGCTGTTTTGTGATCATTGCGGCGGGCGAACCGCTGATCGAGAAGCGCCTGAAGGACTACCAAGGCATCTTCCTTCTTGTCCTCCAGGCTAGGAAGGTCTGCAGGCGGCCATACGGGTGTAGCGGTATTTGCTTCCATGAGAGCAAGTCTTTGTCTTTGCACGTCTTCCGGGGACTGGATGGGTAGGAACTGAACTCCTTCAGCACTACGCAGCGTGTCCCACGTAGCCATGATGCTTGACTGGGGGTAGGGGGAAGGGGGGGAGGGGGAAGGGCGGGAGGAGTCGGCGAAAAAGCTCGAAGCGACGTAACGGGAGACTGCGGCAGAAATCACCGCGGATGACGAGGGAGAATGAAGGAGGACGGGATGCTTGAGAATGAGGCGGACGAGGTAAGCAGAACAATGTTGTGATGACGCTTTTTGGTGTTGATTGACAAGCAACGAGTGGTGGAAGAAGTGGGCATGCACAGAATTGTCAAGGTAAGGGCTCTGGGGCTTGAATGGGAAAAGTAGGGAAGGAGTGGAAAATTAGGAAGAGCGTGTTGATAAGGTGCAGCGCATTGGAGGTGGTGGA
Organism: Xylariaceae sp. FL1019; assembly: GCA_022578705.1. NCBI lineage: Eukaryota > Fungi > Ascomycota > Sordariomycetes > Xylariales > Xylariaceae > Xylariaceae sp. FL1019. The sequence continues at coordinate 402,167 of MU391963.1, read as the reverse complement.
AGTGGTTGTTGACGGGGTGAGAGTTCTGGCTGAGGAGCACCTGAAGAGTACTGAATGGCAAGCACAGAGCCTCTGACCCGCGGGTATAGCTATCGAATGACGCGTTGTGTCTGATAAATGAGGGCAGTGTTGTTCCGAAACGTTGTGTGGAAAGAAAGCAGGGTCTCCAAGTCAGCATATATATATCACCATGTTCGAAACCATGGCACTGCAACATTGGATATCATTTATATAACAGCAGGGCTGGTTTTTCTGGGCCTCGATATTACGGATTGGGATATAACATGATGACATTAATGCTCATCGCAATGTAAACGTAACAAGACATGTTAAGGGGAACACCTGCCATCGCCATAATTATGGAAGATCCGCCCCTGCGTCCTAGCCAACTTCAATCAGGCTCTGGTTGCGTTAGCAATAGGGATGATGATACTATATCCGTCCTGAACTAACTGCGTCTGATGCTTTCATCATATCAACAACAAAAAGTCCCTGTACGCAGCCAAAGTAGCCCCTTAGTTTCAATGGAAACTTGAGAACGATAGCACGCCAACTCAATTTTGTGACCGACCTACTCAACAACCTTACTGCTTGAACGCCGGTAGTTGGAGCATCAGTTCTGCCACCCCCTCAAGCCTCCATTTTCTCGAATAATTACATGAAAATCTTGAATTTGGTCAGATTCTAATGCGAGCGCAGTAGGCGCCTTGGGGACACGATAATGGTTTTCTTGCAGCTGTCACTTTAATTCGGGCAAACCGAAGAAGCAGCAAGCTATTTCAGAACTTCGATAATTGCCAAACAGAGCAACTGTACACTCCATATTACACCCCGGAGGCACATGGGAACGCAGCCGTGAACGCAATCGAAGAATACTAATTGTGATGTATCCTTTGAAATGTCGTGCTGTGAAGTTTTGCAGAGAACATTCCTGCTGAGAGGGAAAAACGGACCGGACCGATGGCATCGTAATTTGAAGTTCGCGACAGCCATGACAGCGTACACTGTCCACTTCGCGGCTGTGTTGTGCGACGCTGCGGCCGCGATGATGTGAATGAAAGACGGGATCCAGGCAGTTGTCATACCGCCCCAGAGCAATGTTCTTGGGGGGCCAGGCTAAAATATAGAGATAGTGAATCGCTAGCCTGAAGGCCAGCCAGTTGAGAGAAGTGCGCGGCGTCGTTGGTGAAGAGAATAATACCACATAGTGCCTTGATGATATGAAACCATGCTAGATATGAGTGTACCACACGGATCGGTACCCATGGAGCATTCCCAGAAATTAGACTTTGATCAACTTGCTTCTTGTTGTAGAGCTTCTTTAGTATTGGCCATGAAACAATCCCTGTCGACGTATAAGTTCACAACCCGCTGTACGTTCTTTCGTGTGTCAGCGTAGTGATCTCGGTTGCACAACTAGAACGCCAGCGCTGGGCACCGGAAGAGCAGACGTAGGAGCATGATCGGAACAAACCCCTGAACGATGATGGAATCTTGTGATACCATTCGCTGTAGAATTTACAGGTCTCATTCAAGACGAGTACAGTATCGAGCTGGGCTCGACACAGGAGGTGCTCATCAGGGCGGGAACGACACCACGAGCTGCAATCGGCATCACCTCGCCCGCTCGGGGAGTTCCCGACGAACAATGTTTCCGTGATTCCTAGCTCAAGGACTGATGGAATACCGAGCCGATGGACGCCGTAGCAGTAAGTTTGGGGGGCCGCGGCCTCAAGCGATCGTACGCCAGACTGACAACCAGATAGCGGGAGCACTGCCAACTAGAGAGGCAATATTCCAAGGTAAAAGCCAAGCTGCAGGGATCGTATACGCGCCATCCTGTACCAGATCTCCATCTACTTCATAGATGGTCAAGCCCGCCCAGAGATCTATTAGAGCCCCATCGAAGCCGGCTAGAACGACAGTGACATTGACGAACATAGTCCGTAGAATAAGAGGTCGGTGAGCTTTTCAAGCTCCCAGAACTATAGCTGTCTCTGGTCGATCTATGATGTCTAGGTTGGAGTTTGTTGGATATTGTCTGTGCCGATTTGTCTCATGGATCTTCCACAGGCTACTCTGCAGCAATAGCAGTCCTCATTCGACGCTGATGTCTGTTCGCATACGGGCTTTCGGGACGCGTCGGCTTGGAGAAACTGTGTTTTATACGACTGTCGAGAATCGTAAAATCATGGCTGTGAGGAACAGTATCGTATGTGACTTTCAAAACTTGATACAGTGGTATCGGAACAATGTGCATGCTGCCGCCGTAGCTTGTGCACTTCCCGACCCCCCAGTCTACAATCAAGCAAGTTCTTGTAGGATCGAGGGCAAATCACTCTCTCCAGAAGAGCGTGAGAGCAAGACACTCAGCCTTCCAACCTAGAAGCAGCCCTTCATGCCGTATACTAAGACGACATTTGGCAATCACCAAACGGGTCTATCTCTCCCACTGCGACAAGCTGAACTCGCGGATGCTGTAGGAGGCTCGAAGATTTTTCAATAATCCCAAGACCGCCCGCAACTTTGGTGCCGCGCCCGAGAACCAACAGGAGTTTGTCGACGACTCGTGGTACTTCTTCCAGGTCGTAATTGTGAGTCCCTGAGATGCTGTCATACGCGAGAACCACTTGAGACCCAAGCCGGATATGCGTTCCAGGACGACCTTCAACCAGACTCACTGGGCTGTCTCTCGGATGTCGGCAGCTCCGATGGCGATTTCGATGTCCCCAGAATGCCCTCCTTTTCCGCCACCAATACCTCAGTCATTGACGTGTCGGTAGCCAAAGATCCGGAGCCTGACATATTCGTCTCGGAGTATGAAGACGGGATCCCGGCGGAGCTAGTAGAGGCACGGCACGGCACTGTGCGACTGGGCCAGGCAGCTCTGCGGATAACTTCAATTTTGATGCGGGACATTCAAAATTGGCATTTCTGGCATGCCTGTTCTTCGCAAGAGCATCTCGTTATTGTGATATCGTCGTATTCTGCCTCGTGGCACCGACATCAAGGTCTTCCCGCCCAAGTTCTTGCTCAAGAGTCCTAAGGGGAAGACCGGATGTGAAGCCGTGTCATCGAGGAGTGTCTGATAGACTTCGGCAGAGAGAATAGACTAGTTGAACTGGCTCTGAACGTCACTTCAGCCGCTTGGATTTTCTCTCAGGCGACCGACAAGGTCTTTGGACGAAATGGGTCGGAGGCCGGCGCGGCGGAGTACACTCGGCAGACCCTATTGTCTCAATTTCCACGACCGCCTCGTCTTTCTTTAGATGCTTCGGCTCTCCCTTAACTTGTATCTTGAAATTGTAACATTAATACAACACAGTGTTCGACGTGATTAATGCTCTGACCCTTGACCGAGGAAGTCTGAGGAGGGTTGTGACAAGTTGTCTCATCTTCCAGAAACTGACCGACATCGAGATGATTTATAACCTGGTGTATGTCGTTGGGCGGATACTGCTTTTCTGTTTTATGCAGCCTTGTTCGATCCCCGTTGCCTTGAACAAGAAGCTCAACTCATTTTGATCTTGAGGAACTTAAGTTTGTTCCGAGCTTGATCCTTGGGGCTCGGCTGATACTGGTGCCTCGAACGTGCAACTTCGAACTTGCATTGGCCACACGATTGAGGAACCTGATACCGTTGTCAAGCATGTTTTTTCTGCGCGCCGAGCTTGTCTCGACGTAACGGATACAGCGGTTGGAGACGGGAAATCAGCAGGATCAGACCACAGGCTGCTAGAGACCGCCCACCGTCCCTGGCAAGTAGCCTTGGCGTTGCCGTCGGAGTGCCGCCCTATGGAAGAGCTGTTGTATAACCTTTGCTTGGAAGCAGCTGTGATAGTCGCGCCGATGACATTAGTTTTGTGGCGACGACTGTCTTGTGCGGTGCGAAATGCCTCGAAAATCTCTGTCACACCGTGGTGCATATAAAAGCTGAGTCGACGGCTGCAGCGTCGTCAAGAATCCGTTCGGCTTTGCTGTTTTTGTTTCTACATCCTTAATGTCCGATATGCTCTTCAATACACATTCTCTTATTTGAAACTCAAGAAAGGCGATGTTATTTCTTGCAGCTCGACTTCGACGTTCTCGATACCCTTGTCACTTCTGAGTTTGGCATAATCGGTCTCCTCGAATCGTTACTGCTACCCTTTCCCCTTTGACGTCTTGTCGCCAAATTGCCTATTTGCACAGTGCTGGGACTGGTCGTTGATAACGATGTGTATCATCACGTGGACGTCTCTACGACAATCTTATGAGCAGATCAGGAGTGACCCTGTTGGAGCGGGTTCATACGGTAATCCGGGTGAATCCAGTCATAGGATTGCATACCAAGTCCAGAATAGCCCACTCTAGGTTGCGTTATTTGATAAGGCGTCGACTGTGTCAAAGGCTCAGCCGGGAGATTTTAGCTTCCGGCCAGTACGCCTCGCACGTGGTTTATGCTAAGGATCCAGGTGTACGTAATTTCCCACATGGCTGTCGGGGTCGGCACGGTAGTGGTATTCTCGCAAGCGACGGCCATCATGCCCAACAACGATGTTGCTGCAGCTGGAAAACTTCAACAATGTGTCGGCAGATGATTGATTGGCCTTCGTTCTGGCCTAAGAGTCTTTGGCCAGGAGCCTGGTCACCGAATTGATCTTTGCATGGATGTTGCGACATTCTGGGGGGAGGAAACTCCATGGAGGCTTTATACGGCGGGAGATATCGATGCCATTTTACGGGAGCGTTCCGAATATGGTACAGGGCAGACCGCCGCTCAAACTGATATTTTTGCCTCTGTCGGAAGAGTCTCGTCGCTAGAGAGAGAATGTCGCATGCCAATGATATATAATATCGACGATATGGATCACTCAAAAGCTTCGCCGTGACAATGCTCCGAGCAGCCGTTCTTCAAATGCTTTGAAGGTTCCACATATTCAGCAATCTTCTCTTGTCGTCGAAGCGGGTATTGCGATTGCGGATTGGCAGGAACCTCTCATTCTTTAATTTTAGTCCCTGTGAAACGTGCTCACTTTGGTTCCCCTATGTCTCGGTGCTTCTGGGCGCCTCGTTGTTGACGATCACGGTATAAAATCGTAGGCTGAGTAAAGCCATCATGAATCATCATTTTCTCGCGTGAAACTGTATGCCGAGCTTCCCGGGATAATTCAAGGCGGTAGGTCGGTTTGCGGCTCGGCATGTTGAACCGTGATACAAAGACCGGGCATGGTACGGACCCAGCGTCAGTAACTCCTTCCCTAGGGATTACCTTTGAGCAATGTCCTCCATACGGCGTGATACTGCCCACTCCGCATGTATCTTTGATTCGTCGAAAGCCAGGATTGACGTGTCAAGCGTATGATATAGAAAGCCCAGGATTGAGAACCCATGTCCGATGACACAAACCACCCACTGTGATCGCAAGGCACTGGGAGTATCGACAATGGTAGACGTTGGTCTGATCCAGTATTGCTCAGGGAACGTCGTGCGGCCAGTAGGTGACACAGTGACTCTTGCTTGTCGCATCGATATTACCGAGGTCCTAAAACTCGTTGCGACGGAGGCCGAAGGATCGTCACAAACTCAGTGGCGTTATAGCGATCCTCAATATGAAGATATTGGCGTCTAGTAAGTCGAACAGTACTTCTTACCACGAAAAGGGGGTTGTAGACAGAAAAGAGAGATAGAAAAAATGACACAAGAGGTTCATGGGTTGCAGAAGGCTACCGGGGATGCCGATTGTAGATAACAGATCAGTGAATATCAACTTAAGAAATGCCTTTTAACGTCATGCAGGACAGGCTACTCAGAACTCGTTCCACTCATACACCAAGTCACTGCGAATATGATTGCGGTATCCGATAGAGTAGATTAGCAATGATCTATTATCTATTGCGCTGGCGTTCGATATCCATTCTAGTTGAATGTATGATCCTCTCAGTCTGTTCAGCCGCCTCTAAGCATTGTCCACTAGCCTATCCCTCAAGAATGTCGCTCGCCGTTTCGCAAGTCCTTGGCCACGGTCTATTAGCCATAGTTACCCTCAAAGTCAAAGAAGCATCTGTGGCAGAAGTGTCCAACAGGGTCTGGTTGACGATCCCTTTGGTTGCTTCGTGGTCTGTAAGGACCACGACCGACCAGTTACTCGACTGGAGCGTTGTGCGGAGCTTTTTTGCTGCCAATACGAGGCAAGCCACTTCAGGTTCCGAAGGGCCGTAATTTGTTTCGGGCTTAGACAGCAACGACTAAAATACCTGACTGGTCTAATTTTACTGGAAGGAATGGCTGTAGGCTTGGAATGCCATGTCATGCGGCCTTTGTCGTCGAGACCACGGCGAATCTTGTCCGGGCATGAGCGGCACGTCGTCGATCGGGTTCTGTTGCTCTTGAAGAGCATACCCGTCATAGGGCATGCCATTGATTACACTTTGCTGACCGACGACATGAGGCTGGCCATCCTGCGCTCCGCCGTCCGGACTCCACTGCGCCAGGACGTCATCCCAGTCAATTTCTATATCATTGAACAGATTTGACTGTCCAAAGAGATCGTTTCCGCCATGCCGTGACTCGTTGCCGAAGTGCTGCGGTTCGTAAAGCCCGTTGTTGTGCATGGCATGGGTAGCGCCGTGGTAAGGCTGCGATACTCTAGGAATTTGCATACCCTGATATCCGGGCACAGGCGCTTGGGGCCTGGTATCCAGGTTGGACAGCCTCGATGGGAAGGGTGGAGCAGAGGGACCTGGAGCGATCATGCTTTGCACTAGCCGTTCCTGAGCAGGGTCGTTCTAAGACCCTGGCAGAGGAACGGCCGCTCCAGCTCCAGCTACTGCGATATGTTTCTCATGGCCGTTATTGAGAGGAAGCTGGGAGTCACGACGGGCTCTCTTTCGGCGGGCGGCAGCGGAGGGGTTTGCTTGCGCACGGCGCCGGCGTGGCGGGGGTTGTGCTTGTGACTATTGTCTTCTAGTTAGACACAAAAAGACCACTGAAAGGTACATTGATTGTAACACCGAGGGACAACTCAAGGGTACTCTATATAACTTACAAATTCTTGGTCCGAATCATGACCGTCCTGAGCACGCTGCGTCAGGATTCGGTCCAGCATAGCTTTGTTTTCTGCCTTTCGTTTGTTGCAATTTAGGTTCGAGTTTTGCCTCTGGAAAAAAAGATAAGTAAGTTAATGTCTTTGAAGTAACTGAAGTGATATGTACGTACTTCAGCAGTCTTAGACGGGTTCCATGCGACCCTCATCGACACGAAATTATTCTTTAACATGCTATGAACCAAAGACTTATCGCCCTATCACCTCGGTTAGCTGAATCAAGGAAGTCGACTGATCATACCAACTTCGAGGAGGGCAACGATCGCGTTTTTCCTGTCTTCGTAGCTCCCATAGTTCTTGTATGCTGGGAACTTGGCTTCAGAACCAGGGGGACACTGAGTCGTGCCCAATGCGGCATTCTCGGTATACATCTACGGCTTGTCAACAACCACAGAAAATTAGCATCGCGTTCGCATTCTGACACACCTGAAGGTTGAACGCGGTAAACTCGAACTCCGCGTCAATGTATCTTGGCATCTCGAATAGAACTTTCATGGCCCGCGAGTGGTTTGCCTGAATGACCCCGATCAGGTTCCACATTGCTGCCTTGTAGTCTTGAACGTCTTGAAGACGCTTGGCACTAGTCGCGGGAATGTCCTGCGGTACCATATCAGGCGTAGTATTGTTACGGCCAGTGTAGATTTCCCAACGACGCTGGAGGTCGGCCATGTCCTGGATAGGTTGCTGAAACTTTCCGTCTGGGGTCAACAGTGACTCCCAATCCCGGTCTGTGAACATCAGGCGCTGACCAGATGCAAACCCGCCGGATACCGGCTGGGTTGGGACACCATGACTGCGCATGGGCTGATTCGGTGTCATTAGAGGGAATGCGATAGGATACGCGCGAACTTGACCGTTGGGTACACCACCAGCATTCGGGCCGACAAATAGGTTATGAGACATCGTGAAAGATCGCAATGCTGCAGCACGGAAGCTCAAAGAAGCCAAGGGATGTATGTTGGTAAGGACTCGAATCTATATCTCGCCGACTGAAGCGATAGCGAAGCTTGAGAGATGTATCACGGTACGTGGTATATAAGTGGCTGGAGACAGTCAAGCAGCTGGTTTGGCAACGTTCTACTTTTGCTTTGGTCGATGACTCGTGGTGTAGCGGTATAGCGCTCCAGTTGGGTTCCGTGATCAGATAAAGGAGGTGCGAAGCAGCCACGTTCAGCGCTTATCCTATTATGGAAATGTGAGAGGGAGTCGATTGAATGTCAAATGGTCCAGAGAAGGGCAAGAGTGAAATGGGGAACAACGGGAATAGAACAACTCAGCACTTGCCAAAGACAGGCTGCTGCTTGAGCCCCAGAGGTGTTAAAAACTTCACTGAAAGAGAAGGAGAGGAAATTTTGCAGAGCAAGAGGAGATACAAACAAGCTTGAAGTAGCCGTAAATAGTAAATGTACTAAATGATGGCGGTAGATATGAGGATACGGGGAAAATGACCATGTTAGTTAAGGGCGGTTGAATCTCCAGAGCCTGAAGTCTTTGGGAGTAGGAATCTGAGGGCTAGCGGGAAGTATCACTCAGGTAAGAAGAGAATGGTTCACTCTAGCAAGAGCTACCAGTGGGAAGGAAAGGCTAGGACAGAAGTTGGTGGGCGTCAGAGTAGTTGCTCAGCAGCATGAGGAGTAGAAGGCCCGAAGGCTTGGAAGACAGCACCAAGACATCGAGATGATGAATCGCGGACTTGAGGGATACGAGTTCGTTCGCCGTTCGAAATATGAATGGGATCTGTGATAGTAGTCAAGATACAGGGTAAAAAGCATCACCTACTCTTCCTGGATGGTACTGTCGCGAGCCTGAGAAAGATGTTTTGGAAGCAGTCTGCGAAGGCGTCTGGCGTCGGAAAGGAATACACGAAAGGGTCCGGGATACCTGGAAGATCGCGCAAATAGGAAACACCGAGGGGATGAGCGCGCAGAGGAGGTAAGCAGGAAGGGACTTGGGGCGTTGAGAGGGGTGCGAAAGAATGGAGAGAGGGTTGGAGTTTAGGGCTTCTCGGTTGTTGTTGGCAACACGAATGCGATGACGATGTGCAAATGAAGTGATGGCTTGGCAACAGAACTTGCGAAAGATTCTGGTAGTGGTAGTGGTGGTGGTGGTAGTAGTAGTAGTGAGTTCACCTGGGCTATACTATCTAAAGTATAGCGAAGCTCCCGAAGGCCGTTGGAGGTGTATTGAGCCCTTTGGCACATAAGTTCATCCCCTTTACCCCCTCCGTCCATTAATTATCTCTCTCTTGTAGCACACATCCCATGTATCAAACGCTCGGCACATCGCGCCCGCAGGCCGGGGCGATCGAGCGCCTGTCTAGCTGGGACCCCTCCGCCGGTCGAGGGTTCCCTAGCGTATAACAGTTGTAGGAGCGAAAGATTCTGGCGTCCCTGGAGAGCTCATTATGAGGAAAGAATGAGGGAATGGTGTGTCGATAAGTGCAACACAAGGGGCATGCGATGGTGTCGAGGAAAGTCGTTGGATATTGCACAAGAAAGACTGGGTTTCAGGGCGATGCTGGCGGTGTTTACGGCACCGTCACAGTGATGGCGTGCTGAACAGAGTGATGGTACTTGACTGAACTGATGGTGATGGTGTTGATGATCGAGCTGGAAGGCAAGGCATTACATACTGTTACTTTCAAAGTTCCTTATTCGGGGTCCCCGCGGAGGATGCTGAGTATGGGAATACGAACATGTAGATTATATTTTTCGCCTCAGGTAAAAAGTAGGCGAGCATCAATTTTTTGCTACCTCAGCCAGTCTAGGCACGATGCAACCAACGATATGAAAGACCCAGAGCACTGTAATTATTGCTCTCCAACGAGGAGCCCCTCGCGGTGAGAAAACCGCATGATTTATAGGGAAAAGGTATGATATAATGGTATTTGCGTATTGTACAAACTCCTCCTCCCCCAACGTCTTGAGCCCTGCAGACCAACAGGGCGAGAGACAATTATCTATCCCGAGTCTGACTTCTATTAGGTCGGACTCACCCAGTGACTTCGTACCTTTGCGAATGACCCGACCGAGTTTTCTTTCCGAGAGAAGACATTAGTCAACGTGCGCATGACATGATCGGTAGCTAGCCTGTCGCACTAGGTGACATGGGCCGCCAGCGAGCGTCAGACGCACCGGAAGGAAAGAGCAAAGGTAAAGGGAAAGGAAAAATTCAAATGGAGGTATCGCCCCTTCTCTTGGTCCTCGTACAGCTGCTGGTCTGCGTGCACGGATTGTGTGAGTTATCTCGGAGACGGCGAATCTTCTTGGGCAGACAGGTACTTTCGCGAATGGGCAGCCGATAACCACCGAGGAATCCAACGTGAGGTTGTACTCCCATGAGCGGCAATGCCATCACTGCTCCTCATCGGCCTCATCCCCATGCTCGCCTCGGTGCCATGCGTCCAGGTCGAGGGGAGGACTGGGCCGGAGCCCGACGGTGCGAAATAGCTCGCCCTCATTTACGATTATGATCTGTCGAATTGTGATTTAGAAACGAGCCAAGTCGACGAATGTCCCAAGACGCAATTGGCATGAATATCATGACCTACCTCCTCCTCTTCCGGTCCGATAGACGCGCTTTGTTGGTCTTCGTGGGCTTGCTCAACCGCGGTTCCCGCGAGCAGGGCTTCAGCCGCCTTCCGCTTCTTGGCTTGATTCGCATTGGTGACAGTGTTGCCGAGCGATCGCTGTGAGATATGTGTCAGCTCTGTTTGTAGGAGACCCGTATGCGTGTCGGGCTCAACATATGGGCAAAACGTACCCGGGCACGCAATCCGGGGTTCCAAGCCAGCTTAGCTGCGAAAGACTCGGAGTCGAAACACTGCTTCACCACTCCCTTGTCGAGCTGCACTTATGTGTTAGTTCTGTGGCTTAATGACGAATGTAGTTAGACTCTTACCCGTAAAGCTCGAACGATGGTTAGTAAACGGGGTATATAGCCCGCAAACTGCTGGTAGACTAGGTCTTTGGAGTCCTCGCAGGGAAGGTATCTGAGGATGCCCTTTGCGGCATTCGCAGTCTCTGTCTTTCAGAGTGTTAGCCGGTCAAGCAAGTGGGACTATGACGAGGGCCGAGAATACCACTATAGACCAGGCGACAAGGCGCATCATATCCATGCTGTATCGCCTTGTGACATATAGCGCTGTCCACGCTGTTTTGTGCGCCTCCTTCTTAGCGAACCGTTGGTCGACCAAGGCTTGCAGCACGAACATTGCGTCGTATTCGAGGTCTGCCTGGGTGGGGAGATCTTGCGGTGGTAAGCGGGGTGTTTCATCGTGATGCTCCATCAGAAGAGCCCTTTGCTGTTGCGCGTCTGCATCGGATCGGATGGGGCGGTAAGGAGTTCCTTCCGGGGTGCGAAGAGTGTTCCAAGCCGGCATGTTTACGGTTGAAAAGATGGAAACCACGGGGTAGTTCGGAAGGTTGAGATAGGTTACAGGAGCAATGCTGACGGCAAGAAGTGTGAGAGGATGGAAACGGGTGGAAATAATCGGCGGGTCCTTGTTGCTTGATGCTTCTTTCACAAGCGCGTAGCGATGATAGAAGCCAGCAAACGAGTAGTCTTGGGACCTCAGGAGAGAAGTAGGAAATGGGAAGAGTGGGAAGGATGGTGAAGATGATGAGGATAGAGGGAATGGAGGCAATGGAGGCAATGGTGGGGATGGTGGGGCTGGTTGGAATTGTTGGAAAGGTTGGAAATGTTGGAAAGGTGTAGGAAGTTTATGGTAAGGGTGTGCAGCAAGTTGAAGTTTCGGAAAGTACCGGTAACTGAGGTGAAGACCAAGCAACGGGGAGGACTGAAGGATATGAGTATGCCAAGTAAGAACCTACATTACTGCTGGTAAACTACCTGTTACTGTTGATGAACTACGTTACCGTTGGTACAGCAAGTGACTAACGTGACAAGTGAAATCAATGAGGGCGGTGTCTTTCGCTGAGAAGAAAACTGGAGTGTTCGTTCTAAAAGTTAAGGACCGACTTGAAAACATACCAGGGGACGTCGCCAGAGAAACTTGGATGGAAGGTGTTCTGATGAAGGAAGGCGAACGCGGTATGGCATGACGATGAGTAGAAATGAAAGGGAAGAAGGCATAAAACTTGTCTCGGCCGACGACCACCGAGAAGTAACTTACTGTCAACTCAGTCCCATTGCAGTTTTCGTCTACAAAGACGGTGGAGTCAGTCCAGGGCAACGACCAAAAGAGATCTCGACAGGACGACTATGGACGGACGGGCTAGGAGAGGCGAATGGCAAGGCAATAACGGTGCAGAACAGATTGGTCAATAGCTCGTGGTAGATAGGTCGAATTGATGACAAGGAGTGCGTTGGACTCGTGTGGGAAGATACATCACCAAGAAGTAGGTGGGCATGAGCCCAAAACATCTGGTGTCAAACAAAAGAGCTCCCAGCGATTGTTGGTCATCGAGATGACAACGGGTATCCAAGCATGCATATAGTGCATTTTTATGTTGGTGGTTTGATCTTCGAGTGCAGGTGTAGAAGATTTATACACAGTGTTAACGGTACGTCAATGTCATGCCTCTGTCAGATGCCAACAGCACCTTTGCTGCTTACCAGACACTTGTAATTGGCAACGAGGCCGGCTACGCAAATGGGAAACGGATCGGTACAGTTAGTTCCTAAGAGAAGCGAAGAAAAGAACAGCAATAAGATCACGTCGACTTGCGGAGCCACGAACAAATATGCTGAAGTGTTTTTCCTATCTAGGTCTACCTAGCCCTAATGGATCAACAATGAAGAAATCGGGTTTTGCGGCTGCTCTGATACCCTCGGCGTCGCAATATCAACGGCATGGGCCACAACAGCTCTTTCCGAGGCCAGATGCTCCTTTCCTTTTTTTCCAGGCCGAGACAAGCAGTCAAATTCTGGTCGAGCAAACTGTCTGGCTCGGGATGACTGCATATGCACCGTATCGTGGGTTGTACGCTCCATGGTATGCGGTCGACTCCGTTTCCTGACAAGAAACGGAAAGCTGAAATGAGAAACTGTGCGTTGGACGATCACAAGAAAAGCTGGTCAGATCGGGAGTATTAAGGTTGTTAGGAAATATAGAAGCTATTCCCGTGTAGGTTTTGGGAAATAGCACACCTAACGTGAGCGGCTTTGTAGCGCGCAGGCCGAGGCAGTGCTTCCGAGGAGCGCTCATTGCATAGTGATCGTTCTGTCGATCTCGTTGGTGAGCTAGTAGCATCCACAGAATTAGAGGAACGGCTGCTCTGTGACGAAGAACATGTGAATGTTTGACTGGAAGCAGCAGATAGGTTGGCAAACGAGCGCGATCGATGTTCGTTGACGAATATCTGGCGGGTAAAGAGTGAAATAACCCAAGTCATGGATTGCAAATCTTGTCTTTGCCCACAGCACATCGTCCTTCTGAGCGTAGGCGCAATCACTCGTTGGGATGCTCCTCTTCTTCGACCGGGCTAGGATACTGCGGGTTCGTGTGGTCGGCGACATCTTCCTCCTCGGGTTCCTGGAGCCATGTTTCCAGATCTTTCGGAGGGCTGGGCTTAAGACCGACTCGAAGAAACGTAGGTCCGTTATTGACGAGCTGTGGCTGTGCAATTTGATTAGCACGTTGAAGAAAAGAATTATGGGGTAAGCCCGTGAAATTGAAGAAGATGATGCCTTACAGGAGCATTATCCGGAGTGGGGGCAGCATCTGATGCTTCGTTGGATGGATCGAGCCGGCGACCGGCTGTCGTGCGGCGCTTCTTGTTCGCATTACTTCGTCGGTTGGACTGTGCCCGCTGCCAGGAAAGTATTTAGTGCGAATTCAACGATACATCGACGGCTCGCGGTAGACTAATAGAAGACTCACGTTGAGTTGGAGATTAGGATTCCACGCGAATATTGCAGCGTATTCCTTTGCAAAACATGACTGGACAATGTTCTTCTCGGTCTTTAGGTATTTGTTAGCTGAGTGGACTTGATAGTCGAGATGTAAGACGGGATATCTCACCCTGAAGATATTGATCACCGTAAATAGACGTGGAAGATAACCGGCGTACTGGTGATACGCAGGAACCGTGTTCTGATCATAAGGATCAAAGGTGCAGATTCCCTTCGAAGCACTTATAATATCTTCCTGGTATGGTGTTATTCGCCGTGACTGGAACGTGCATGCAGCTTAACATACCATTATCGACCAGGCAGCCAACATCATGTACTCGAAGCCATAGCGAACACTTGTCGAGTTGGAGTCGAACGGCCTATTACCGTACAAGGCGGTGAAAGCTTGAGGTGACTCCGTGTGCTTTGCGAAGCGTTGGTCCAGCATGGCGCGTAGAATGAACATCACATCCTCCTCCTTCTCAGCTTGGCTCGGGAGGTCTACAAGTGGCCGCGTAGGTACCACATTGTAGGCGTCCATGAGTTGGCGTCTACGTTGTTGCAACTCTTCGGGGCTTAGGATGGGCTGCAGAGAGTTGCCGTCGTTGTCTTGCATGGTGGACCAGGTCGCCATCATGAAGGAGTCGATTGGCAAATGTACTAGAACTCGGCGACCGTTGCGCAAGAATGGAGCTCTGATTTGCTCGAAGGAGGCAAGAAAGCGTGGAGAAGGTGTAAGGAGATCGCGTGGGCGAAATGCAATGAGGAATGCCAGATAAATACCTATATTTCGTGCCCTGCGAGCGATTCAGCAGAAGGATGAGTGCCCGAGCACAAAGGTGAGTTGTTGGAAGGACGGAGGAGAAGAGATTTTGGTAGGACGGAGGAGAAGAGTTATTAGAAGGACGGAGGAGGGGAGGAGAGCTGTTGAAAGGACGGAATGACGGACGTGAGCTGTTGAAAAGAAGGACAAGGTGATTTGGTAGAAGGAAGGAGGGGATAAGTTGATGGAAATATGGAAGAGGTAAGTCGAGGAAGGCGAGGGGGGTTGTGGTAACAGGGTGGGTTGCGGGCTACTTCAGAAATATTACAGGAGCGTGTGCCATTTATAGCCATGAATGAGGACGCAGAACAACATGGCGGATGGCCTGAATGGGCTTGAAAGCCACAAAAGTGTGTGGCAACCTACCATGGATGTAGCACCGCCAGCAGGTCTCTCGTGGTTCATCGAGCAAGCATCGAAAAGCCGGCAGCATCCCAATAGCGAGAAATTTTGGTACAAAAGCTATCTTCTAGATTAAGCAAGATTGCAACGGTGGCAGTAGCTAGCTAATTGAGTCAACTGGCCAGCATGGAAATAATTGTTGACGTTCTTGAGAGTGTCATGGACCAGGAGACCTGACATTTCCTATATGATTAAAATGAAGAGGTGATAACGGGTGTACAAGGCCGTCAAGATGCTGCTAGGGACGTTTGGCCAATCTGTCGGCTAGATTAATAGGCTGTTATTTGTAAAAACGTCAAATAGCGAATATAGCATGGAATATGGGGTTTCGAACGTTGCAAAAAAATCTTTTTTTTAGCGCAATTAACACTGTCAAAACAGAACGGAACCATACTCTGATGCATTGTAACATGGAGTGAGAGTGAGAGCGCTGTGTAAAGAAGACAATTGATAGTATTTCTGGGCTACGATATAATACCCAATGCTATTCCTTTTCCATTTCTGTGCGCGTAGCAGTCCCTCGAGGATACTGCGGTTGCGTATTAGCAATGAATTATTCCCATCAATTGTCTTCTTTCCCCCTATAGGACGTAATGCGTACTACCATATGCACCAGCCCTTCAATGCATAGAAAAATTTGTCCGAAAGTCCCATGATTCTTGAAAGTCTGTCGTGGTCGTCATGCAGATGCTGTGGATTACTGAGATTGTGTTGGGCGTTGCGAGGACCACACTGTGGCCCTTCACGTAGGGACAGTCACCTCAGCCGCTTCGACAAAAGCCAGATCGTGGCAGCTACCGGGGAGGGCTGGTGGAGGACCGAGATCTAATCGGAAGGTGGCAGTCGGGCCTTGCACGGACAGTCGGAGCTCCCTATAGCGGATAAATTTGTGGTTCTGAAGCTCAGAATACTGACTATAGTTTGTTTGTTAGTGTTCGAGAAATCCTTTCTCTGGGAAATTGAAAAGGCAAGCTGGGTCGAACATAGCATCTTCACATGGCGTGACCGATAGAATGACAGATATTCAAGACCGGGACAGCCTTGGGGGCTAGGGTGAAGATGGAGATATTGGAGCGAGTTGCGCAACAAGAGATCTTCCACAATTGTTGTCGCTTGTGATCATCAGGGGGTAAACTGCGCTACTGCTACCGCTTGGTGACAACAGGATCCTGTGTAACTTGTTCCCGGAGCCGATGATGCTCTAGAGGACTTGCTGGAGGACAGAGCGGAACTTGATCTCTTTTCTTGTAGTTTTGCCAGCGTACTGCGAATACGAGGTGAGGTTCGAGTATTTCTCTGTATTGAGAATTAAGTTTCTGTTATGCTATTATTCCTGTCAGCGAGCGGAGCCAGATACATGACATCCGTGATGCCCCTCACAACAAAATTGTCTATGATGTCCCTCTTCCTGAATATGCGGTCTGGATATTCTTCGCGAGCTGTCAGTCTTGCCTCGGAGAAAGGGGCCAAATGGCCAACAGATAGGACTGCTTCTCGAAAGCTTATCCAATGACCAAGTAGCGAGCGCATAGACCTATCATCGTGAACGGACCTAACACCTGAAGCAAGATCGCGAATAGCTTCAATTCCGCGTCAACGAGCCTTAGGACCGTGACCGGGGGATGGATAGCATCATTGCTGTTGATGGCACCGGTCCTGTACGACATCACCGGCTTAGTCCCAAGGAGGTCCTGCTGTCTCTTGATGCCGGTCGAGACCTCCCTCGAGGCACTCTGTCGTTCATCCTCGTTGGAGAACCGGGCAAGACCGTAGCCGCGAGATTGGCAGGTTAGTGGTTCCTTCGTGATCTTGGCAGACTTGCAACAAGGAAAGCAAGACTGGGACAGAGCCACAGGGACAAGTTCGTTCACCCATGTCTGAGATGACCGACCGAGATAGAGGACTCCGGGGTGCGGTTATCACGGCGGCCGGTGAGTCTGCAACCGGAGACCCATTTGTAAATGGTAAATGTGCAGTGCATAGTCCGTCGATCCAGGTCAGAATAACGGCATTGTCCTCTCCGTCACTGACCATCTAATTAGGTACCGAAACAGGGGAGGTCTCGCTACGACGTCAGAAGTGTGCTCTTGTAGTAAATTGGTCTTCAAGTAGGGCGGAGGAATCCTCGACCAGCGAGCCAGGCTCAGCGACCCTCAAGGCTTATCTGTTGATTACCAGCACCGGATGTCTCTTTGGGAGAGCTTGAGACACTGATCCAGAAATCAGTCGTGCTACGAGTGTTAGTCGTGAAGCCAAGACGCACACGAGGAATGCGGGCTTACCTTCATTGAATGCATAATCTTTGAATTGGTCATTCAGCCGTAGTTTTGTTACTCTCTTGAATCGGAGCCAGGGACAGCGCCGCTTTGGTAGCCGTTCGTGTTCGCAGACGGGTTGAAGGCGGGGACGAGGGTATTGGTTGGGGGTCGGACAGGGGCTCGATAGGGGTTCGACCGGGGCTCGATAGGGGCTCGGATGGGGTTTCGGAATCGGGCTCGGGGTTGGAGTTCGACGGTTGATGACCTTCATATCTATGACTAGCTCAATTGACGCCGATGCATCGTCAGGAGCTATTGTCAGCCTCAGCAACAAATGTCAATCATGTCTCGTGTATCCTGGCAACTGCCAGGTAAATGCGAATGAGATACTCTTTGTGTGTACGGGTTTTGAACATCAAGAGCCTGGCTGAGTATGCTGGGTCAAGGGCGCCTTGCTTGAGCTCGGGCCGGTTGATGATATCATTGTCCAGAAATTCTTCGCTCGGAATGGCTTGATTGCTGCTCCTGCGACCGTGGGAACCTTGGACGGCCGATTGCCTATGG
Source organism: Xylariaceae sp. FL1019 (assembly GCA_022578705.1). Lineage (NCBI taxonomy): Eukaryota > Fungi > Ascomycota > Sordariomycetes > Xylariales > Xylariaceae > Xylariaceae sp. FL1019. The sequence goes on along the minus strand of MU391963.1, from coordinate 384,181 downwards.
CTTGGCGGAAGACTACTTGTCCGCTGGGAAAGCGGTTGTTGAGGGGCCTCGGGTTCGATGAATGCGGCATTGCGCCAAGCTTGTTCTTCAACGAGCGACTGCGTGGATGATGACTTGTTCGTGGGAGTCTGCAAAGCCGAAATGTAGTGCCGGGGGAGTGAGGAGTAGGGGGGAAAGGTCGAGAGTCCTTGTACCAAGCGAAGATGCATACCGTCTCATACTCCCATACCAGACTATGAGACCTTGCGACTGATGAATATCTCGCTCGCTCCCATCACTATTTTTTTCGGGAGATAGAGCACTCTCCAAACACAGAGATTTATTGATTAAGTGACAGAGAGAAAGCCACCTCGGATATTGAGTTCCTGGGACAATGGAAGTGATGAGCCAACCGGAAACGAAGATCAGTCATCCCACGTTGACAGGGCAACCGTGCTTCCGAGCCTAGAAGAGGAGACAAGCATTCCGCCAGTCAACAACGAATTAAAGCAGGGCGAAGACAGACCGATTCCATACCGAGGGACATATTCTCTCGCGAGGGGTCATCTGGGTGGTTCGCAAGGGGAGATGCAGTTCGCGAAAACCGAATGATGGGAGATGGCAATTGAAATGGAAAGGAGGAACATACGTGTGAAAACACAGAGAAGCGGTTGCGGGGGGTCATGAACAAAGGCGGAGGGCTGAGCAGGGCCATCGTGACGATGATACCAGGAGAGTAGACAAGCGTCGTGGACCACAGCGGCACGAAGCAGAGCCAGACGTCAATCTCGTGGTGCGACAACAAATTATCATGGAATCATTGAAACGAACAAAACTTACTGGTGCTTGCGAGAAAACTGCCAGTCCTTTCAGCCAACAGCAATAGCTAGCCTAGACAGGGGAAGGGTAGTGAGGCTACACGCGAATAGGCGGCTTGGTAGAGGCCGATAGGTACAACGGTATCGAGTCCCAGGAAAAGGTGCGTGCTTTACGGGCAAGCTGACAGTGACTTCTTGTGCTGTGGAGATGGTCTTGAGAAGAGGGTGAAGTCTGAGAGGCAAAAGGGGTACGCATCGTGTACAATTTGATGAAAGGCAAGATTTGTGCGAAAGCGAGCGAGGAGTGAAAGTCTGACTTCCCAGTGTGGCCACCAATCACCTCATTTTCCATCGCCGATATGCGAGGCAGCGTCTAGCGAAGTAGAAGAAACCGGCAGACCCGAGGTAGATGGAACGCTGGAAGACATAGGAGTCTCGTCAGAGAGAGTATAATAGGCTTGACAAAAGCATACTATGGATGGTGCATGGTTGTCGTAGGGAATTTGTATCTGACCCGAGAGCGAGACTGAAATTCGGCTGGCACCATACCCCAGACGCCTACGGCAGTCTACGTGGATAGCCTCTTTTGACAAGCTACCACCCCCATCAACACGAGCACCTACCTAGTAGGTATAGATTACCTAATGTCAGGTACCGGGTAGTGAGCTAGAAGTACGGAATTCAAATCAATTGAAGTTTCTCTTAAGCTAGAAGGAAACATGCGTTCCCAATATTAGCCGAAAGCAATTAATTCCCCCTATCCCATGTGCTCCTAGTTTGATCCCATGGCTTGTTGATACAGAGACACTGTACTTGTCTGCTCTTTTTTAGCCTTAAGTATGGTGTATTCGAATTAAAGCAGTTTCGACGGCTAACTTTGACGCCTAGCTTTGCAGCTGTGCGGCAACACCACTTGATACATATCACCAACTCACCGAAAGGGGCAAACCCTAGGGGAAAACCATTCCTACTGTCGCGCCTTTCTGTTCACGACCTCGCCGACAGGGCCAATTTGAGTCAGTCCTCCTTCCTCGTCGTCTGATTCCCGCAACCTAGAACATGCGAATTGAGCAATGCCACGCTGGATCGCAGACGGGCTGTATTATCAAAGATCTCTGAGATCTTCTCAGTGGAGTGTGTAATCCGAAACGAGTAGGGAGTACGGAGATCAGATGATTACGAAGCATCCTCGAAGACTCTGTCTAGCGAGACGACGTATCTCGAGCGGCTGAACCTGTCTTACTGCTCTTCTTGGACATCGAAAGCTATGGATCTCGTGTACATAGTCCAATGCTAAAGGTCGCTGAGTCGCGCGAGGGGAGCTGTTGCACATAAAAAGCACATCGTGTCGAGAGGTGGACTGTGATTTGTGGATACCGGTCGTATATTCGCTGTCTGACTGCTTCTCCCAGTTTCAATCCCACAAACTCGATAGCGGAGTCTGCTATCGGTAACTAAGTTGCTCTATTGTCATAGTGTTGTATGGCTCGCAACGAAGAAGTACAAGAAAGGCGAAAGCGAGGCTAATCCTCTACGCTCTGCTCGTTTCTTGAAGAAGAGGGGATAGCTGGGGTTCGTGATATATCGGTCGCGGGGCACTCGGAGATGACGTGCGCGTCGGAAGAAAGCAATTGTGGGATAGAGGAATCGGTATATCCAAGCACGTAGCCTATCGAAAGCTCTTCGCTGGCGCACAAGCATCGTATCATATACTGTAGTCAAGTGGTCGGCTGCGGCATGCAACACTTTCGACGTTGGTGTCCACCGCATTCGAATCGCGGAGGCGCTAGGACTTGAAAGATTCAATATGTTTCGAAGATGCTTAACATCTTCAACGAGCTTGCGCACGTCTTCCTCGTACTGTTTCTCGTTGGCTTTGCCTTCCACAAGCCATGTGCTGAGGATCGAGGGGAGACTTGCTCGAGAACAACAGATCGGTAGAACAAAGTGCTGTAGATGTACTCGGTCAAGTATGGCTTAGCAGATCGTCTTCGGGAGGCGTGTTCGCACTAGTCACAGTAGCACGTCGTTGACCGCTGGCTGGCAATGCGGGTTTTCCAACGGGCTCCTGAAGCATATCGTTCCATTTGCTAGGTGTGACATATAATGGGTCACGGTCCGGATCGAAAGCGCGTAAGGAACCGAGCCCATGCCCGTCACCATGGCTACAACCTGGAGACCATGCTTCAAGTCCACCTGACAGCGGTACCGTGGGCAGATAGTCTCGGGCGCTGTACCTGAAAGACTCCAAAGACGGTATTCTGAATGCGTGGAGGATCGAAGGAAGTCTGTTGTCCATAGGATAGTATATGTGTCGACTCTCCGTTACTCTGTTGATGGTGGGGGATCGGTAGGGAACTCGTCTCGCAATTTGGCCTGCCTCGCATTGCTGCCTTCGCTCGACGTGATTACCGCGCTATTGGATGAAGAGTCAGTAAATCGACCAGTACGAGACATACCGGAGTCTTACCCCAAGACGTCCACAAAGGTCCTACGTCAACTTTGCCGGGCAGGGCATGTTGTCGAACCATTGCTTTTCGAGACCCTTGTTGACCTGTGGGGGAGTTTGGCTGAGTGAGTGAACAATGGAACTTACCGACCAATTTACCCTCGACGCTTTAATGAGGCTGACGAGGCGTGGGAAATAGCCAGCGAAATTCTGGTAGGCAGGTCCTCTAAGGGAGACCAGATGCAGACGCCGTTCGTGGCACTGACATTCCCCTCCTGATAGGATTTAGCTGCTTTCCATAATTGAAAGGAACTGAAGTAGGACATACGAGTATCTAGGCGACGGCCTTCAGCGTACTCAACGAATAACGCGGCTCGAGCTCAGATGTGCTGTTGCCATAGAGGGCGTCCTAGGCCTGGTTGGCGTTCTACCGACGAGTGAATCTCTGGTCGATCATTGCCCTCAAGATCATGAGTGCGTCGTTTTCCTTTTCACCCGGACTGGGGAGATCTCTTGGGGGCAGGTCGGGCACCACGTTTTTCTCGTGCACGGCAAGGAAGTCAACGGCGGACGCCTTCAAAGCCGGTAATGGCCGGGATCAGAATACCATTCTCGTCAGTCACTGCGGTCCAGGTAGCCATGGTTGAAGATGTTAACGTCAACTTTGCCAGGGAGGACATGCTTAGTAGTAGCGGTAGTTGTGGCACTCGTTGGACCACAGGCGTATGCCAACTGGTTGTGAAACCCGATAAGAAGGGTTGGAAGACCTGTGTTGGACTGTTTTGCCCACGTGGCGTTTAGGCGGACGCCACCATGTCGGAGTCCTCGCTGGGCTGCTTTGCGCCCATTGCTGCCTCATCCTCAGTGGAATAACAGTCGTCGTAATCGATCTTCAATTCCTACAGCTACACGCAACGGAGATCCATGGACCCCCATATCGACGCGATGCGAGTTCTGCTCAGCTGTCTTCGTTTCGTCTCAATGAAGCCGGCAAATATATCACTAGTCTCTCGTTTTTGACAAATGTCTCCTTGTACGATGCTGGTGCGTGTCAGATGTGTCGAACTGACAGAGAGACTTCCCTATTAAGCTGAGCATAGCGAGAAGCGACTAGATTTCAAAGTTCACGCTGCTTGTAGGGTTGACTACTAGGCATCTTCATTATAGAAGGAAGAAAGAAGTAATCTACCTAGTCAGGAGTGGTGATGTTATTATATACACCATACTGGATTGTAACCTGTATCTCATCTGGTTCCTGCACCGTCGACTTCGTTCCGTGACAGAGAGCATCCCGAGGCGGCCGGTCCCTATCCTTTCCCGACGACTTGACACGCCAGCCCGAACTCAAACATCCAGCGACTTCGCTAAAGCGCTACTGAACATCTGGAAGAAGAGCCGAAGCCGACGCAGCGAAGAAGTACGAGAAAGATAAAGGCGAGACCGGCCGCCTGCGTTCGCTTGCGTATATCCTTGCTTTCAGAACAAAAGAAGCATCGAGATCTCGAGGGACAGTGGTCGGAAAGACCTCGTAAACGTATACGGTTTGGGAACGGCAGGATGGTGCAATAGTAATAGGACCGATTCGGCCACAGTTCGCGGAGATCAGTGCTGAAGCCTATCCTAATCTGCATTCTTGTCCGCCAACCATTCGTCGAGGTTCATCGGCAGACTTGGCTTCAGGCCAATGGATTGGAAGCGCGGTCCGACGTTAACCATGGCAACCTAGACGTGATGATTAGAAAAAGACGTAGCTAGAAGGAATTAAGTATTGTAGCCTACGGGAGGGTTCTCGGGTGTATCTGATGTATCTGGTGTATCTGGTGTATTCCCGGACGCAGGAACAGGAGGCTGGCCGTTGGCCGCAGCGATACTCGCCTGTCCCTCGTTGAACTTCTGAGCCTTGGTAGAGTTCGTGCCCTTGTTTGATACGCCGCGCTGTTCGATAATGGATTATTAGAGTGGCCAGTACGAAATACACAGTTGTCGGAGACTTACGCCGAGGCGGTCAACCGGGCTCCATGCCAGCTTAGCTGGAAAGGACGCATTGTCAAAGCACTGTTTGACCAGACCCTTGTTCAGCTTCAAGCACATGTTAGTCGTGCGTATTACCATGGAGTCTTGGTGGAATACTCACTCGAAGTGCTCTGATGACAAGCACCAGCCGTACCGTGTAACCAGCCAGCTGCTGGTAGGCAGGAGTTTTTGACTCCTCGTACGGAGAGAAAGTACAGACTCCGGTCGTCGCACACACTATCCCCTCCTTATGGAAGTTAGCTCTTGTCCAAGTCCAAATGTTTTATCAAGGCACATACGACAAGTACCCATGCGATCGACTTCAAGGCGCCGGATGGATAATGAGGTCGGAGGGGTACTCTGCGGTTATCGTCGCCGTAGAGGGCATCCCACGCTTGGCGTCCCTCATCCCGAGAAGTGAATCTCTGGTCCATGATCGCTCTCAGAATCTCCATCGCGTCTTCCTTCTTCTCTTCTGGGCTCGGGAGATCGGTCGGGGCCAGGTTTGGTACCACGTTATGTGCCTGTCTGGCAAGTAGATTGTGGTTAACCACGCCTTCGAAGCCACTGATAGGCGGGAGAATATCACCGTTCTCGTCGGGGATTGCGTTATAAGTGGCCATAATTGCAGGTAGTACCGAAGGGCGAACTTGGCCGAGAACTGGTGATGGAACGTTGGGCGGAGAGTAACGAAGAGCTTGGGATGGTACCGAAGAGGGGGCTTGGCCGAGAACTAACGGTCAAATGCGAGCGGAGAGTAACGAAGAGCTTGGGATGAGTAAATGGAGATGATGCGAGGCACAGAGGGGCGTGGATGATTTCAAATGGGAGAGAGGACGGAGGGAGAAAGCGGGCAGTTGATTGATTCCTGGCAGAATGATCGAGACCCAACGTGATGAGAAAGCGCAGAGTGATGCTGCGTCATGAACGGGAGAAGAGAGAACTGGTGTTGAAGAAAAAGAGGAGGAGGAGTTGAGTGCAACGGTTGGGGTCTATTTAGTCGAGATGCAACGAACTAGAAGGTAGGAACACAAGTCTGTGGGCGAGGGGGGGGACAATGGCAAACAACAGAAACTCTGTCGATGGAAGAATTGGTAACTTTACTGGAAGGTACGGAATTCGGAAAACGAAGAGGTCACATCCATACCCAACTCGCGGCAAAGCTCTGAACGAGATAGCGTAGTAGGTACATGCAACGAGCAGTCAACCGCCACCTGCTAAGTCCAGTTTTCAAATGTCATTGAGGCCATCACAATGGGATTTCCGTGGTTGGCGAGACATTCATGCTATATCATAAATTCCGGGCAAGCGGTTGATCATTGGGTATGCACAGCCGCATCGTTACACGTAGAGACGCAATCTAATGACGTAGAACACTATATTAAAAAAGATGGGCTGCATAACAACCCCATAAGGATTTTACAGCCGACTGACGAGTGACTGCTTCAGGTCGTGGTGCGAGTGCCTGCCTCCAGGTTATGCTGTTCTCGTCTTGGGAGAGAAAGGCAAGATAGTGGTTCATTTTTTCGTAGTTGGTTCCTACCTCCTTAAGATTACCCTACTATATATGGATGGTTATAGATGAATACTGAACGGACATTCGAGTAGCGAGTAGGGGTGACTAAAGGATCTGGCCAGAGATACCACAGGCGACAGTAAAACTGCTGGGCGAGCGATTGACGAAAGGGTAAAGCGTTACAGGTAAGCTAAGACAAAGGGTAGTAATCTAAGGCGTGTTGGAATAGTAGTCAGGTACAGCCAACAATATATAGTCGTGACTGGCCGCGTACTGCTCGTACGGTCACAGACTTACTCAGGCATGAATTGGGGTAATTAATGACAACGAACGTCCTGAGCCGCGTGGGGAGTGCAGCGTTAAAGAATTCGTTCGCCGAAAGTGAGTGTCTCGAAACACAAATTCCATTACGAACCTGGAGCACCATCACGGACGGAGGCCGAAGTAATTCATGCCAGCAATAGTAGGTAGATTGGAAGTCGGGAGCTATGAAAGTCCTAACAGGATGCCTTAAAGAGTTAGACAGCAGGGCAAAGGAGGCAGTTGTTTACGACGTGGACGATGCCGGATTTATGTGAGTGTTCCGATTTAGAGGAAAGATCAATTGGAGTATCGGAAACTGCTTAGCTAGGTCCTGGTGTGCAGGTCGTAATCGTGGAGGAGGTAGGAGCAAGGTGTGAGGACGTCGACATGAGGGGCCGTGCGCTCGTTGAGAGAGGAGAGGTGCTCGTTGAGAAAAGACGTCGGCGCGCCCAAGAAGTCGGCAATCTACATTTGAAGCCCCCACCACACTGACCGGCTTTACTTACCCTCGAGATTGCCAGTAGTGGGGTATAATATCATAATCTTTACAATCGCGCGCTTTGTTGCCAGCATTTGGGAATACAAGTTATTGGAATTACGGGACTCCGTCAGAAAAATTTATGATAGTTCTGGAAAACTCATGCGAAACATCCGTTGCACCAGTCTCTACTAAGTCTCGGTATCAATCTTCAAGCTCAAAGCACACTACACACTGTTTTTCGCCAAGAACGCACCTAAATGCATAAGTTGGGAACTCAAAAGAGGCTACGATTGCATTTTTTTAGACGCAATCCGCGTTGCGGTCCTCGAAACAGAAGCTCCTGTCTCAATAAAGGAGCTGTAGATTCCTATACCCCTAAAGACAGCGGACTGTGTACAAAGAGGCTCGTTTGAGGGGAAGAAGAAATTGGTAGTCTATTTAGGGTAAAGTGATATCTGGGTAATGCAACAGAGGTAGGGTCTCCGAGGTAACCAAACTCACAGAGTAGGACCGTGTTCATTCCAAGTACATAACTTCGTAAATTCCATGTAGATTCGCCAAAGACGCCAACAATACCGGTATTTCCTTATTGTGAGCGTTGCATGAAGTGTCGTTGCATGTGTCAGGTGAGTGCCCAATCTGGAGTAGTCGGAGCTTCCGCGATAGGCGCGCGGGGGTCTTAGTGTTGGTTACACAAGCGTGCGGATAGTGTAGCCGGGACTCTCGCTGCCCCGGCTGGCCAGCTACATCAGAAACAGTAACAAAACTGTCAAAAGAGACTGGAAGGTATTGGAGGTCATCGGTCGTGATTGCTTTCTATTGCACAGTCTGCAGGCTCTAGTACTTTTGGCTTTGATCTAGAGCTAACAGTGTAGAAGCAACTCAGTGTATTGGAAAAGACTGCGCTCGAATGGCATAGCGAGAAGACAGTATTGTTGCGACAGGCCCTTCAGTGCGAGAGTGCGTCGCATCTCGTGACGTTCGAATGGAAAGCTGTTGAAGCTGAAAGCGATGACGCTTGTGTGGTGGGCGAGAATTCTGGAATTACTGTAGGGAACCCAAGCGCTTGGGGTATGCTTTCTTCTCGAGGCTGTTAAAGAGTTTTCGATGCAACGACGCCATCTAATGGATGTATCTTGGGAAGAAACTCTTTCCGTAGACGTACAATTATTCCACGAGTGCTTGTCGCTACAGTCCTCGTCTAGGTATCCGCGCGCCATTTCGAACGCGAAAAATAGGGCGAAGGCGAGTTATGAGAGCACCAGGTCGTCAGTATTGCAAATAGGCGTGGTATTCGTGCTAATGGCAATCGGGGAAGGGAAAGACGGAACCGCCGTGAGAGTGATGTGGGTGAACTGGTCATAGGGCGAACCGTCGCCGGTCGGCAATCGTCGAGCAGCCGGCGTGGCAGGAATCGGGCAGCGAAATGCTAGCATTGCAGTTAATAGTAGCGAACTACCGTAGGTCAGAAGTACACATCGTAGTTTAGCTGGTGATGAATGTGTACAGCCTTCGACGGCTCTAGATGAGTGGGTGACTGGACGTCTTCTCTTGGTCGTAAGGGCTGGCGACAGCCACAGCGTTTTTCGCGGTTGATTTAATAAGTAAACCCTCATGCAGTGTTCGTTTCGTTGCTGGCTACCTGAGTAAGGTAGACTTCCTTGCCTTTGCACTGGCTGTTGAATAGGGCTTTCGAGACTATGACTGGTGTGTGCAGAGATCCGTGATTGCGAAAATGTGGCGAGACGAGGGCCGGTCAATGATGTTTCCGCGCCTGGCTTTGGGGCTTGTGCAACACTGCAATTAGAGCGGTGATAACGGCAGAGGCGTAGATTCCAACTTCTTCTTCGGAGCAGAGTGGATGTCCCTGAAGAGAAACAGGAATTTGGACCGACAGAAAGCGGCTCCAGTTGAAAGACAGGGGCCATGGAGTATGAGGCACTACATGAGATAGAAACTCGCTCAGAGTTTGCAAGAAGCATGCTGCCATTCTCTGCCATTCAACTAGCCATGATATAGTGGCAAGGCCATGCGGGTTTCGAATTCATAGCAGCGACTGTCGCATCGGCATTCATCGTTCTTCTCCACCAAGCAAAGCCTATCTGGTCTTTCTCGATCGGCATCGGTACTTTGATGTATTTAAATCGCCTGCCTGGGTAGCATCGAAGGCTTCAAAGCGCGGGTTCGTTTCACCAGGCTTGGCCCAGCGATGCTGTCACCGTTCTTGTCTACTTCATGTGTCGTCAGAGGCTCATTCGGGACTCGCGTTCGTGCAACCACTGCTCTTTCGGGCCGCGAGGGCGAGCAATACCGACGTTCTTTTATGGCGGGAAGCTTGCAAGAGGCAGTGGTTCACCATCGTATGATGGGGCGAGAGCATTCATCACAGAATCAAGAGATGATATTGGGGGTCCGTGAAACGAAACTCAACATATGCCTCAGGCAAGTAGGGTCCTTGTCACCTACACCCACAAGTATCCCCAGCACGTTGCACAAGACAGAGCCGATCGGTCCGCCTGGAGTAGACCAGGGAGTAGATGTAAGACATCCAACAGAATCCGAACCCCTCTCTTCCCAGTATGTCAGCACGATACCCGGCCTGGACTGGTGATCTGTGAACCGTGCGTGTTAGAAAGGGAAGAATGGAGGCAGACTGGGTAGTTGAGACGTAACTCGGCGCGTTTTGATATCATGTCGCTCCGGGCGGCGAGCAGTTCAAGCCGATGGCACAAAATCCCAATGCCGAGGGAGTAGCTTAGGGGCGATATTCTTGGTGCTCCTCTCATGTATCGCGAAGGTAGTTGGGACGAGTCAACCGCAACCCGTCTGACTGACAAATTTGTTGGATTGTGCAATTGAACGACCTCGGGGAGAAACGATACCTACACCCAGGGCCATGGTTTCACCCTGACATTAGATACATCGATCTCCTTCCTCGCGGACACTCTACCTCGCTCTAGACGCCGGCGGGATTTCGTCGTGGAAACAGGAATGCTGAAAGGTCATCCGGTACAATGATCTTGGTCTGGTAAGCACACTGAGATAATGGTTGGCCGCAAGTCAGACGAGTCACCCGAGGAACGAAACGGAATGCTCGGCTGTGCTAGGTGGGATTCAACACCCGCGATACGTCAACGGCGGCATATAGATCTCCTGGAGTCAGTTCGGTGGCAGCGGCGCCTGTGAGACAACCGGGTATGGAAAAACAGCTAGTCGACACACATTGGGTGTGGTACGTGATGCTGAGCCGGCCTAGCCAAGCGACCGGATAGGCCATACAGGTGAAGGGGGAAGACTCATGACGGCGTGTCTGAAGTCCAAGGTAAGCCTGTTGAGAGTATACAGCCCCTGACGAAAAGGGACTTGTGCTAGCTGCTGAAATGGAGTCCTTGACAGAATGAACGACGACTAAATCGTGAAGAAAAGAGGGCTTCAAGGGTTTAAATATCCCCAAGATGCCCAATAAAGAGGGCAGTTTGCAGTGAGTGTTTTGTGGTGAGGGTGATGGAAGTTGGTACGTAGCGGGATGAAATGACAACATATTTGCCCAGGGCAAGAGGACAAGGCGGACACGTACCAACAAACCGTGACTGCCTTACGCATTTCCACTGATACTTCAACCTCAATGAGGGTTTACTCTCATGCGAGGGACTACCTCTGGAAGATGCCTCGAGACCACGGACATCAGTCACCTTTCCGTCTGCCGTACCAGGTATCTGATAACTGTATTCGAAGGTCGTCCTTTTGTTGGTAGTCACATATAGCAGGTGAAACAAAAACTCGGTACATAGTAGCAAGTCTGAGATACGTGGAAAACACAAGGAAAGACTCGGGTTCGAAGATCGAGCGGAGCATTGCACTGCATGCAGCCTCGAATGCATCTTGACTAGGGAACGAAACACTTACAAGGCAACCAGGTATAGTATGAGAATGTATGTGATTTCCATTGCGTGAAAGAAATACAAAGCCCGAATGCAGAGATCTCATCGTTGGTAAAGTTTGTGCTGTAGGACTTTCAAAGTCATGCCCTAGCTAATACTGGAAACTACATGTAGTATGGCGGGGTATCGATATCGCTGATGAGGCCTGTGCACTCCCAGATGTAGTTGTGGTATGCCCTGGTCTCCATTGGTTTCCATCCGTTACGCATTGAGGCCATCGATCAACATTGAATGCACCATGAGCGCTAAACCCACTAAAGCTGCTAATTTCCAGATTCAGGTAATTGTACCTGCAAGCAAGGTAGTTAGAGGACACAGCTAGAGCCTAAGACACGGGCTTGGGTAGGCATTATAGAGGGAAGACTTGTGCACATTGTATGCAAGACCATACCAGATGAAGAATTGGCCGCCATGTGGGACATGAGCAGAAAAGCTCCCTGGGTACGCTCTTATGTCAACTGAGGCCCGAGGATATAGTACCATACCATACAGTGAGGCGATACCGTGGTGGCCTCTGAGAGAACACCATTCGTATTTATTAAAAAGACATGTATAGCGACAAGAGGATTTGTAGATCATATTTCATGATCAGCTGGTGCAGAGATATGAGGACTTATATATCTGCCCATCCTCAATTCTGAGTCATATTGCACCCACGGGGCTCTAAGCATTGTGCTTGAGCTGACACCATAACTTTGCTCAGTTTACTCATCGCACCTGACTCAACACTGCGTTCAAACCATGGTCTCTAGGGTATGACTCCCATACATGTGGGATGTAGCGGAAACATAATAGTCAACATACAGCGTCATATTCGCAAACTGCCCTATGACACACTGAACCAACCCCTGTGTCATGATCTTAACATGACATGACTGATTCAAAGCGATCTTGCACTCTACACCATCCAGTTCCATACCTGAGGACTATTCTCCATGCAGTCATGGCGAGTTGTCATACTGTGATGATCGTTTCCTCCAGACAGTATTCCAAAGACAATGCATGACAGTTGGAAGCAAGGCAGAGAGAATCCTAACATTGGTCGTACATTTCCAAAAGCTTCGGGTATCAACAGTGCTCAACAATGGGTCACGACAGTCTGCAACCATTTTCTGACACGACATTAACCAACGGGATTGGCGATCCATATCGAACATATGCGGTGCTGCGACCTGCAAAATCAACTTCACTTTATCCCCTTGTTTGGAAATGCTAACCTTCAATAGGTCCTAGTCGGTTGCGTTACGTATAACTTGTAGGGAACGCCCGCAGACTTCTATTTCAATTCATCTGCCATGGCTTGGCTATTATCCTGTGGAAGCAGCATCTTGAAGTTCTGAACCAAGTCTACTCAGTCAAGAAGCGAGTGTGTCACACATCACATCAGTCTATCACATGCAGCCAGTATTTTTGCAGAACTCATCTGTCAGATTTTATGCAGCATATGGAGTGAGACAGCACTGATACTTGCCAGGCAAAATCAAGGTTGCATATTAGGTGTGCAAGTAATGATGAGTATGCCTCAGCAGACACCAGATGTCTATGTCAATCAATTTCGAAAGTACGGTGGATCGTGATAGGTCGCTTGCTGTCGTTGACGAGAGTTTTGCGCAGAATGAATGGGACGGCTGATATACCGATGTCTATATAGAGATTCAAAAGAATATCTGGATGGATCTCACCCAGGATTTATGTTGTCGGATACTTTTATAGCTGATCGCTGCCGTGTCTGCTACGTGTTAGGAAAATACAGCTAGTACTTTTTTTGGACATCCACGATCAAGTATCAACAATCCACACTATCTATGAAAATATTGTACGAGTTTACAACACTTGAAGGAAGTCACTATTTGTTAATTTTCCAGATTCCATCATATCACAGGGACTGGATGACTGAGTTGAGGTTGCAATTGAATATACGTGGGTCACGTGGGTGTAGGGAAGCTTTGTACTACATGTACCTAATAAGCTTCTAGCGCTTCGCCAAGCAAGCCTAATAACATCGCTAATCTGCGAGGTCTGCTGCGGGTACAACCAAAAACCGATTGACTTCTAATGGGCAGCTATACTACATACAGTGGACGCCCACGAATACAGCGGCTACGGACTCTACAGGGACAGCGGTAAAATCTGAAGACCTCACGGCGTACCACAAAGGGTAAGAATTTAGCTAAGGTAACCTTGATAGATGACGCCCAGCCCCCAGAATCACCTAGGTTGCAGTGCTATGCCGATAAGATCGCGGCGGGCACTACAGCTTAAGTCCTGGTCGGAGCTAAAACTGGTGGGCCTTGAAGGGTTGTACGGTGCAGGTAAGATACGGATACAGGTAGGTACTGTCTCAATTGGGCACTGTGCCATCTAAATGACAGCATGGCTTTGCTGTCCAATTGAGCCCTCCATCTGGTGTCTAGAGATGTCCCTTCTCCCAACACCGCCTCCCGCCGCGATCACCGATTGACCAAAATGCGGCAATCTCAGGCCTTGATGCTTATGGGCATCATAGCCCAGAATGGGATTGCCACAGCCACGTCCATACCTAGAGGCGTCGGCCCTGAATGTGAGTTGACTACTTCCATAGATGGCATGTCGGCTTGGAGCCCCGCCACTACACGACGAGATGGAAGATGTCGCAAGGCGTGTCACGCAACGACCATGATTGGTGGTTTATGCTAACTGTATTGCTCTCCTGTCTAGTCGTCAAGTTCTACGAACTCAAAGACACATTCGCTTGCATAGCCCACCCCGCCATCGTCCTCTCTGCCTCCCAGGTCAACGACAACACCTGCGACTGCCCCGACGGCTCAGACGAACCTGGCACCGCCGCCTGCGCACTCCTCGATCGTCTTTCACCCGTACAGCCTCTCCCATCATCACTGTCGGGATCGACAAACACAACCAATGCCTTGCCCGGATTTTGGTGCGAGAACAAGGGCCACGTTGGGGCGTACGTTCCTTTCATGTACGTGAACGACGGTGTCTGTGACTATGATCTGTGCTGCGATGGCACCGAAGAATACCGAGTCGGCGGTACCAAGTGTGACAACAGATGTGCAGAGATAGGCAAGGAGTGGCGGCGAGTCGAGAAGCAAAGGCAAGAGAACTTTGACAAAGCCAATAAGAAGCGTGTCGTCATGGTCAAGGAGTCTCAAGATCTCCGGAAGGAGGTGGAGAAGAAGGTCAAGAACATTGAGTCGGAGATCAAAGACCTAGAGAAGAAACAGGCCGAGTTGAAGACCAAGCTCGAAGACGTCGAGCGCGCAGATAAGGGACGCGTGGTCAAGAGCGAGGGTCCCGGAAAGCTTGGCGTGCTAGCTGGTCTAGCCAAGACGAGAGTGAACGAGCTGAGAGAGGCTCTGAGTGACGTTGTCGACGAACGCAAGGTGCTGCAAGACAAGGTTGCCGAGCTCGAGGGCATCTTGTCTGCGTTCAAGGAGGAGTATAACCCCAACTTCAACGATGAGGGTGTGAAGAAGGCTGTCAGGGCTTGGGAAGAGTACGCTGCCAACAAAGTCGAGGAGGCCAAGGACGCGTTCAGCGAATCTGATCTTGCTGAGATCGTCAAAGAAGACACTGAGTCCTCGGGTATCGACTGGAATGAATTCCAAGAGGACGAGGCATCTGACACGGATATACGTATGTGCCTGTCACACTCACATCAACTATCTCACACATCATCATCAAGGCTAACGCCATCACAGTATACACTTTCGAGGCCTACCTCCCCGGTCCGGTGCGAGACTACGTCCACGGCAAGATCAATGAGCTCCGCATCTGGCTGATCGAAAATGGCATGCTAGCAGACGTCGCCACCAAGGATGGGGAATCTAAGCTCGTGAAAGCTGCCCGCGAGGCCCACGACGCAGCGAAGCGAGACGTTGAGTCCAAGCGTCGCGCCCTTAATACCGAAAAGGACAACTTGAAGAAAGACTACGGCCACGAAGACATCTTCCGCTCGCTCGAAGGAAAATGCACGTCGATCGAATCAGGCGAGTATGAATACGACCTCTGCTGGATGGCCACCACCGGCCAAAAGAGCAAGAAAGGAGGCTCGCGGACGAGCATGGGCAAATTCGAGAAGATCACATTCCGGGATTCCGACGAAGATGATCGCCACGACGGAAAAGGCCTAGGAAGAGGCAAGAGGATGGTACTGGAGTATAACAACGGTCAGCATTGCTGGAATGGGCCTAACAGGCGCACCGATGTCTGGCTAGCGTGTGCAGAGACGGAGGAGCTGTGGAGGGTGAGCGAGCAGGAGAAGTGTGTTTACAAGATGGAGGTCGGGACACCGGCTGCTTGTGTGCAGTTTGTTGATCCGCCTACTGAGCATGCTAAGGATGAGTTGTGAGGGGTGCATTGATATCAAGCGGTGTCTTTGTGTTGAGTTTGGCGAGGATGTGTAACATGTCTGCATGACATTTGGGGATGTGGTATAGACGCATGGACCAAATGGACAAATGATGAATCACTGCTTTGGGCAACTCCATACTCTTGCGTTTCGGTCATGACTTCGTGATTTTCGTTACGGGGTATGTACAGCGATGCTTCACGACAAAGACATTGCCAGCAAGCAATATGTCAATCTTCATCATACGAGCACGCCCTCTGCCTCAGAGATAGCTTCCCCAACCACGTCCATCTACCTCACCGCACAGAAGCAGCAGCACCCATCTTCCTTCTCCTGCTTAACTCATCCTGTTCAGCCAGGACCTTGGCCGTGAGAGATGCAGTCATAGAATTATTGATCCTGCTCCCAATCCCATCTTTATCCTTCTTGACCTTCTTCTCTTTCTTCTCCCCCTCTGCATCACCGTTATTCTCCTCCTCGGCTTTTCTCTTCTTCTTTTTCCCATTAGCGCTTTTATCTTTCTTCAGATTATGCGCCAGACCAAGTGCTCTCAACTCCTCTATCCTTGCCGTGCACTTCTCGATATCTTGTTCATCAACGGGAAGGACGGGTATGATATCGCGATCGAGGAATATGTCGTTGCACTCCGGACATGCCCTCTTCTTGTCTCTCTTTTCTGTGGTGTCGGCGTTTGATTTAGGGTCAGGTCCAGAGCCTGACTCGGCGGCAATAAGCTCTCTCATCCCAGTCTCCGCGAAGACATGCCCGCACGGCACGACATAACAAGCCTTCGTCGCAGGACCGAGTTCCTTCATACTCAGTGGACAAACAGGAACCTCTCCCTTCCTGTCCTTCCTCACGTTGAATCTGACCTTTACGACATCCTTCAGACTCTTGATCCCGGAGCGTTGGAACTCGGCGGCTTCGATGGACTTCTCATCGTCGGGGGAGGCGTCAGTGGGCATGAGGTTTTGGAGGATCGTCTCGTAGTTGTATAACCGGCCGCGGTAGTCTGAACACGTGTTGTGCAGGTCGAGAGGCGCAGAGGAGATGGGACAGGTGCTCCAGAAGTGCTGGAGGGACTCGAGGGCTGTTGCTTTCAGTTCGGAGGAGGTGGGAGCGCGTGCGGCTTCTTTGACTAGCTCGCGGCGCTTGGGGATTGAGCCGCCGTCGTTGCCCATCTTTGCGGCAGGAGATGGGGTGTTGTTTTTGGGGGTCGCAGTTGGGCGGACGTTAGGACAGACAGGGAGCAGAGTGTTGCGTGCAGGTAATCTCAAAAGAGCGTTCAAGTGGATAGTGTGCGCTCAACGAGAATCAGCTGATGCCTTATTATGAGGTTGGATGGACTGCGGTCGCGTGGCGTGGTGTGGGATGTCTTTGGAAGGGAAGGGCCGTTGGAGGCTGGCAATTTAGCGTCTAGGTTAGCATCTGTATCCGATCAAAGGTTGGCCTGTAGCGCCCCGCCACTTCTCTGGGTATAAGCCCCGTGAGCCCCGCATTGGATCGCCTGTCCGTTATCAGTCTAACATTTGCGTCCAGAAAGCATGAAGAATGGTCAGAAGAAATCTCTTGGGCATTTCCACGAGAGTAAACTACTCAAAACACATATCAAGAAATCTAAAACACTTCGAAGGACATCAAGACGCAACACAACGACTTTAATTACGTCCGGGGTCTCAAATCTACCTCTCAGGCAATCCGAAAGCGACTTCCCACGAGTGCTTTACAATAGTAACGATTCTTGGCCAGACTTAAACCCCCAATTTCAGACGTTACTCAGACTCCCATTCAAAAACAAAAACGTCCGTCTGACTCGGGACTTGGATCATAGCCGCTTTGCCCCCCCGAAGAATCATCGTCCTCGCTCTCATCATGTGCGGACTTGTTGTCTCGCCGCACGACATGGACTTGACTCTGATTCTTCATTCCACAATCACGAAGAAGGCGGCCGCGATCTTTCAGGTATTCATCGTTGTAGCGAATTAGCGCGTTGTCTGTGATGTCTAGGCCTTGTTCAAGCACGCTCTTCAACGTCTTTAACTCGGAGTGAGCCATCAGATATTGAAGCGGCAGGAAAGGACCATAAGTCATTGATGCCGTTAATTCTAACCCATAGTGTGTCATTTTGTCGATACATCGTACCCAATTCGCATAAATGATCATGCATGCGGCTCGACCATTCCTCAATGACCAGAGCCTTTTGATGAGTGCCGCTCGTCCATTTTTTGCAAATGCTGCAAGTCGATGTCGCTGAGCTGACTGTCGGGGAGTTCGACCGGACCTCAGCCTGTGGAGACCCAGCTTCATCGACTGTAAAGTCGAAGGCGATTCCGTACCAGGCTCCCTGTTCTTCGTGACAGTATCCAGCCTGGAACTTATATTCTCCAGCTTCGAGGATGATTGGATGCCGTTCAAAACCGGCTGAAGACTTTACATATCTCCCGTTAGTTTCGTGTATGGATGTGTGGTACTGTCCTCGACCGTGTTGAACATGCTCCTTTAGAAACCTTTGGTTTGAGTGCGCGACATCTCCCACCGAGCTCCCGTCTCCTTTCGAGGAAATATCAACCGAACAGGTTAACTCGCGTTGATAACTATCGTGCGACTCTTCAATGGTCTTGGGCATGATTGCATTCGGCCACCGGATCCTGATGTAAACTTCCTGGCCAGCATGAGGAGGGTGCCATGTTGTCGCCGGATGAGCCACATCAACATTCGACATGGAGTCAACTGGCAAGAAAGCAACTAAGTGCCGGTCGGCCAAATCCGACATTCTGATTCCTGCCGTTACATCCCAGTCTAGTTTCACGATCTCCAGATCATCGTGAACCCCGGGAGCAGGAAGGGCAGGGAGCACGAGAAGCTTAATCAAATCCAGGGGACCGTTAGATGACATTGTGTAGGGTAATATGAGGTCAAGCACATTAACATGATGGCTACTACAATACTTAATCGTCCTTATTTATGTCCTGTATCCGACCGTGATTTATGCAAAACTTTCAATGTTCCAGACAAAGAATTTCATAGGAATGTCTGTTATGTCTGATCATCATAGCGTCGAGACGAGAGTAGATTCCTCGATGTGAACAAACAAAGACAGCCGAGCCAGGTCACACAAATCGGCCTATGCAACATCCGCTAGCTCCTCCATAACCAACACCGCTGAGCATCTCTACTGACATAACATGGCATTCTTACTACTGACTTATTTGTTCAGCCTATGCCCTGAACCAACGGCAACGATCTCGCCACGATTCGTTCTGTTGGTATATGAAAACCTCCCAATGTCCAGAAGGTCAAGTTACACGACTCACGTGAGAGCAAGGATCTCAGCGTGACTGGTACCAACACGAAGCATGTGACTGTGTCTCGTTACTCGCCTTATATCTTCAAGTAAAAGCAAGTCCTGTGTGGCAAGCAAGGGGCATCAATTTAGTGGTATGGGAACACACACACAAGTTGGAATATTTCCTATTTGCCACGCGGCCCACAACAATGTTCCTGTGAGCATTTGGGAGAAGTGCGAAAAGATGAAGTTGCAAGCAAGTCAGCACATGAGTGAGTATACCCGTATATTGTTTGAACAAACCTTGTTGTTGACGGGTGCATCTGTATCTGCGAGTGCAAAACACTCATCATTATGCTACGGAAGCCATTTGCCAAACGCTACACACCGTTGTGAACCTAACATTGCGTATTCCATGTCACAACCCCCCAGAGACACAACCCCCCAGAGTCACAATTCAGCTGTCCAGAAGCTCACCAGATGACCATTCCTCTTCTCGACTTTTGATATGAACCGTCAACTCGCTACCAGACCGTACACCGTACTCGGAGAGTGCGTCCTCGGAATTTCGAAGCTCAATGTCGTTATAGAATAACATGATCGACGAGTCGGGCAGACGATATTTAATGCGCCCGTCTCCCAAAAACAAGGGCAGAATGGATATGACGCAATTTTTTATTTGCGAAACATCAGTTGCGCCTAAAGCGATATGAAACTTGTGGAATGAGAAAGCATAGCTGGCGCCGTTCCATTTGATCGATATCTCATCCCTCTGTTTGCAGTCGTGGGGGTTCTCTTGAAGATAATGCTTAACGCGAGGGTCCAGGTCGTCAGCTCCGGTAATACTGCTACATATGCTGCAATCTAATCCCGCTTCCGACGAGCGCGCAGAATAGACCTTGAAGGGAAACTCGATGCAGGGACCCTCGTAATGCGACGCGCGGTAACCAAGGGAATGGTAGAATTCGGCCCTGAAGTTATATTCGCCGGCTTCAAACCGAATGGGCGTGTGTCCACCCTCTTGTGGTGTAGAGTCCGTGCCGAGAGTATTGCTCAAGTGCGTAAAAGTGAAAGAGTCGCCACACCGAACTCCAATCGTCGTATAGCGGCAATGACGCTTAGCCGTAGATTCCATGATACCCCTTCCTTCGCACTCTATCTCAACTTTGCAGGATATAGAGCCGTCAAATCGTATTCGGGCTTCCTTTGCATTGTCTTCGTTGAGTATGAGCTCCTCTATCAGACAATCTTTCTCGAGCATCAGGGCTGGCCACGATATTCTGAGGCAGACTTCGTCGTTTCCCTTGGGGGCATGCCATGCTATGCGATGCTTACCGCTGTCGAGCTCGTCCTTGGGCAAGAAAGCGACTAATTGCTTGCCAACATACTCGGGCACGGCGGTCATGATGAAGGACAACAGGTGATCTCCGCGTGACTTGCGTTTGACCTAAAGACGATGCAAACAATTCGGTGTGAGAAGTTACAAGAGCCGCAGAGTTTCCTTACCCTCATCTCACTTACATCTTATATATACTGGTACCCTACATTTGTGACAAAGCATCGATATCTCCGTTCTGTTGGGCGCAGAGAAGCAACGCGGCAATCGTCCAGTTGGGAGGCCCAGTGCCAAGAGCATCTTACCAACAGTAATGGGTTCTTAGCCCTGTTGTTGAACAGTACCCGTACGTATCACTTGGAACAAAGGAGATAGGAAAAGAGAAATGGGTGGCCAATGATCCATCAAGGTTCCTGCTGTGAACAAAGAGAACTCATGCACACTCGCTAGTTTCACAACATGGTTACCGGATAGTACTTCTTGTTTCTCGGTGTATCTTGAAATCTAGAGACCTGTAGGCTGCCGGATCGGATCATGTTCGCCTATAACACCATCCACATCCACTGTATCTTATCCCTACTACCGTATACCACAGCTAGCAACCCAGTACCTTTCGCAGGCACCGCAATCCTGCTCATTACTCAATATTAATTCATGTCACTGTGAAATCGAAGCCATTTACAGCCTGCAAGTCGCTCCCCTCACAATATTCGGCCAGAAGGCTGTACTCACCAGCGTCGAGACGGATAGAGTGCCGGTCGGCAAACGAGAACTCCGTTCCGACGAAGACACCCCGGCAGGGCCCATCATAGACAGCCTGGCCCAAATGAACTACCTCGCCTGTCGACTTCGACGTGATCATCACATTACAATGCGCATCGCTTTTGGGACACACCCGAGTATCCATGCTAGCACCTCGCCAGTTGAACGTTTTATTATGAGTACCCTCTAGAGTTGTCGGCACATCGCAGCAGGGCCATTCGATCCTGATGCATGTTTTGTCTCCCGCTGTAGGGGCGGCCCACTGTCCCGGGTTTAAGGTAATGCGATTGCGCGGCAAGAAAGCGACAAGGCCTTGGTTGCTCAGTTCGACAGCCATCTTCTATATATCGATTCTATCGGGTGAGACAAATTAGGGATGGGTTTTGGATTCGAACGACCAGCAAAAAATACAGATACTAGAATCGTCGATGACATATATACACTCCTAACACTTATCTTGACAATGGGATCAGTCATAACTGGTGTTTTGGCGCTTTGAAAGATCTTCGCACAATGCCACCTTAGGGCGATGAATTCAAGTGATGCGAGGACCAGGATCAGAGCATCAACTTCAATGCAATTGTTCTCAAACGAACAAGGAACCGAATCGCTTGGTAGGAAATCATTCTATCTTCTCATTGTCTATCTTCCCAAACCAAGTCAGTCGCGCCAGTGTCCAGCTCGCCAGAGTCCGTCGACACTCCTCGAGCCCCTGCCCTAGTCGCTCTCAAAGTCCCTTGTACAGACTAGTCCTATGTCTCAGGGGTATCACTTGAAGATGAACCAATCAAAGAATACATGATGGATGGAATAGGCAAGTGCCTCTTAACATCCGTGTGACGGTACAATAGTGGACGATTATAAGGCGTTCTATCATTTGCACTTCACGCTTTATCATTCAAAGTACCCATCAGTGAGGTACTTTGAGGAGCCAATGATACTTTCAACGGCCATTATCCGCTCATAGGACAAATCATAATTTCTTCAATATTTTCAGGACGAGTTCAGATGACATGGGCAATAGCCTGTCACGTTTCAGATATGAGATTTGGGTATGCATGAAATGAATTTTGTGAGTAGAGATAGACTATACTAAAGGCACATATTTTGACAGCAGCAGAGTGAGTGCCACTCACAGCAAGGTAGATCCCACAACTCGATGTAAATGAATGTGATAGTGCCCGATCGGGATGAGTTTCTTGAGCGATGAAGTCCGGAATAAAAGAATTATAGCTGAGGCTGGCGGTAATGATGGAACAGATCGACTTTATGTTGACCGGAGTGCCGTATTGGTAGATAAACGAGTGAAGCAACCCAAGTCGAGCTCATTGGCATAATACCAGCGGCTCTGAGTGCTGCAAAGCAGACTGAATGAAATAATAGAGACGATTTGTTGGGCAGAGTGTCAATAGTCGTGCGTTCATCACTACTGACACTCGCTGCAGGGTAATCATTTCGATGGTCCCGAACATGTTGGTAAGTCGACGTAGCGGAAATGCGCTTGGGTTCGGCCTTAAATGCCAATGCATCACGGTGGTTATCTCTTAGCTTTTTTTGCCTTTCGCGATCGGCGCTAGTGACGTCGACGCTGGTGGTCATGTGATCCTTCGCCCGTTACGTCCAGATCTCCCTTATATACACCATCAGGCGATGGGGCCTTTTTGACGGGAACTTTCCATGACTGACTGTTCTTCACCTCTGGGATTCCCTTAACATCCGACACATATTGAGCCTTGACTTGCAGCAAACCCGGCTCAAATGTCTTAACCTCCGGCGTGTTAAAGATCCCTTCGTTACTGTGAGGAAGGCTGGTGTCCAAGTGAAGCGGTATGTCGTAAGGAAGATTGTCGTTGTTCTTGATGTTAATCAAGATATGTGGTTGGTGTCCTTGCTTGAGTGTTCGAGCTCGGGTTTTTTTATCGATATCGAACTCTTTTCGGAAAGTTTTGTCCCCGTAACGAATGGATATGCGTGTTACATAGTCCGTCGAAGACTGAGGTTTCGATGTCTCTGTACTATCCCTAACATCGAAGAATTTCAATGACATCTGAGCCATTTTTACTGATGTCCTAGCGTTTCCGATGAAAGTAGGATTAGAGAGAGTAGCGTTGGAGTGAAGACATTCTTGCTGCGTCCTGGGAATTTCTGTCGCCTCTTATATGCCATTAGCCTCCCTCCCTGGTGAACAAAGAATCATGTTGCTCAAGATAGTACTCTTGATAGTACCCCGGGGCGAACAACCGAAAGTTTCGGCACATCGAGCGGATCTTTGTCATGAAAGGAGTTTTGGGTAGCACGTGGCGAAAACGACATCGTGCAACATTCTTCGCGAAGGACGAATGATCACAATTTGCCTTCTCCTGCTATACATACGTCGTCGACATCATTGAGGACGGACATGCACTGTGTCGGCCGGATGAGAAAATACCAACGTAAAGCCAACGCGTGGTTCGAGACCTGCCTGGCGTTGGTCATCATGCAGTGTTTGGAATGTTTAGCCCCCAAGTATGAGTCAAGTTCTCTCCTTAGACAAAGGGACAGCTCGGTCTCTACTTCCCGGTAATGATGCATAACCGCGACAGTCCGCGGATAGAGGCGAAGTCCTACCACACTCACATGCCATCGCGCTCTGCTGATAGTTGGTACCCGGCGTACAGGGACAAAGCAATATGGAAGTCCACTATCGTACCAACCCGCCTTCGTCGACCTAGACTAGCAAAGAAGTAGATCATAGGGCGGTTCATGTTCGACTCCCCCATGTCCTCCGACAACAATACGATGCTATCCAACGCAGCTGACGTTACACTTCTTCCACGCAGTCGACCTACACCTAATCATGGCAAGATCGTTCTCTTCCTTACCCCTCCCCATAGACGAGTCTAGATCATGGAGCACTGACCAGAGGTCGTACATGGCGAATTACACGCTCACACCTTTCAATATCTGCTTCGCTGCGGCATGCTCAACACGACGCGATTACATGGTCACGGGATCCTATATTCGAGTCTTTAAGACATAGGCGGAAACGTCAGCCGTCCAGCACGTCTTCGAATACCTCTCTCCAGTCTCCAGTGTCCCACCCCCATTTGTTCTAGTTTCGAAGTCCACTCTGGCTCATCTTTCCTCCGAAACAGGAATTTGATTGAGGGCCGGGGCCGTGCATAACAGCAAAGCCTGATTCAGCAGTTGCGTACATATGTAGGTACAGTTGCGTACATATGTAGGTAAAGATTCTCTACAGACAGTATGAAACACCCTCAGACCATGCACGGTATGCGGGTGAGGGTCATGCTTGTTGTTGTCACATAACCTACCTCATGGTATCAACAACCTAGTCTTCGGTGATCCGTCTCGCTTTTACGTCAAATTGATACGCATCTATCTTTATCATCTTTTAAGTCGTTGAAGGTCTATCCGCTGCCGTGATCTCAGCTGTGCCTACGTCCGCGCATAAGTGGGCGCCCGATTGACTCCCAATATGGACGCTCAAACTACAGGGACAAGACCAGATGTCATTACGTTTCTCCGGTTACTTCAAGACTTAGAGCTAACCGATTCTTTCTTGAAGCCTTTGGAGATAAGCACGAAAACTAATTTACATTACTTATAGAAGCGAGAATTGACAGACTTTCCCATGGGGTCTTATATGTACTAACAGGGACAATCTGAACCGTCTTGTCGACATCGCTGTTCAAGACCATGCCACAATGGGAACTTCGATGGCCTACAGAGCGGTAAAGATGAAATCCTTGAAGTTGTGATTGACCAAGAAAGGGTCCTAGAGCTTAGACATCCTTCGATTTCAAGATTCGTCTCACAGCGAGTTACCCGAAGCCTTATGTCCGGGTTCTGAATACTGTCTGCGGTTAAATCCGTTTCAATACCGCGAGTCGCAGGGCAAATATTGATATTGTCCATACGGCCTACAGAAGTCTTTGATCGTCTACACTTTGGCCGAAATAGAAAAGGAACGTGGAAGTCGCCGTCGGAGTCAAGTGGCGGGTAACTGTTATCGCCGCCCTCACAATGCAGGATAAATACTCTCCTCGTCCACTCGCAAGAGGCTTGAACGACAGCACGATGCACAATACATCAGTTCATCAAGCATCCATAAAGCACTACGCTGCTTATCTACCTGTCGCCCATCTGAAAACAAACGCGATCTCTGTTCGTCAACAGTCCATCGTTGAACGCCTCAACAATGTCGTCCATAGCACAGCCGCTCACTTGGCTCGTCACAGGAGCCTCGTCAGGCATTGGCCAAGCAATCTGCGTAGCAGCACTGGCAGCAGGTCACAAGGTCGCAGGCGCAACACGCGACGTTGCCAAGGCCAGTGCCGCGAACCCGGACTTTGCCGCTCGCGGCGGCATTTGGGTTACTCTCGACCCTGGTCACCCAGACTCGGCGGCAGCATTCGCGATGACCGACAGAGACCTCGGCGGCATCGATGTGCTTGTCAATAATGCTGGCTACTGGTACCTTGCCGGCGTGGAAGACATGAGGTACGTCGTTCATATAGTCATCCTCCGTCCCATCCCTACCTCTTTTGTTCTCCTCCCAGGCATGAAACGTGTTGAGCCTAGACTGATTCGAATTTGGTGAGTATAGTGAGGCCCTTCTCCGTCAGCAGATGGAAGTCAATTTTTTCGGCCCGATGCGCGGCGTGAGGACTTTATTGCCTAGCATGCGCAGTCGTGGCCGTGGACATATCGTGTTGATCAGCAGTGGTGCAGGGTAAGGCTCACATTCCTGTTGTTTTTGGCTTCTATCTGCAATGAAACATATCGACTAACAGAGAACGTGTAAACAGTTTCACAGGTCGCCCAAGTCGGGGTGCCTATGCCTCAAGTAAATGGGCTGCTGAGGCGATGCACGAGTGCCTTAGCCGCGAGGTAGGGGATAAGCTCGGGATCAACGTACTCATTGTCGAGCCCGGCGGCTTTCGTACAACCTTCACATCAACCGGCATCGTGGATTCTGTCAATGAAGCATATAAGGACACAGAACTCGACAAGGCGCTTACACTCGTGTCTAACTTTGATGAAGACGGCCTGGATATTTACTTCAAGGGAGACACCGCGAAAGCTGCCCAAGCCATCCTGAATGCTGTCGTCGACGGGCATGATGGATATTTCCGGTTGGTTCTGGGACCGGACTGTGTTGCTGCGATGGAGCAGAAGATAGCGGAGTTACAGCGGGATCTAGATGCGACGCGCGGGGTGTCTATGTCCACCAACTTGGATCGTTGGGCCTAAGTTTCGCCGTCCGACATGAACGAAGAGAGTGGTACGGAAAGTCCTCACTTCTCAACCTTAAGCAATGATGTAGTGGTTACATAGGTACACTGGTTATGATTCGGTATTTGCTATGCTACAGTATCCAAGTTTGAGCAATAAATGATGATAGATCCAGCGTGATTGAAGACAACGACATCCCTGCCCAGAGATCCCATGGCGAGCATGGAGGTATACTTAGATGACAAATCGTCATTCGCGGAGAGAAACAGAAACCCTCGCTATCTTCACACCAGTTTGTCATATAGCCTTGAGTTTTGAGTCTGCTCACTGAAGTATCGCAACGCAGTCCTATGATCAACACCTCAGGTTCCGACGCCACCATAAATCGGACCAGATACGTTTTTCCTTCTTCCGAAACTGCCTAAATAATCTGGAGAATGCTTTCTCTGTTTTGACATCTCCAGGGACGTCGAAGTCGAATCTGTTTATACTAATGGGCGATCGATAGCAATTGGCGGCTTGTGGTGTGTCGGAGTTTCGTATTGGTTTTGTGGAAGGGTCTGGGGCAAAATAATCGACTTTGACTGATATCGTGCAGGATCGGAATCCGAAATGCACGGGACGGAGCTCGATAGGATTGCAGCGCCTTGCAAGCCCTCGATCTTCGTGATATACACATGCGTGATGGTAAAAGTATGACCCGACTTCCCCATAGAGTGGTTTTTTCGGCAAAGCATACATGTTGATAAACGCCACTGTGCCCTCCTTGAGATCCGTCACTCCTTCCTAATTATTCGTTAGCCGTAGGCCCGGTCGGGAGGGTTTCCTCGCTTCCTTAAGACATACCCAGCCTACTATTATGTCGTAGACAACCCCGGGTTCTGGATGCAGCCAGTTTCCGCCACGAGGATTTCCACTGAAATATCGCTTCGGGGCAGTTGATGGAGCTCGTGGCACAAACGCCAGGAGCGTCGGATCTTGATGTACTTTCAGGGGATCCATGTTCGAAGGACTGTTAAGTCTGATATCGTAGCTGTGAACAAGGTCCAACGATAGCCTTCCCCGGGCGTGGATTCCGGAGAACCTTCAAGAGCTCAGGGTGACAAGTGGCGGAACGGAGGACGGGATCAGCGATAACTTTCCTCATATTAGGCTCGGCCAAATCGATCGCAGTATGAGGCTCGTCGATATATAGTGATAATTTCTGTCAGAGATCTTGCATTGTGTGCGCAGGTGCATCCTCGAGTATCCATCGATAGGTTCAAGCAACAGGGTGGACAGGGTGGCCGCCAGTGCCAACAAGTCATTTGAACGCCTGAAATGGCTTGATGAAACAAAGAGACGAAGAGATAATGTATTGGTTTGCCATGTACGTAAGATCGAGTAACATGCGCACAGCCAACAGTCAGGCGAACAAAGAGAAGTGACGCAGTGCACTCGCCAACATCATCTACCTACCTAGGTAGATATCTACCACTCTTGAACATTTTGTTGCCTTGTTAGAAGCAGAGAGGTCCAACACAGATATGCAAGACAGATAATCTCGAACAATGAGGGTCCTGGTTGAGGTGGGAATAAGGTGTGGCTTGTGTTTGCGCGACAGGGTTCGAAACCCATGTGTAAGTTGAGACAGCCATTCATTTTGCCTCCCTTCAATCACCCTACATTTATCTCACTTGAGGACGACTTATTCGGTGATCGCAACGCGCCAAACTGTTTAATACCTGACTTCAAGGACTTCCTTACAGAATCGAAAGAGGACTCGCAAGGGATACCATTCCCTGTGCTCGATGAACAGTAGGTTCATGTTAGACGACCGTGATCAGCAATCATTGAATCTGCATACCCCGTATTACACTTCTCTCGATGCAATCTACAGGTAAGTTCTCCGAAATGTCTTGCGGCGTGCAGCCTTTATCTTTCTCTGTGTCTCATCACATGAACCGTGGCCGGCTCCAACCTCAGAGTCAACCCCAGTTTCGCTTTGGGTGCTATCCCCAGAACCCCGTCGATTGAATGTTATGGTCGCTTGAACAGGCACTTGTCTCGGGTTTTTGATCCAATTGCAAGATGTCCAATTGAACGGTGTTTCTTATCAAAGGAGAACATCGTGGCGTCTTCGTGTCGCTTTGTGCCTCATAATGTGTGTCTTCCGTTGAGTATTGTATGCGATCGGACAAGTCGGATTCTAGATGATACCGACCACACCCTTTGAAAGGTATCGATGCGTAGACGATGAAGAGGAACGGGCCACCGTTTAGATCCTTCCTCTTCCAATGACTAAGGCGCATGCCATCGTATTGATAGACTGGCGTTCCGACACGCTGTTTGGAAATAGTGTTAAATCGCCAGATCGTCAAGCTAGTCTTGATGGTACTCGTCGGCTTGGCAATGGCCGTCTGTCATGCCGTTAGGGGTTTGCTTACATTGTTTGTGATCATAAGTCTTCGGGCGGCGGTAGTCACTTATTCGTTTGAACACAGGGGAAAGAAGACGCCGGATCGTAAGCGCTTTCCATTGTACATTGAGGTTGCAAAGTGACCATGATAGTGGAATCGAAGTGTATTCACTAATCTTCGGAAGATGGATGTTCTCTAGAAAGTCAAGTGCAGAGGGATCTTTCAACATCTTGACTACCCTCTCGTTATTGAGAACTCCGAGGACATCGTCGTTGGTGCGAAGGCTGCTCTTCATGTGCGAATCATCTCTGGCGGCCATACCTGCATGGATTTCGTAATCGTCAGTAAACTTTAAGTTGTATGTGATATGGGCACTGGAATGATCCGCATGATGAGGTACCCACTGGGAGGCTTTTAAGCTTGGATTTAGAACATGCGAATATGGGCGCAGTCCGAAAGCCAAGTATTGCTAGCAAACATGTAGCAACAAGACGACTCTGGGATCTCAGTGCTCACTCGATCGCTAGCTAGGTGTATATTCGTATCACCCGGGTTTTTGGACAAAGAACTGGGCTGGAACTGGGCTTCATCGCTCGTCAGACATCAAACGACAAAGAGAACAGCAAAAGACTGGAATCTTGTGATACCATTTGATAGTTTCCTAGGATACGAACACCGCTATCGCGCAGTCACTTTCAACGCATGGAACAAATGACATGCGTTCCAAACTTGCAACCGGTGAGCCAAGCTATCAGGGCGTTTAATACTGCGCATGGCTTCGCAGAAGCTGAAATGATTGTGGATATTCAACAGGCATTCGTCATTCGCTCAGAAGCTTGCGTGGTATTGATATTGAGTCATAAGTGAATGACTCTGGTTATCCTCGAGATTCTAGCCAGCCTAAGCATTCAAGACAAGACTATGTGGGCAGAGCCAACATCGATGTGGAATATGTGATAGATCAATCATCAATGTGGTGCTGTACTCCCTGCGTCCTTCCCAACCAAACGGATGTAAGGGCAGACATCGTCCACCAATGGTGATACAGCAACCTTACCAAGCACCGACTTCCGCCACCAAGAATACCATGCAACAGAAGATACGCCGCGCATCTCCGTACTCAAGCAAGTAGCAGGCACAGTAGATCTTTGCAGTATGTTCTTCGTATCTCAAGATTATCGTGAGCGAGCGACTTTGAAATAAGGAATATGTTGAATAATGAGGTTATGGGTGATAATGTGTATATTAATTAATTAAAGAACTAGAACTATTGGCATATAAATAGTGCGTGTACTTCTGAATATATAGCAGAATAGGTATAGGGCGTTATATTAACTACCGGCTTTACTAGCTCCCTAATTTTAACACTCCTATTTAAACTATACCGGCGTTGCTAAAAATAAAGCTATCGTTATATTTTATATATAATTGTTTTTTTTTAAGGCTTAAGTTTTATATAGCCTTAAAACCTTAAATTATTAAATCCTTTATAAAGTAAATTATTTAATTTTATTTATTCGGTTAATTAAATAAATAAATGTTTTAAACATTTGTTTTGCCTTTTTTGCTTTTTATTAATATTATATTAAATTTCGGCTAATTTTATATATTAATATTTTTGTAAATATTCGATAAACTTTCGTTATTTTTTAAATAAAAGTCGTTTAATCCGAATGCTTTTTTTTATATAATTTGCCGGGTTATAGTTTTAAATAAGTATTATTTTTTTAATAGCGTTAAGCGGTCGTTAAATAATGGCGAAAAAAAAAACATGCTATTTTCGGTATTTCTATTAGTTATTAATTAGCAAGCCGTTAAATACGTTAAATATAACTAATTTAATATTCGATTTAGTTATATTTTTAAGCCTTATAAAATGCTAAAAAGTATTTTTGCTATTAGCGTTAAGTATATATTTAATTTAGTTTATTTTATTAAGGTTTTCGTTAAAAAAAACTACTCGTAAATATATATATAATATAGTTTTTTATTTATAACGTAAAAAATACTCGATAAATACTTATAAATAATTTATAAATTAAAATTATAATAGAAAAGTTTTTATTTTAGTTCTAAAAGTTTTAAGGTTTAAAAAAAGTACAAAAATAGCTAATCGAAAAACCGATATAATAACGTAAGTAATAAAGTTAAAATCGTATAAATTCTGCTTATTATAAACGGTTTTTAGCGTTTTATTAATATATAAATAAAGTTTAAGCCTTAATAAAAATTGCCGATATTTTTAGGTTAAAAAATTAAAGTTTATATAAAAATATAAGTTTAAAACATTAATTAAATAGTTCGAGATTTATATTATTCGAAAGCTTTGTTTTTAAAGAATTTAAAAATGTAATTATTTTTAGTATAAAATGCTTTAATAGCAAAATATCGCGAAATATTAACGGTAGATTTTAATTTTAATTAAAAATAAAGTAAATTTAAGCTTTTATTAATAAAAAAGTTATAAAAAGTATTAATATTAATCGAATTTTTTAAAACGGAACGTTTAAAAAGTAATAGTTTTAATAAATTTTACGTTATATAAAACCTATAAAAAATAACCATACTATAAATTTTTAAAGTTTGCCTTTTTAAAATAAATCCGTTTAAATAAAAGGGACGCTTTTTTATCGTTTTAATAAACTAATAAGCCGTTTTTTACTATTATTTTTTATTCGGATTATTTTATAAGTTTAAAAACGGTTTAAAAGCGTTAAAATTATTTTTTAAAAAGCGGCTTAGTAAGCTTATTAGTTATTTAATTTTTAGTATTAATTTAAACGAATTTTATTTCGCCTTTTTCGGCTATTTAACGGTAGTAATTTTATTAAACGTTAACGTGCTTTATTTTGCTATAAAACTAAAAATTTTTAATTATAGTAATAGCTTTTTAATTATTTTTATAAATAATAATAACGGTAATTTCGCTTTTTTTTATTCGTAGTTTATTTAATAATCGACGTAGTTAAATAGCTTTTTTAATAATAAAGGTTTGTTTTATTATTTTTAATTTGCAAAATAATAAAGCGGTGCTAAGTTGTTTTTTAAAGCTTTAGCTAATAGCGCTATTTTTTATATTAAAAAAATAGCCCGTAATTAAACGTTTTGTTTAAAAACATTTTGCTTAATTAGCGTTTATTTAATTTATTAAGTTTTATAGTTTGCCGTTATAAATAAGCTTAAAATCGAAAATGCTTTTTAAATATTAAAGCATTTTTTTTACGCCGGTAACGTAATTAAAAATAGGGTTTTTTATATATTTACTAAAATAAAAAACGGCGAAAACGATATTAAGCCGAATAGTTAATATAATATATATAAAACAACCTATAGTTTTAGCGTATTATACTTTAATAGTATTATTTATTTTATAATTAAAGTAAGGCTTAGGTATTTTTTTAACCTTTAACGGAATATCGTAAATCCGCTTTATTTTTTACTTTTCGAGTTTTTTAATAATTCGTTCGAAATAGGTTTTTTAACTTAAATATAACGTTTTATTAATTTTGTTTTTAATAATGCTTATACCGAAATAATAAAAATAAAGTTTTATGTTTTTTATTTAAAACTTTATTAATAAAGCCTTTTTAACGGTATTAATCTCGGTTTTAAAAAGTTTAGTAATAAATAGGTTATTAACGTATATAGCGATATAAATATGCCTTTTAGCGAAAACGCTATTATTTACGTTTAATAGTTCGAAATTTAAAGTTTGTAAATACTCCGCTAGCGTATTATATTATACTTTTAATATTTGCTTTAAGCCGTAAAGTGCTTTATTAAGTTTATAAATTTTGTTAAAATATTTTAAATCGACGAAACTTAGTAATTATTAAACGTAAACCTTTTTTTCGATTAGTCCGTAAAAAAACGCTGTTTTAACGTTTATTTATTCGATTTTTAGGTTTAAAATTACTATAATAGTAAAAATAGCTTTATAACTTATTAGTTTAACGACTAAAGCAAAAGTTTCGTTATAATTAGTTTTAGCTATTTATTAAAAACCTTTAACGATTTATTATACTTTATAGCGGGTAATTTCGCCGTTTTTGCTTTTTTTTAGTTTATAAACCTATTTACCGCCTATCGCTTTTTAATTAAAAAGTAAGTTATAAAAAACCTAAGTTTTATTATCGATAAAAAAACGGTATTTAAATTTTATAGCCTTATATTATTAAAAATATTAAGCAGATTTTTTAGCTTAAATATAAAAAATAGGTTCTATTTCAATTACTATTATTACAAACAATAAAGTAGCGATTGCAATTTTAAACGCTAATAGCGCTAAAATTGCAATTATAGCATTTATTTTATAATAAACTTTGCCGTTTTTTCGTACGCCGGGCTTTAAATAAAAGTAGTTTTTTAAAACGTTTTATATTAGTGTCTTTAATTTTATTGCCGGTAATAGCAGTAGTAGCTTTTAGTTATTTAGTAGTATAAATATATTATTAAATGGTTCAACGAATCTAAATGCTTCGTTTTAATTAAATAGTTCGTAACCTTTAATAAGTACGTTTATCCCGGAAAAACCGGGTAATTTTAACCAAGTACGTAAACGTTTTTTCCTTTTTTATATAAGGGTAAGGGCTGCAAAGCCGGCGCACGGTTTCTAAGGTTTTGCCGACCGCACGGCGAAAACAAAACCACGTATATATTAAATATTTGCTTTATAAATAAAAGTCTACTTTTATACTACGTTTTTAAAATCGTTAGCCATTATTTTACACTAACCTTATACCGTAATATTTTTTTATTTTTATATATTTAAAAGCAACGCGATAGCTAATTTACGACGATTTAATCGATTACGTTTAATCGCCTTTTTAGCGGAAAACCGCTAAAAAAAACTAATAACTAAAACCGGACTAAAGTTTATTTTTAACGCGCCGGAACTTTTAAAACAAGCCTTAAATAAAAAGCCGTAAAAAACGACAACGCTTATTCCGGACCTTAATTATTACGAAAAGCCTTTAGGCCTTAGTCGAAAAAACGATTTGTTAAAAAATAACGGTTAAACTTTTAACGATTATAACAACAACGACCGAAGCCCGAATACGCTTAATACTTTTTAAAATCGGATAGCATATTTTTTAAAAAAGCGATAAAACCGAAAGCCTAATTCGTTATTTAATTTATCGGACAATTCGTCTAATACACGTAGCGGCGCTTTTTATTCGTATAATAAACGCTAATAGTACAACCGTTATTAATAACTTTATTATTAAAAAAAGAACTAAAATAACTTTATAAAAATTATCCGAGCTTTAACGAATAATTAATTATTTTTTAAAACGGTTTTAATAAACTATTTTATAACGAACTAAAATAACGTTAAAGTACTGTCGTATAATTGCCGTATACTTACCGAAAAAAATACCTTATAATAAATCGAAAAATAAATCGCCGCTATTTAAAAAAAAAACTTTTAAAAGCTTAACCGGGCTAATTACTTTTAAATTAGCTAGGCCTTTATTAAAGCCAACGTTAACGTCGTAAATAATTAGCGAATATATCGCAGTATTTTAAAATACTAAAAGCCCGTTTAAAACTATATACTAGCGGATTTTTAAAAATTTATTCGCAAATTAAACGTCGATTTTAAATTAATAGACCGAACGTTTTATATAACTTTAAAAAAAATATATTACGGCTAATATAACGAAAAGGAATTACCGCAAGACTTTTATATTCGATAATTAATAATAATTAAAAAAACCGAAACTAATACGACCGAAAAGTCGGTAATAAAACGCTTAGCTTATTATTATTAATACCGGTTTAATAAAAATTTAAAAAACACTTTAATTAAAAACAAAGTTTTTTTACGTAATTTTATAAAAATAACTAACAAAACCGAACGCATTTAAGGTATTTAAAATTTTAAAACAAGGCGCGCGGGCGATAAAAAGCCGCGTAAACGCAATTTATCGCCGATAAAAAGGGCCAAAAACAAAAAGTCCAAAAAAAGCCGAAATAAAACTTAAATAAACAATTTACGAAAACGAACCGATAAAAATAAATCCGACCGGCGATATAATATTAATAAAAATAAATTTAAAAAAATTACGTTTAATTTTTATAAATATTATAACTACGGACGGATAAAATATATCGTAAAAAATTGCCCCGATTTTTATAAAAAAACAAGCTATAAAAAACATAATATATTTATCTTAGTTTAAAATATTAAAACGTTAAGCGATAATAGCTTAAATAGTAGGTAATCGGAAAAAGTAAAAACGGAATAAACTACGTTTAGTTTATTTTAAACGTTTTTAAAACGACTAATATCGGCTAACTTTTTTGCAATAAAGCTATTATATATTTTAGTAAAAATCGTAAAAACGTAAAAATTAAAATCGACTTTAATACCGAAATAAACGTTAATATAGTTTATAAAAACTTTGCGAAAAAAAAGCTTTATAAATACGTTATATTCGTACTAATATTGCTAAAAACAACGAATAAATCTTTTTAATATTACGGCGTTTATAAAGCTAATATTAGCATAATTAACGAATAAAATACTATAAAAAAGTTTAAATAAATGTTTTTCGCTATTTAACGTAATCGTTTAGTACTAAAACTTTTGTTATTATATCCGGAAATAAAGCGGCTTAGTTTTTTATTAAATACTAACCGATATAAATAATATTTCGAAAATTATAAAAAACTAAACCCTAAGGATTTTATAAATTTGCTTTTTTTAAGCAAACAAAGTTACGTCGTTAATTTAACAGATATCGGTTTTAAAGCCACTAACGAAAAAAATACCGAACTGTTTTTTTTTAGAATTAATAATAATAAAAAAAAAAACAACGCTATCGATTTACCGAAGTACCTATATAAGTTCTACCGCGTTTATTCCGATAAAACAGCGAAAAAACTATTTATATTAAAAACAACAAAACATTTTATCGAGCTAATAAAAAAAAGGCAAATATTTTTCGGGCTAATTTACTTAATTATAAAAAATTATCGGAAAATACTCGAAAAATATTTATAAAAAAACATAAAAATAAGGCGAATCCGCTATTTTATTACTAACGTTAAGGCACTAATTTTATTCGTATTAAAAAAAACGGGATTTTACGGCTATATATAAACTATAAAAGGCTAAATAAAATAACTTTTAAAAATAAATATCCGTTATTTTTAATTTCGAAAGTTATTAACCGATTAGGTTTTATTAAAATATTTTTTAAATTCGATTTATAAAATACGTACTACTAAATCCGCATTAAAAAAAGCGATTAATAAAAAACCGCTTTTTAAACAAAATACGGCTTTTTTAAATATACCGTAATATTTTTTAAACTAATAAATGCTTTAGTAATGTTTTAAGCATATATATATAAAGCTTTCGGCGGTTTAATAAATTATATTTACGTTGTATACTTTAATAATATCGTAATTTTTTTAAATTCGGTAAAAAAATATAAAAAGCATTTTCGATAAATCTACGAACAGTTAAAAATATATAACTTTTTTTATAAACGATTTAAATATAAATTTTTTTAAACTATTATTAAATTTTTAAAGTTCGTCGTTAATATTAAAAAAATACGTATAAACTTTAAAAAAGTTAACGCTATTCGGAAATAGCCTTGACCCGAATTAATATACGATATTTAAATATTTACCGGCTTTATAAACTTTTATCGAAAATTTATTAATAGGTATTTGAAAATAATAAGCCTTATTACGGCATTATTAAAAGGAAACAAAAAAATAAAAAACTTTTATTAAAAATAAAAAGCGAAAAACGTTTTCGAAAAAATAAAGCACGTTTTTTATACGGCGATAATATTACGTTATTAAAACTTTAGTTTAAAAACTTAAATAAAAACTAACGCTTTGGTAAAAGCTATTGTAAGCATTTTGTCCTAATTATACGGTAAATAATAAAAACTTATCGTATATTAATCGCAAAAACTAACGAATACGGAAATACGCTAGGCGATTAATTAATAAAAACTATTCGCTATAATTAAATCTTATAAATACTAAAAACAGTATTTCGAAAATATAACCTAAGTTTTTACGATTTATACCGATTATATAATATTAAAAAAGGTCGTCGATTTACTTGCAAAAAATTTCCGAAAAAGACTAGTAAAATAAATATATCGCCTTTTTTAATTCGATTTTAAAATTAAATATAGGCCGGGCGTTTTAAACTTAATAAACAAGCCTTTCCGAAGGCTAAATTATATATCCGGGAAAATAGCTTATAAAGACGTTTTATTTAGTTTATCGAAAAAACTCCGACTATAAAACGACTTAACGCCGGTAGAAAGCCGTATATAAAGGGTTTCGGTCGGAAATATTACGGCCACGCAATATTTAAATAAATATCCTAAAAAGTGTATTTATAAAGTTTACCGACTACGTTATATACAGTTAACGGTAATTATTAAATTTAAACGTAGGCGAAAAAACTCAAATACGTTATTTATTATTTTAAAACAAACTGTTATAAAAAACTAAGCTTTATTTACGGTAAAAAAAAAAACAGTTTTCCGTAATAACATTTTTAAAGCTTTTTATAATCGAATTAAAGGACTTTAAAAACAAAACTATAATATCGCCGAATTAATAGAAATCGTTTATTTACGGCCCGGGATTAAAAAAGGCTATTATTTAAATTATAAAAGCGTAATAATATTTAAAAAAAAGCTAATAATCTTTATATAAAAGGCTTTACGTCGATAATTAATCGCGTAATACTATAATAATCTCCGAACAAGCTATATAGAAAAAAACAAAATAACGGACCTATTACGTAAAAAGTTTTATTAAAACAGTATAAATTTAAACGTTAATTAATATACCGGCGAATATACGGCGTATAATAAAGTTAAAATTTTACAATATAAGCTTTATAATAAACTATAATTATTACTTTTATTAAACAAGCCGTTTTAAAAAATTAGTCTAAATTTTATTATAAACTTGCCTTAATGCTTTAAAAGCGACGGCGTTATATATAACGTTATTTTTATTATCGTCGACCGGTTTATAAAAATAACGATGTTTTTTTTTATAACGAAAAACCTAAATGCCGCAAAATTAGCTAAAATCCTATACGAGCAAATAAAATACCGCTTTAGTTTATCGGAAAAAATTATTAACGATAAAAATAAACTAATTACTAACTAGTTTTAAAAAAAATATTACGAAAAAAAAAAGATTACACGCCGATTATTTACCGTATAGTACTTTTAAACCAATAAGTAAACTAAACGAATATATTAATTATTAAAAAAATATTTCCGTACGTTTAGTTTATAAAAACCGGAGTAATAAGTATAAATTTTAATAAAAGCTAAATTTTTTTATAATAACTTTATTTACGCTATAACTAAATATTTACTTTTTAAAACGATATACGGGTACTACCCCTAAATAATAAAGTACGTACCCGAATAATTAGTTTTTAAAGTTTAAAAAATTAAAAAAAAACTTTAAAAAATAAAAAAAGTCCGCTAACTTTTCGCCGAATATTAGGCAAAAACCGCCGACGTAACCGTTAAAAATTATAACAAAAAACATATTTTAAAAAAGTTTAAAATAAAAAAAACGGTCGGCTTATTAACGGCGTATTTTCGGTTTAAATACGGACGTAAATTAACGCCGACCTATATATTAGTTACTATTTTAAAGCAAATAAATAAAGTAGTATATTAAATCTAGCTTTTTTAAAAATATAATAAAAAATATAACGTATTTTTAGTGTTTTTTTTAAAAAACTAAAAAGCGCCGCTAGCGTTAATCGCCCTACTATTATTTGCAAAAAAACAAAAAAAATAAAAAGTAAAAAATATCGTACGATATAAAAACGATAAAAGCTAAAAGGAATATTTAGTAAAATAAAAAAACTAGTTTATAAAATATAATATATAAAAGCTTACGGCTTATTTAAAAAACGCTAGCTAAATATTAACCCGGTACGAAAAAAAGCAAAAAAAGCGTTATATTAAATAAAACGATAAAATATTATTATAAAATAAGCGCTAAACGGTCGTTAATAAAAATAAAAAAAAAACAAAATCCTAAATTAATTAAAAACTTTAAACTAATCCTAATTTATATATAAAATCGGCTATAAACGGCTAATTATTAATAACGTAAAAAAAAACGATCGATAAAAAACGGTATAAAAAAAACAAAAACGATAATAAAACTAATACCTATATATTTAGTAATTTTATTACGCTTTTTCAGCTATATCGTATATTTTAAAACGGAAAAACATATAATACGCCGGTTATATAACGTTTAATTATAAAAAAAAAAAAAAAAAAAAGAAAAAATAACTTAAAAATCGAAATCTTTTTTACGTAAATTATTTAAATTATTAAAAACACGATTTTTATTTTTAATATTAAAGCCAATAAACCCAGCGTCGTTTTTTTCGTTTAAACTTTCGCCGTTATAACAATAACTAGTCGTTTTTTTTTTTCTTAAAAACTTAAAATCGCAAACTACCGAAAACGATTTATAAGATTTAGCAAGGCGTTTAGCTTTACCTTTAAACTTAAGTTTATTTTTTAGAGTAATCGGAGTACTAACGGCGACTTTTCGCTTTTTTAATAACGTAACCGGATTTTAACCAAAATAAAAACAAGCCTTTTTAGCAATACGGCAGGGAATATAAACGTCGAAACTTTCGAAAATAACGGCACAAGTTTTTAAAAAACGATTATAAATACCGTCCAGTCGCTACTCCGGTATAACAACGGTATAAAAAACCTTATATTTAACGTAACAATATTTCAATATTTAGTCGAAATTATTTAGTTTATTAAAAAAAAAATAGTTATAATTTCGTATTAAAAGCAATAAAATATAATAAAAATGGCCTAACGTATAAAAATTAATATCGTAAAAAAATTAAATATCGGCAACGGTTTGGAAAATTTCGTTTTTATTTATAAAGTTACTAAAAAAATTGTTTTAACTAAAGTTAATAAATTATAAAGAAAAGAAAATTAAAAACGTACGGCTATCGCTGTAATTTAAACGGAAAAAAGCCGGCGTACGAACGTAATTTTAATTACTAAAATTTCGAGCTTTTTAAATAAAATTAAATTATTAATATATTACTGTTTTATAATAACAACTATTTTGCGAAAAGCTATATAAGCCTTTTTAAAAACGTATATACGGCAATTAATTTGCAAAATTTATAACTGTTTATAAAACTTTTATTTTTAGATAAAATATATAGTTTTAATTTAAAAGCGCAATATTTTTTATACAGCTTTAATTAAATAAATAAAAACCTAGCTAGTTAACCGGCAAATAATCGTAAAAAAAAAAAAAAACGAATAATAAAAAAAAGTTTATAGTTTTACTTAAATTATACGTATACAATTTTAAAAAAGCTACCGGCGAGGGTAAAATAAATTAGCGTTAAATCGTAATATAGCTTACCGATATATCCGACGTAATAAATACCGGACTTAATTAGAATTTATTAAAGTTAATCGCCGATTAATCGGAAAATAAACCGCGGAAAATATATTAAAATTATTTTATCGCCAAAATTAGCTATTTCGCTATCGTTGCTAATAACCCAATCGGCGGCTAACCAATCGGAAACAAAATAAATACGAACGAAAATAGCAGTATTTATTTTAAACGCACGATAAAAAAACAAAAATTATAAAAATAATAATATTAAAACGGGTAAAAACAACTCCGATTATATAGAAATTAAACGCCGTATAAACAAAAAAAACAAAATAACGCGCGAAAAAAATCGTAAAAATAATAATTATATCGAAACAAATAAAAAAACTCCGACTATACGGAAATAGTACGCCGCGTAAACAAAAAGGGAAAATTTAACAATTAACGTAAAATTAAGGAATATAAAGTGATTACAATAGTAAAAAAATGGTTTACCGAAATGTAAAAAATTAAAGCTAAAATAGTTACGATAGGAAAAAACGGTAAAACAAAGCTGTAAAAAGGTTAAAAATCGTATTAATAATTAACTAAGCTTATAGGACTAAATTAATACAGGCCCTTATATCCGGGGTAATTAAGTAACCTTATTATAGCCTATACTTTACGTAATAATATACTTACGCGGACTTATCGCTTATTAATAGGGTAAAAAGCGGAAATAACAAATACGCAAAATTTGCATTAAGGGGAAAAAAAAGCAATATAAAGGTAAAAGCTATAAAGCCGGCGTACGGTTTTTAAAGTTTTGCCGACCGTACGGCGAAAATAAAACCACGTATATATTAAATATTTGCTCTATAAATAAAAGTCTATTTTTATACTACGTTTTTAAAATCGTTAGCTATTACTTTGCATTAACCCTATACCGTAATATT
Source organism: Xylariaceae sp. FL1019 (assembly GCA_022578705.1). NCBI lineage: Eukaryota > Fungi > Ascomycota > Sordariomycetes > Xylariales > Xylariaceae > Xylariaceae sp. FL1019. Next base: position 342,953 of record MU391963.1, on the reverse strand, counting down.
TTATCGATTTTTAGGTTTAACGGAAAAAATAAATAACTTTTTACAACGTTTTTTTAGCTTATTTTCGGCTTTGTTTTTTTTTTTTTTATAGTTTTATAAAAGTAAGTTTTTTTAAAGCGTATATCGTTAACTATTTTTATTTTTTTTATATCGTATTTTAAAACGATATAGTTATAAATGCTATTATTTTTATATTTTAATATTTAGTAGTAAATAGTTTTAGATTTTAATATATTTAGCTTTATATTAAAAAGGTACTATTTTTTTGCTTTTATTATAATAAAGTAATTAATATTAAGTTTTTAACCGTATTATTTAAAATAAAGGGTGTTTATTTATCCGTTCTTTATTTTATAAAAACGCCTATTTTTAAAATAAGCTATTATTTAAACGATAATAGGTTAATAAATCTAGTCGATATTTATTCCGTTAATAATTAATAAAAATATTTAAATCGAGTTTTTAATAGTTCGAACGAGTTTTTTAGTTATTTTATTTAATTAATATTACTTTATAAGCGAGTAAAAAATAATTATTTTTTTTTAAATATAAAAAGAAATAAAGTCGCCGTTTATATACGTATTAAATTTGTTAAAAGTAATATATCGAATTTGTTGTTTAAATCTTTTTTATTTTTATAAAAATTTCTTAAATTTTTTAAACTAAAACGACGGTTTTTTTATAAATAACGTCTAAATTCTTTTATTAAAATTATAGCCGATACCGAATAAAGTCGTTAACCCGTTATATTTAATTAAAATGTTTTTTAGTAAGCCTAGCTTATTAACGTATATCGATTTTAAGGGATAAGTTTTTTTATAAAAATTGCCTTTATAAAATTTAGCAATAAGTCTTTTTTCGATATAGCTATTATATAAATAATATTTAGTCTATAGTTTTAAGCCTTTAGTAATAATTTTAAGTTCTTTTAGCTCGTCGTTAATTAAATAATTTAAACGTTTATATTATATTTTTAATAACGGTTTAACGTTATAGGCTAAAAAGTAGTAAATTCGAAAAAATATATTAAAATAAACTATAAAAAAGGTTTAATTAAATTAATCGATAATATATAGGCCGCTTATTTTGTAAGTAATAAAAAAAGTGTGTTTTTTTTTAATTATTTAAGCTTTATTACTATAAAATAAAAATTTAGCGCCTTTTTTAATAAACTATAATATAAAAACCAAATTGGCCCTTAAATTAGGTATTAATACTATATTTTTAATTATAACGGTTTTTATCCCTTTATTTATAATAACGGAAAACTTCGCGGTATTTTAAAATTTAGGTTTAATTACGATTTTGTTAATTCTAATTACCGAAAGCCCGGTATATAGCTTTAAATAAATAAATAATAATTTGTTATAAAAGTTTATTTAGTTATAACCGCTATTTAGGATTAAGCATTAATTAATTTATTTTATTAGTTTTTTAGCTTTATTTTTTTTATTTAAAAGCCCTATATTTATTAAAGCTTTATAAGTATTAGAGTTTATAAAATAAGTTATTATAAAGTAAATCTTTTTATAGTTAACCTTTTTAAAATAAAACTTTTATTTAATCGATTTAAAGCCGTTAAATATACGGCTAAAAACTTTAGGCTTTTAAACTTTGTAATTTTTTAGCGTACCGATTTATATTATTAAAAAAAAGTTATTTAAAAGGTTTTCGGAAATACTTCTAAAAAATTTAAAGGCTATTTTCGAAAACTTAAAGGAGTTTTTATTAGATTTTTGTTTTTTATAAAAGTCCCTTTTTTCGTTAAAGCTTTATTATAATAATACTTTATTAAAATGTTTATAAAAATATTTTAACTTTTAATAATTAGTCGATTTTTTATTCGTTTTTTTGCAGTAAAAATAAATATGTTTTTAATCGAAACCGTGTTTTTTTTTTTTTCGGGCTTTTTCCTTTTTTATTAAAATTGCCCCCGTTTTTTTTATATTCGGTAAAAAGATTTGCTTTTATATAAAACTAAACCTTTTTAGTTTGTTTTTTTTATTAAGTTTTAATTAAAACGTAATCGAAAGTTGTTTTTAATATTGCTATTATTTCGTTAACGTTTTTAATAGCGATTAAGTAATTAGTTTAAAAAAAAATAAACACAAAATTAATATAATTTTTGCCTAAAGCTTTTAAAAATTTTATAATTAAATAAAGTTTATTTATTTTATAATTACTTTTTAAATTAGCAAACTTAATTCGTAATAACTTTAGTTTCGAAACTAAAAAAGCGATTGTTTTTTCCAAATTTAAAAAGGTTATATTTTAATAAAAAGCAAAGTTTTAAAATATAACGCTGTCGGTAAATTAATAATAAAGTTAAAAATATGCCTAATATTAAACTAAAGTGGCTTTTTTATATTTTTTTCGAAATATATTAAATGTTTTTTTAAGTTATTTTTTAAACGTGTTTTAATATATTTTAAAGCTTTTTATTAGTTTACGTTTTAAGTTTTTTTAACTTTAAACAGCTCGTTGTTTATAAGTTTGCCGTTAATAGTAACGAAACAGGTTATTCGGGATTTCCTAAATAAATAAGTTTTATAACCTAAAACCTCGATAAAGTCTATTATACGTCGGGAAAATTAAAACTATTTTGCTACCGAATATAATACCGGAACGGTTATTAAGCCGGTAAATACGTTATTTCCATTATTTAATATTTTATTCGTTAAAAGTAATAAAAAAAGACGTTATAAAACTCGACGATAGTTTAAACGAGGATTAAAAGGTTATCGATAGTAATAAGCTAAATATATTTAAAAAAAAAATAAGTATAAAAATAATAATATTAGCTTTTATATTAAAAAATTTAATAACTAAAAACTTAAAAGATTTAAAGGTTAGTTTTTAAATTATAACTTCAAAAGTAAAAAAATCGATATATTCGATATTTACTAATATAGAAATAAGTAAAATTTTACGAAATAAAAGTAAAAATGTAAAAAACTATAAAGTAAGTAATTTAAAATAAAAAGTGCTATTAAAGAAATTTTTAGAAAATAATTCAAAAACGGTGTTTTTTCGAATAAAGTTTTAAATAGTAATAACTATATATCGAAAAAAAGATTTATTAAAATATCGAAAATAATATAGTATTTTTAATAAATAAATTTTAAAATTATATTTCGAAAAAAGTCGGTTTTTATAAAAATATATTCGTTGTTTTAGGATTTTAAATTATCCGTTATTATATATTAATTCCGTTATTATTCTTTATTTAATGTTTATATTAGTTATTATTGTAATAACGGTAAAAAATTCGAAATATAAAAATAAAAATAGTAAATATAGAAGTATTAGTTAAAATAAATAAATAAAATAATAAATTCGATAAATTTAACGATAAAATAATAATAAATTAATAGAGTTATAATCGAAATAAAATAAAAAATATAATAATATATAGAGTTTTTTTTTTATTTATAATATTATACTTTTTTCTATATTAAAGTATATACATAATCGCGGTATTTAAATAGTATAAAGCCTTAATTAAGCAGTTTATATATAAAATAATAGACTATGGCGTATATATTACGTTATATTTTAGCGGTACTAACGTAATAAAAAAGACAGCAATTTATAAGTTAATAATAAATCGCTAGGATATAAGTTATAAGCTTTCGGGCTTATAACCTGTTAAATAATAAGGTTATAGGTAATAATGTGTATATTGATTAATTAAAGAACTAGAACTATTGGCACATAGGTAGTGCGTGTACTTCTAAATATATGGCAAAATAGGTGTAGGGCGTTATACCAGCCACCGGCTTTACCAGCCCCCTAATTCCAACAGAATAAGGTGTATTTTCAGAGCATCTCTACCGTATACATCATTACGACAGGAACAAAGCGGCGCTGTTAATTCCAATCTTATTAAATACCATTATCACCTATACTGTTTGCGACACCTCCCACGGTCCCAAGAAAGCTTGTTTCTGTTTGTCATTAAAGGCCAACAATCAATATGCTGGTTCCATTGGACCAGCACCTCGTGATAAAGCTCCCGCTTCACGATTATCATTCTGTCTCCGCCTTTGAACAACGAAGCCTCTGCAATTTTCATAGTTTTGATGGTAGCAGGGCATTCTGTTCTCAGAATAACGCGCCGTCAAAACATAATGGCCTTTTGGAAGAACCACTCTCTGAAAAAAGGCAGTGCATTTACCACCATCTGGCACTGGTCCATGCGCAAAGGGGGCGTATCTATAGGTCCTGCTTACAGTGGAAGGGGTTGGGGGCGATTGTGGGGAGAAGCTGGAGGGGGAATGTGTACGTTCCGGCTGCTTCATGATGGCCAAGATGGTAGTCGAACTTGGACATGTTTGAATCACGTCAGGCTAGGGTAACAGTTAGCACCCGCGACATGGTGAATACATAGAGAGTGGCCTCATTACCCATTCAATCTTGATGGTGAATTCCTCTCCACCATGGAGGATGTCAGTCTTGACTGTGTACTCTTGAAGAGTCTCTTGATCTGGCGAACCGGTACTGTCAGTGTGACCAACCCTGGTAAAGAATTCAATCAGTCTTGGAACACCCCAAGGTACAGTAGTCTCAGGTTGCCAGGCCATCTCGTGTGTATCCGGAATCGAGAAAACGGTACTAGTATGTGAGACTTCTGCTTGCGCGGATGTGTATCGCTAGTTGAGGAAAGAGAGTTATCTGCAAAGGAGTGTGGCACTACGCGCTACTTATAAAGATGTAATTTGGGCTGTTGAGTAAGAGGTCAATGGGCTAAATGAGCCTGTGAAATCGCTGAACTGATACTCGGTGCCAATAAACTCAGAGGCATATGAAATTGAGGCACAATGCACCAGACAGGATGTGACAATTGAGTTGAGTATGGTTGTAATGACTGAGTAGGCCTAATGACTACATCTACCTCGCCCAGTTACAGAACCTCCTTTGGAAACGCCATTTTCTCAATGCTGGTTGACGCGGAATGGTGAACAGCATCCTGTGACATAACACCCCTGGTGATATCATGTCACAGCCAACCGAAGCCTGTGTTTGAATCAAAGTATGACGTAGGAAAACAGGCGAGGGATAACATCGTGCTGCCCGCCCAAAGATCTTGCTAACTAGATAGCCAGAGTACCAGTTTGATAGCAGGTAGCGAAAGTTGTTATAAAGGAAGAAAAGAACAAAAGCTCGCAGAGATGAAACACCCGCCTCGACGACCTGTTGCTGCAGGGTGAATTTTCGAGATTGTGAGTCGGCCACGACGATGGAATGTGCTCGATGACGATAGGACAAGAGAAAGATCGATGCTTCCGTGATCCGGCAGAGTTTATGACTCTTCGCCTCCTATGGGTGCAATAGTACCCAAACAGTGATCGGAAGGCCCAAAAGCATGACAAGAGCGAGGATGGTTCTTCCAGCTTAGCGAGCGCGAGGCTCTTACGTATCGGTTGGACATCAAGATTCTGTACTTCGCTTGCGGACTTTGACGCTGCAACGATGACACAATGTTGGAGTAGTCGACTTAGTTTTAGGCCAATATTCGAACTGGAGAACATAATGGCCTTCCTCAAGACGCAGATTTGCAGACTTGACAGTCAAGACGGTACCGTCTGGTAGTGGCGCTGCTTGATGTAGACATTCGTACTGACTCTCTAGCAGGGTGGGTGCTTGGTATTGTATAGACAATGGTTGGGTAGAGTATTGTTGACATTCGCCGCCTTCAAGCAATTCGAAGACTGTCAAGAATGATCTGGCACCTTCTCTTACTTGCTTTGGCGCTGGCTGCAATCATTAGCGCATCCATCGTATTGTGAGAGACCCATGTGCAATTGAGGACGACATACCCACTCGACTTCAACAAGATATATTTGACGGTGTTCGAAAGAATTCTGACGGACTTCAATCTGGATAGCAGTATTGGCGAGCGTGGTGTAGAATTTCACCCGGCCGCCAAGCTCGGAATATGCAAGACTCTGATTGCACCCCATCTGGCAAATATGCTAAAATCTACTAACGCTGGCTTCGCATGAATATTGTAGTGCCACTTGCCATTGATGATCTTACCTCGAAGCGGGCTTTTGAAGTTGGGCCATATGACAGTTGGCGCGTAGGACAGAGAACAGTGACTAATGAGTCCAACGTGGGCGTACACATTCGCCTCAATCGCATCATGATTAGGAACACACATTTGAGCAAGTATCTTGAATCTGCTGATAACCAGTGCAACGACGTACACTGAGGCGAGGTAAAATCGAAGAACAGTAAATGAGTAGGGCTGCAGCCATGCTATCGGACATAATGATGGTACTGAATCGAAGCTAGGCGGGACAGTCTTCCATAATCCGTATTTCTGGCGGACACAGACAAATGACAGTTGGCCGGCAGTCCGTGATACCATCTATTGCATGTGCCACGAGCGACGATGTTAGCAAATTTTGCGGAGTATTTGAAAGGAATGAGGTCAAAGATGGATTCTTGCCAGTTCTTCGAAGGCAGAGTGATCAGGCCTGCGCATGTAGGTATGCGGCGAGTTTCACCAAGTCAAGCTCGTTGGGACACGAACACACAGATGAGGAAATCGCCACAGCCTCGAATGCTCTGTAGCTGTATTGGTATGGCGTTGATTGGCATGTTGCAGGTATGATCTCGTTCGTCCTAATGAAGACATCATATGTCGCGCGTCAAGACAAAGGACTTGGAAACACAAGTGTGCGGGTTCATGCCCGTTTCAAGTAGGTGAAACATTGACATGATCGATGCGTGTTCCGAGAACAACAGCACAGAATGTGTGACCAGAGGACAGCTGGAAGACACTATCTCTTCTTTTCCTAAACGTCAATCTTGATTGTGAGCAGTACCATGTGCCTAAGCTGTTTTGGTAGTGCAAAGCCGCGATACGTGCATATCCACATAAGACTTGTACGCAATATCCCATGCCGCTCGACCAATACGACGTAAAAAATTCTAGAGTTCGGATGACTTCAATCAAACCTGTGCCACCACGGCTGCCTGATCTAGGTGCTTTCTCATAACTATAACGATTTCCAAGATGACGCACTTCCATCATGAGCAACTTGGTGTAGTGTTAGCATGCTTCTCAAGTGACTCGAAGAGCGAACGGAGGAGGTGCGGGTTCGATTCCTGCGGTTGCGAGTATTCATTTATTATATTTTCACTGAGTCCCCCCACCTTTAATTTCTCTTTTCCTACACCTTTGTAAACGGCGTTTGTCCTGTTTTCACAGGATATGATGATGGAACAATAGAATGAGTTGTTAAGTGGTGATGAGCTGTGAAGATAAGATAAAGCTCGATGAGCAGGACGGGAGCTCCAGGAAAAGTTGCTGGGCCCCGCACAAGCAAAGCTTGGGTTCTGCTTGGGTTCTGCTTGGGCAAGGCTCGACAGAGCAAACGCGGTGAATGACGGTTGAAACCGAGTATGCAGACAAACTGAGGGTTGCCCCCCCCCCTTGCACCTGAGGGTTGCTCCACTAATTGACCATCCGAAGATTGCAACACCGCAACGCAACTACTTCCCTAAGCCACACCTCTAATACCCTCTACACGTACTTTTTATTCCACAATCCCGCTAACCCTAACGTTACCCACTAACCCTAACCCTAACTTTACTTCTAGCCACTAACCCTAACCGCTAACCGTTGTTTTTTATTTTTTTCAATTTATTTTAGCGGTAAAATCACAATTGAAGGAATGTAGCTCGAGTAAGTGGATTGTGGCTTGGGTACAGTTACGTGTACCTAGGTTGTGGCGCGTCAATTGTCGGATGGTTAATTAGTGGAGCAACCCTCAGGTGCAAGGGGGGGGGCAACCCTCAGTTTGTCCGTTCACTCGTTGAAACCCCTCGACGCCTCGCACAGGCCGTTGGCAAGTGTGCAGGTGTCCACTGAAGCTCCACAGGCAACAGCTGATCGCCATTTGGGACGCTGGCATTCGCCGGGCGGGTGCTAGGCATGGGTGTCACCCGTAGTGGGACCCCTCGAACTGCAAGGAGAGCTGGGCAAGACCTGGGCGCGTGGGCTAGCATTGATGCACCTGCAATACAAGCAGCCTTCAAGACAACTTCCAGGTGCATTTCAAACCCAACGCCGTTACAACGGTCTTCACAGCGCTGTTGAAGGGACCGACTTAATTCCACATAACCTCACAGTTCCACGTCTGGCCCTCCCATCGCCGTCTTGAAACCGCCAACGCATATACCTGTCGCCTTATCCCACCTCTGATCGAGCACACGGTGACATCTCCGAGCCGATAGATACCATCTCATCCTGTCCAAACCATCTTCAGCCGAGTCAACCCAAGCCTGCCTCGTCCATTGCCGCCGACTTCTCCTCTCCCGCCGACTCTTTAACTCATTGTTGGTATTGCCTCCTTGCCGCCAACACCGAACGCGACGGCCTACGTGCCCCCTCAGACCTCGTCCGCCTTGCGATCCAGCATCGCAAGTGTCTCCATCCCACCCTTCATGCAGCTTTAATCCTGCTTGCCGCAAAGCTGTCTGGCGCGGCTGAGGGAATACACAGAGACCCCCCTTAGCCCGTCATGGCTATGGCGCAACAGCAGCAGCTCGCCCTCGAGACCCTCGACTCCATCACACGGGATCTCAAGTCAAGGTCCGACTTCTACTTTAAGACCATCTCCTCGGCCCTCTCCCACACCGTCTCCCATGTAGTGACATTAGATGAGTTGCTAACTATAGACAGAGGGGGCGACGAGATCCGCAAGCGCGCCGCTGCCCAACTACGCGACCTCGTCACCGTCTGCTACCGAGGTATACCGTCTCTATTTCTCTCTGCTTTATACCCTTGTCTTGTCTGCGCGACAGACCTGCTTCAGCCCCTCGACACGATACATGGCTGCAGATGCTGACTGGAGAATATTTGAAACTGGACAGACTTCCACGCCGAACAGTTCCATGTCTTTTACAACTCGGTTAATAATAAGATTACGAACCTAATTCTCCATGGAAATGACTCTTCGGAACGCCTGGGCGGCGTGTATGCTCTCGATGCCCTCGTTGACTTTGATGGCGTCGACGTCACCGCCAAATACACGCGCTTTACCGCCAACCTAAAGACCGTCCTACGTGGAAAAGACATCGTCCCCATGCAGCCCGCTGCCATAGCCCTCGGCAAGCTATGCCGACCCGGTGGTTCTCTCATTTCCGAGCTAGTCGAGTCCGAGGTCAAGACGGCCCTCGAGTGGCTGCAGTCCGATCGAATCGAGGAGAAGAGATATAGTGCTGTTCTTGTCCTGCGTGAATTGGCCCGCAATGCCCCGACTCTCATGTACACCTTTGTCGGCCTCATCTTCGAACTCATCTGGGTCGGCCTGCGCGACCCCCGCCACCTCATCCGCGCCACCTCCGGCGAGACAGTTAGCGCCTGTTTCCGCATCATTCGCGAGCGTGACCCGGAGCTGAAGGCCCTCTGGATGGGAAAGATGTATACCGAAATGTTGGTTGGTCTGAAGCTCAGCTCAGTTGAGACGATCCATGCATCTTTGCTGGTGCTGAAAGAGCTCCTCGAGCAGGGCGGCATGTTCATGCAGGACCACTACCAAGAGGCATGCGAGATCGTTTTCCGCCACAAGGATCATCGCGATGTGACCATCCGTAAGACGGTGGTCATGCTCATCCCCGACCTCGCCAACTATTCCCCGGCCGACTTTGCTTCCAGCTACCTGCACAAGTTCATGCTCTTCCTCTCTGGCATGTTGAAGAAAGAAAAGGAGCGCAATGACGCTTTCCTGGCCATCGGAAACGTTGCCAACTCGGTCAAGAGTGCCATTGCCCCCTATTTAGATGGGGTACTCATATATGTGCGAGAAGGTCTCAGCTTACAATCGAGAAAAAGAGGCTCGGTAGACCCCGTATTTGACTGCATAAGCCGATTGGCAGTCGCTGTGGGACAAACTCTGAGCAAATACATGGAAGCCTTACTTGATCCCATTTTTGCTTGTGAGCTGACACCAAAGCTCACCCAAGCCTTGGTGGACATGGCCTTCTATATCCCTCCCGTTAAGCCCACCATTCAGGAGCGGTTGCTAGATATGCTCAGCAATGTCCTCTGCGGTGAGCCGTTCAAGCCCCTTGGCGCACCCACTCCCAACACCCTTTCAGCCGTACCCGTCATTCCTAAGGATGGCAAGGATCCTCAGATTTATGAACACAGAAAGGCCGAAATCAAACTGGCTCTCAATACTCTGGGCAGCTTTGATTTCTCGGGCCACATCCTCAATGAGTTTGTGCGTGATGTGGCTATCAAGTATGTTGAAGATGATGATCCGGAGATACGTGAGGCGGCAGCTTTGACTTGCTGCCAGCTTTACGTTCGAGACCCCATTGTGAACCAGACAAGTCATCATGCTCTTCAAGTTGTTGGCGATGTTATCGAGAAGCTGTTGACCGTGGGTGTTTCCGACCCGCAGCCCAACATCCGCCGAACAGTGCTGGCCGCGCTAGACGAAAGATTTGACCCTCATCTGGCCAAAGCTGAGAATATTCGTACGCTCTTCTTCGCGCTGAATGACGAAGTGTTCAGCATTCGCGAAGTGGCTATCTCCATCATAGGACGCTTGGCCCGACACAATCCTGCCTATGTCATTCCATCCCTCCGAAAGACTTTGATCCAGATGCTCACCGAGCTAGAATTCTCAGATGTCGCGCGGAATAAGGAAGAAAGTGCCAAGCTTCTCAGCCTTCTGGTTCAGAATGCGCAAGGTCTCATCCGACCATATGTCGAGCCGATGATTTCTGTTCTCCTACCCAAAGCGAGCGAGCCTAATCCCGCCGTGGCTGCCACTATCCTGAAAGCCATTGGCGAGCTTGCCACGGTAGGGGGGGAGGATATGCTGCCGTACAAGGACAGATTGATGCCTATCATCATCGACGCCTTGCAGGATCAAAGCTCCATCGTAAAACGAGAGGCGGCTCTGCACACGCTTGGCCAACTGGCCAGCAATTCTGGCTACGTGATCGACCCTTATCTGGAGTATCCCCAGCTCCTGGAGCTGCTACAAAACATTATTCGAGCCGAACCCCAACGTGGGCCCTTGCGCCAGGAGACTATCAAGCTCATGGGCATTTTGGGCGCGTTGGATCCCTACCGACATCAAGTATGTCAATCCCCCCTATCTTCAACTTCATGGTATATATCCGTCTCTCCCAGAACCAGCTAACCATCGGCCAATAGCAAGTCGAGGAGCGCGTTCCCGAGACCAAAAGAAGTGCCGAGACCAACCGCATGACAGACATCTCGCTCATGATGACCGGTCTCACTCCCTCTAACAAGGAATATTACCCTACGGTTGTCATCAATGCTCTTTTGAACATCCTTAAAGACCAGTCTCTCGTCCAGCACCATGCCGCTGTCATTGAAGCTATCATGAATATTTTTCGAACCCTCGGGTTAGAATGTGTTTCGTTCTTGGATAGGATTATTCCGGCATTCTTGTTGGTCATCCGAAGCTCGCCACCGACCCGTCTCGAATCATATTTCAATCAGCTAGCCTCGCTGGTCAGTATTGTCCGACAGCACATCAGGATATATCTCCCCTCGATTGTAGAGATTTTACAGGAGTACTGGGAGGTTTCGTCTTCTCTTCAAAGCACAATATTGTCGTTAGTTGAAGCGATCTCGAGATCTCTGGAGGGAGAGTTCAAGATCTACCTTGCTGGCTTATTGCCTATGATGCTTGGCATTCTGGAGAAAGATTCGACTACCAAGAGAATACCTTCGGAAAAGGTTCTGCATGCCCTGCTTGTGTTTGGTTCCAGCAGTGAGGAATACATGCACTTGATCATCCCGGTCATTGTACGCACATTCGAAAAACAGGGTCAACCGACATTCCTACGTAAGTCCGCCATCGAGACGATCGGTAAAATTTCTCGGCAGGTGAATCTCAACGATTATGCCGCGAAGATTATCCACCCGCTGGCGCGAGTCCTTGCAAATGGAGAGATCTCCTTACGAGTTGCTGCTTTGGATACACTTTGTGCACTGATCCAACAACTCGGTAAAGACTATCTGCACTTCCTCGGCACCATCAACAAGGTCTTGCAAACAAGCCAAATTCAACATCAGAACTACGATCTACTTGTTTCCAAGCTGCAGAAAGGAGAGGTATTGCCGCAGGATTTGAGTTCAGAGGGGCGTTTCATTGACCAGCCCGACGAGCCGGCCTTTGCGGAGCTGGGCAATAAAAAGCTGGAAATGAATGCGATACATCTGAAGACTGCTTGGGATACAAGAGGGAAATCCACCAAAGAAGACTGGCAGGAGTGGTTGCGACGCTTTAGCACCACACTCCTGAGTGAATCTCCTAACCACGCACTCCGGGCTACTGCCGTTCTAGCCAGTGTGTATCTACCACTGGCCCGGGAACTCTTCAACTCGGCTTTCGTCTCATGCTGGAGTGACCTGTACGAACAGTTTCAAGATGAACTTATCCAGAACATTGAGAACGCTATTCGATCAGAGAATGTGCCTCCGGACTTGCTTGGTCTTCTTCTGAACCTTGCGGAGTTCATGGAGCACGACGACAAGGCGTTACCAATCGATATTAGAATACTGGGCAGGGAAGCCGCCCGCTGCCACGCCTATGCTAAAGCTCTACACTATAAGGAATTAGAATTCTTACAAGACCAGAGCGGCCCAGCAGTGGAGGCCCTGATAGTTATCAACAACCAACTGCAACAGTATGATGCTGCCATTGGGATACTACGCAAGGCACAGCTGTATAAAGATGGAATACAGCTCCGTGAGACCTGGTTCGAGAAACTGGAGCGATGGGAAGAAGCCCTGGCCTTCTATGACAAGCGAGAAGCCGAACTTCCAGAAGATCAATCCATCCCCATTGACATCCTAATGGGCAAAATGCGGTGTCTGCATGCACTTACTGAGTGGGACGCACTTGCCGGTATAGCAGCTAATACCTGGGCAAATGCTGCTCCTGAGGTCCAAAGACGCATTGCGCCTCTGGCCACGGGTGCCGCATGGAGTTTAGGCAAATGGGACGCTATGGAGATATATCTGTCGTCGATGAGGCGAAACTCACCGGACCGCTCCTTCTTCGGCGCTATACTTGCTCTGCATCGCAACCAATTCCGTGAAGCAACACAAAACATCACGCAGGCGCGGGAAGGTCTAGATACAGAACTTAGTGCGCTCGTCAGCGAGTCCTACAATCGTGCCTATCAGGTTGTCGTCCGAGTTCAAATGCTTGCCGAATTGGAAGAGCTTATCGTATACAAACAAGCAGACGAAAAGAAGAAGTCCACCATGCGACGTACCTGGGAGACTCGTCTGAAGGGTTGTCAAAGGAATGTAGAAGTATGGCAACGAATGCTTCGACTCCGGGCTCTAGTCATCTCTCCTGAAGAAAACATGCACATGTGGATCAAATTTGCGAATCTTTGCAGAAAGTCGAACCGCATGGGGCTTGCCGAGAAGTCCTTGAAACAGCTAATTGGCACTGACCATCCTCTCGAAGAGATTATCCCTTATTGGACCCAGAACGACCCAGCGTCGGATGCGGCCGCTCGCAGAATACCTCCTCAGGTCGTCTATGCTGTACTTAAATTCTACTGGGAGTTTGGCCAGCAGCCGGTCATGCGGCAAACCGGGCACCCTGAGAAAACTCTATACTGTCTTCGACAATTCACTGCCGATACGGTACAGCATTTAGACATAGCTCGAGCCTCGTTGCAATCCGTTCCGAACGGTGTCGATCCCATGTCTGACTATGGCTTCCATAATGGTGTCGAGCCTGGTGTCTCTCGACTGAGGTCCCAAAGGGAATACCAAGATCATACTGTTCTCTTGGCGAAATGTTATCTCAAGCAAGGCGAATGGCAGGCCACGTTAAACAAGAGTAACTGGCAAAACCAAAGCGTACAGGAAATCCTGACGTCGTATTCCAAAGCTACGCACTACAACCCTAAGTGGTACAAGGCCTGGCATGCGTGGGCCCTGGCCAATTTCGAGATTGTTCAAACTCTCATGTCACCAACAGACAGAACCACGCCAAGGCCAGACTCATCGGTTGTCATCAATCATGTTGTACCGGCCGTGCAGGGTTTCTTCAAGTCTATTGCCTTATCTTCCGGCAGCTCCCTACAGGACACTCTTCGTCTTCTCACATTGTGGTTTGCCCATGGCGGCAGCAGTGAAGTGAACACGGCAGTGACTCAGGGCTTCGGAACTGTTAGTGTCGATACATGGCTGGAAGTCATACCACAGCTTATCGCACGAATCAACCAGCCGAATCCCAGAGTTCGTCAATCCATCCACAACCTACTGGCGGACGTCGGTCGCAACCATCCACAGGCCTTGGTGTACCCTCTCACAGTCGCATCGAAATCCCCGCAGAATACTAGGAGGTCAAGATCTGCGGCTCTCATCATGGACAGTATGCGGGCACACAGCGCCAACCTCGTCGAGCAAGCAGATATTGTCAGCCACGAACTTATCCGCGTCGCGGTGTTGTGGCACGAGCAGTGGCACGAAGCTATCGAAGACGCTTCTCGTTTGTGGTTCTCTGATCACAATGTGGAAGGCATGCTTGCGCTCCTGACACCGATGCACGAGCAACTCGAGAGGGGGCCCGAGACATTGCGTGAGATCAGCTTTGCACAGACGTTCGGGAGGGATCTTACAGAAGCCCGAGAGTGGTGCCGGCAATATGAAACTAGTGGTGACGTGACCGATATCACCGGCGCATGGGATCTGTACTACCAAGTTTTCCGTCGTATTGGAAGACAACTCCCTCAAATGACATCTCTTGACCTCACGTATTGTTCTCCACGACTTCTCAACGCCAAGAACCTAGACCTCGCTGTTCCGGGCACATACCGTAGCGGTATGCCGATTGTGCGAATTCTCTCATTCGAGACTACCTTCAGTGTCATCAACTCCAAACAACGACCTCGGAAGCTCAATACAGCGGGTAGTGACGGTGTTACATATGCTTTCTTACTCAAGGGTCACGAAGATATACGACAAGATGAACGGGTCATGCAGCTGTTTGGTCTCTGTAACACGCTACTGGCAAATGATTCGGAATGTTACAAACGTCATCTAAACATTCAGCGATACCCAGCTATCCCACTCAGTCAGAACTCCGGCCTCCTCGGCTGGGTCCCGAATAGTGACACCCTACATGTCCTTATCCGCGAATACCGTGAGAGTCGCAAGATCTTGCTAAACATCGAACATCGTATCATGTTACAAATGGCGCCCGACTATGACAACCTCACCCTCATGCAAAAGGTAGAAGTATTCGGCTACGCCCTAGATAACACAACTGGTCAAGACCTTTACCGTGTGCTGTGGCTGAAGAGCAAGAGTTCGGAGGCATGGCTGGAACGTCGTACCAACTACACCCGTAGTCTTGGTGTGATGAGTATGGTGGGCTACATTCTGGGGCTAGGTGACCGTCACCCTAGCAATCTGATGCTGGACCGCATCACGGGCAAGATCATCCACATTGATTTCGGCGACTGCTTCGAGGTGGCCATGAAGCGTGACAAATACCCCGAAAGGGTACCTTTCCGTTTGACTCGTATGCTCACATACGCCATGGAGGTCAGCAACATTGAGGGCAGTTTCCGCATCACTTGCGAGCACGTCATGGGAGTCTTGCGAGACAACAAGGAAAGTGTGATGGCTGTCCTCGAAGCTGTAAGTATTTTCTCGATTACCACCGTGCGCGGCATGATGCTTACCATTGATAGTTCATCCACGACCCGCTGCTCACCTGGCGTCTCACAAACACCGCATCAGCTAATGGCCCGAACTTCCATTCTGAACGTGAGGCAGCTCTTGGCGCAGGCGCTCAGCGGGCGCGTCGTCCCAGCATTTTAGACGCCGAGCATCCGCCGTCCGAGCTGCTGGGTGTGACTCAGAGCGGCCTGGAGTCAATACAGCAGGGGGGCATCCCCGGTCGCGCCCGCGCCCGCACAAACTCTAGTCTCGTCAACGGTGTGACACAAATGGACGGCGAGATGACTGAAATCCAAAACGCACGCGCGGTCGAAGTACTCGACCGCGTGAACCAAAAACTGACCGGCCGGGACTTCAAGTCTAATGAAGAGCTCGAGGTGGTGCAACAGGTCAATAAGCTGATTATGGAGGCTACCAAACTCGAGAACCTGTGCCAGCATTACATTGGTTGGTGTTCATTCTGGTGATTATATTTATGCCGGAACTAGACTGATTGAGTGGAAACTCTGTCGACGTTATGATTGAGAGACGGCCGGCGTTCGGAGTTGGTCCCTGCGACGAATTCGGAATATCCTTGCTACGTGATATCTACGAGCCTCTTTGCGTTGCTATTAAGTTTCCAATTAGAGAGTATGACTACGCGACACGGAGGAAATAGTTAGAACCGGCTATATCAGCTGGGCTTTAGTGTTAGTGTACAAATCAACATCGATATACAAGTCAGCATGTCAGCATGCCCATTGCTTGTACCGAGCTTTATGAGGATGATGTAGTTCCTTAGTACCTAAGCACCAAGTCTTATACGTATGATGCGCTGGATAATGACCACTCACGCAATGACTGATGAAGTCCGCCATACTTAGTGGCTTAATCGTGTAACGAGATCATGTGATAGAAACGCAAATTTAAATAGGAATAGGGATCAAGACACCGTCCAAAAAGCGAAACCATCCTTTGGAGGAACAAAAGAACTCTCGATCGGGGAATCGAACCCCGGCCACCTGCGAACTTGTGCAATGACAAGCAGGTATCCTAACCACTAGACCAATCAAGATAGATGAACTGTTATTGGTTGGAAAACGGTGCCGGTAAAGTGTCTGATTATCCTGACACGCACAGAGCCTAGATCCCACAGTCTAGACATCGTTCAGCATGAAGTGGGACGAAGCACTTTTATCACGCATGCCTAGCGAGCCTAGCAATCCGCAAAACGTGGGCTCGCTTGGTGGATATGTCTCACTTAGTCGATAGAGTGGGCGCCAACGGTGGATGCCCACAAAAAGCCCTGAGACGACGTCGTCAAAAATGTTTCGGCTCGTTACGTAAGCTTTCACCACACTTGAATGCCATCTTCGTTCTTCTTTCAATCTCGCATCTCGAAGTCTGTTGAGCCTGTGACATGATTGGAAAAGAGCGCGGGTTATTCTATCCAATTCCTCGGAATCTTGATTGGTCTAGTGGTAAGGATACCTGCTTGTCATGTACAAGCCGCAGGTGGCCGGGGTTCGATTCCCCGATCGAGAGTTTTTGTTCTGTTTATGTTTTGTTTTCGTGAACACTGTGTCTATTATCATTCTCCATATAACTACAGAATCAGCGTCTTTGGCTCCTAGCGAGCAATCGAGACTATTGGTGCATCTCTCGCTTGCTTAGCAGTTTCACTATCTGTGTTTTGCCTTTGTCATCTCCCGGCGTAAAAACTAGTAGAGCCCCTCTCCACGTGTAAAATTTTGACATCGGACCGAACATCAAGTGTCGAATATAGATTCGCATAGTAGGTTGTTCACTTTATACAATTCCCACATCTTGATTGGTCTAGTGGTTAGGATACCTGCTTGTCATCGACTCGCTCTTGATGATCGAATAAGTGCGCAGGTGGCCGGGGTTCGATTCCCCGATCGAGAGAAGTTTTTGTTTTAATGATAGTTTTACTATATTGTTAATACGCAATGTCTTCTATCTTATCTGGTGATTATCCTGCGGCCATCTAAGCAGTTAAGCGACTGATTATGCCGTAGTCTAACGTGGTGTCCGGCACCTTCAACGTTTAATCCCTTGCTATGCCGTTGTAATAAAGACCTATGGTGGCTGCTTATTCAGTTTCTTATGTCAACTCGAATAATCTGGACTATACCATTGCGCTTAGACCTTTTTGATAGGCGATTCGCAGATTGTCCACACAATCTAAATTGTCTCGGTCTTGATCATCATTGCTCAGCGATTCCTCTATCAAATCGTTCGCATCAAGATTATTCCATACTGATTGGATCAATCACCGTATATCTTACTCCCCTCTATAAATGACTCAGAGACAGGTCGTCGTGGTCGGCTCTCATTACGAAGAAGGTTGACCCTTGATCCAAAGTTTGTGAGCGGTCCGATCTGTCGAACTGGGCGCAGACCTTGAATGGGATACATCTTCAAGGTCTTGTTCCTCCATCTGAATCAGGCTTAGTAATTCTCATCTGAATCAAACATGGTGATTGAGAATGTATTCAATGCTAATTGATTCACAGCAGATGCTAAACACGTACATCGTTTAGAAGGCTACATGTAGGGCCGAACTTGGCCATAGCTTCCTTGACGCTGTTAAGGGGGGCCGCCTTGTTGAAACCAGCCAATGGTCCAGGGTTTCATTATCTTCAACTTGTGCTAACATCTGACCTCTCTCTATGCCCTCTCTCTATGCCCTCTCTCTATGCCCTCTCTCTATGCCCTCTCTCTATGCCCTCTCTCTATGCCCTGTTACTGCCAAATCACACAGCTGCAAGTGAGTGCAACATGATGTGGCAGTTGTTCCTAACCTTATGATTGCGTCTTTATTCAAACGTTATCATGAAAGCGCTCGTCTCTGCGTACTTGACAACAAGTCAAGGATCTAACACAATGTCATTCACGCCTCTGATGCGATATCCTCATCCATATGACTTCAGTCATAGCCCTGTATGTTCTTGAGCATCACTAGCTAACGACCTTTATTCACCACTTTATGAACCCCTGATCTGCTTTGTGGGTGTTGTGTTATCTCATGTATTTTAGAATGCTTAACCATCGGTCTATCCAGACTCACTGCCTCAACGTGACTCATTTGTGATTACACGTAGGGTTGCTCTGTTCGCGTGAATGATTCGAGTGCAACTCGTACACTCAATAACCATTTATTTACCTTGCTTTCACCTTCCCCTCGAGTCCCCAGCCAATTCTTCAATTAGCTTCAAGCTTCAAACAGAGCACACACTTGTGCTTTTCTAATCGTACGCTCAATGATCCCTTCTCCTTTCCGACGCCGCGCAATTCTAGTACCTAGGCTAACATTCATATGTTGAACCATTGCTTTCGACAGCCGAAGCCAAACCCCCCTCTCGCAAACAGCGAGTGACAATTCTATATCTGATCCTTCATAATGAACCTGCGGTCAAGACCATCGAAGTGGCCATCGGATGAAAACGGGCCTTTTGATATTTCCATGATGGGATGGTGTCGCACGGATGAGATGCTGCTCTTGGATCGGATGTCACGTGAAGAATCCTACATCACTGATGACTTCCGCACTAAGTAATGCATGTTGAACTCGCTCTAGCCATGTTCTCCGATTCTCGTCGTCCTTATTTTTACTGATTGTGATATCTCAAAGTTCCTCGCTGCACGCAATGGGTACAGTATCTTCAATGAGGCTAGGATATTTCTAAGAACTGGTGCACTATTGTTGGTATGCATACCAGAAGCAAAAATCGATGTTGTAGTTACTTTCGAAATCGATTTCATTCTCCTGGACCAATTCGTCCCTATCGTCCTCGGTCAATTCGCTGTGACCGGAACGCAACTATTCGGTAAGATCATCGTAAGTATATTCGCCGACGCATTACACCTACCTCTTTGATATCATTTGATACTCTGGTCACAGCTCTTGATTGCTATGCACAGACCGTGTGGCTGAAGCTCGTTTGCTTCAAGAGCGAGTGCTTCAATGGGTTAACATCATCTGACCGTGAAACGACTGAGATAGCTCTCGCTCAATGTTCTCGTTTGCTTGATAGCGAGTGCTTCAATGGGCTGCTAGCTCCTGCTCAATGGGTTAATGGTCGTGTTGAAGCATCACATGGGATGTTCTCGTCGTACCAAGTGTATAAATATCTTCCCTTCCCCCTTCTTGTTCTTGTTTCCTCCATCTCTCTCACATCACCTTTCCCAGTCCTCCGCTCTGTTCCTCATCTTTGAGAACAGACAGCAACTGGCCTTGTCCTCTCCCAGCCCGTAACCTACCTCCCAAGAAGACAGCACAGGTACAAGAAGCACTCAGGTAAGATATTCAGAACCCTTTCACTTCTTCCACCGTGCTGCCATCACATATTCCAGCCCCTCACTCTCCCCTTCTTTGCCTGCCTTCTAAGAGACATTCATTACGCCCCTTGTCCTCCTGGTACAATATCCCTTCCACTATCCGGACTATCTAAAGCCAAGTTCAATGTCCTCGCCAAGTTTATCTACTTGAAGCAGCTTCCACTCAAGTCAATATTGCGAGGCGGGTGCTCCCGCTTGCAACCCAGGACTGTGCCCAAACAAACCAAACTGCTCCCGCCTCCTTCTGCTCAGAGTCCCCCCTCGTGGGCCCCCACCATCACCGAGTTTCCTATCTTCCTTACTCAGTTTTTTCTCAACTGTTCCCCTCTTCAATATACAACCTTGAGTAGGGAGACTACTTACTCACCTTTCTGATCTCAGCAGTCTCTGCAGTTTGCCTGTGCCGCCTCGTGGACAGGTAAGGAGGGCTGCAGGCGGTGTCACCAATCACCCAAGGCTGCCAACAAGCAACACCACACAGCTTTCAATCTCATTCAGACGTCGGGTTGCTTTCCAACTGCGGTCATCTTCCCGTTTTGCCAGTACTCCCCTCTTCCTTCGTCTACCACCATCAGAGGCTATCCCGCCCTACCCCGCCATCATGTCGTCCCTCGTCGCCACCCGAAAGCCTCTTGTCAAGCTCGTCGGGCGCTCCAATGTGCAGGAGTGGGATGTCAGCATTCGCGAGAATCTCAAGTTCTATGATCTCGACCATCTTCTCGACCATGCTCCGGCCTACGGCTCCAAGCGCGCCCCGTCGTCCCACGAACTCGACCTGGCCATGTCGCTGCTCTGTGTCTCCGTCTCGCCTAAGCTACTGCCATCGATTGTCACCCCAGGTGAGCGGGATGAAGACATGCCTTTCTACCACAATGCTCGCGCTTTGTATCTCGCCATCCTCGATGAAGTCAATCGTCGCGCATTTTTCACTGCCCCCGACCAGCTTCGACTCCTCCAGACTCTGCGTCCCCGCGACACCAAGCCAGCCGACTACACTACGTTCTTCCACCAGTTCATCGCCATTGTCAATGAGCTTAAGGACATGGGAACTCCCATGGACGGATTCACTGCTATCGGCTTGATCATCAATGCTGTCCGTGAGAGCGATTCCATCTACGCTATTACCCTTGAGGATCGCTACTCCCTCACTCCTGACGGCTTCGACCGCTTCTGTGCCAATGTTTTCTCCGGCCAGGAGAGCTCCGAGAAGTCCGTTGCGAAGTCTACTGCACCTGATCGTGGCCCGTGGGTATCTCCCGTTATTAGCACTCGGCGCCATCCTGGTATGGAAGATTGCGGTTACGAGAGCCGTGCTGGTATGAATGACTGGGGTGACGAGAGCCGTGACGGATGGCGTCAGAGAACTCCATCCGAGTCCACAGAGAAAGCCTCGGTCATCTATGATGCCACCGACAACGGCAACAACGACCATGAGACTGGAGGCAATGCTGCTGCTGCCAACGACGAATGGGGCACTGCCATTGGTAGCGTCCCCAAGGCAGAGGGAGTCCAGGTCAATACTCGCACGCCCTACCATGGCAACTGGAAGTTCCCAGTTCCGGAGACTGGTGGCTCTGAAGCTCACGGTCGCGAGGACTTGAACTCCAACGATGACGAGACTGACAACGATGGCCGCACAATGCCGGGCTCCTGGCACGATCATGATCGCGATGCCCCTGGCTATCACTCCGGCTGGGACCAGCCTCTCAACTACGACGACGAGAACGACACTTACGACGAGTCGTATGAGTCAGAGGAGTCCGGCCACGACTACTCGGATTGGGAAGCCCCTGTCCACAGCTCTTCCCGCTGGGTCTCAGGCAATGACTCGTGGCTCTAGATTCCACACCACACTAGCATGTGAAGGCCTCAATGAGTAAGTGACTCCTTCACCAATGTCTGCGAGCTATTCACTGACAAGAAACAGACAGACGGGCCATCTCCCACGTCAGAGACGGGGCACATACGATTTCCTTTCGTCGCTTTCATTTGTCTAGCACACCGAGTCAATCATGACACATACAGAGCAACTCTCGGATGCTTCATGCGCAGAGTTGCAGGCGTCGTCGATGCATGTCGATCACGGAGTGTTGCACGACGCGACTTCTACGGAGCTCTCAACGGGCATCTCCATCAGCAGCTGTCCATGACCAATACTCGGTATCTCTTCCGCGGTCTATATTGCTACGAGTTGACCAAAAAGAAGAAAAAAAACCAGAAAATGAAAACCCGACAAAAAAAAAAGTCTAAGTGCGAAGGAGGGGTAATGGTAGGAAAGTCAGATCATAACAGAAAAAGAAGAAAAAAAGAGGTATGGGTGCAAGTCAGCACTGTCCTCATGGTTCTTGCGGAGTAGGAGAGAGTATGAAGACCATGGATGCAAGAGCATGGCGCCAGAGTCATTTCCTATTGCACTGCAATGGAGGCATAGGCCCTTAAGGCATTTCCACAGATGAATTCACAATGATTTCATGAAACAGTATGATACTGTAGACGTGATTGAAACTATTGTGAGACAGTGATGATGATGATGATGGTGACGTTTTGATGTAAGATGACATATGGTATGATGCTTGAGTTGATGCATGGTAGATTGATTGTAGGATTATTCAGTCGATCAACCTTCTCCGAATTGACGGCGTTGCTCTTTACCGATTGGACGTTATTCACCATGTCCGATTTGACATTATTCACGCTGGCCGATTTGACGTTATTCACATTGTTCGATTTGATATTATTCACATTATTCGATTTGATATTATTCACATTATCGATTTGATATTATTCACATTATCGATTTGATATTATTCACATTGTTCGATTTGATATTATTCACCTTGTCTGAATCAACAGCGTCGAGTTTTCCGAGTTGACAGATGTTAAGCTTGTCCGGATCAACGGCATTGCTTTTTCCGATTGGACGTTAGTTCACGTTCCAAGTTTGTCGCAAACCAAGAAAACTTCCTCGAGGAACTTTTGCAGGCTTTCACCACCCAGCAAAAGGTGCAGATTAATTCAGGTTGTGTGATAACAAAATAACAAAAAGCTGCGCCCGCAACATTACTTTGGCTTCACATTAGGCCGAGGTCCCGAGTCATAGTCCGAGTCACAGCATTAGTCGTACACAAGGTGTACAGCTCAAGCTCGGACTCGAGGTTGAGCCCGAGGTTCTGATGCCTCTGACCGATGTGGTGGGACCAAGGTAGCTGTCAATCGATGCTCACAGAGGTATGCTGAGGTAGTTGTACTACCGTTCCGAGTGCGACGTTCTTGACTTCCACATCCATAGTTCTGCAGATGTCACGCAACGGAGTACTGTCCGGGCCAATGACTGCTTTTTGCGGGTTACTGCATATGACTTCCGGCTCCCGACTTGAATTTCGAGAAACAACCCGGTATGTGCGACGCGATATCTCTGGAACGAGATATCATTGCATATGAAGAAGTAATCCACCTCGGGTAACTAAAGTATATTGCCCAGTTGCTCATAGTGAACCTATATCAGCAATATAGAGAAGTAATATGCCGTTCTCAGCTGTGAAAACAACTCAACGAAGTGTTGTCGGAAATCACCTGTGTTTTAGAACACGATGAAGAGTCGTCTGAGAGTAGCGTCTCATCATGGCGAGTTTTGTAGTAGCTAGTGTCGGATACGATGAGCAACAGTGTGCGATCTGTGGTCATACCGCGGTGGACGAATACAGTGTCGGCGAGTCGCCATCGCGCATATGCCAGTCGCTGGGTCGATGGGAGGGAATCTCTTGGCTTCCAATATACGCCAGTGATGCCATCTATGCACGCGTCTCGAAGCGGAACGCCTTGCAACACAAGTAAAGGAGACGCTCTGACGTTGAAGAAAGCAGATCAAGAGGTTGGGTTCGTGAGGTATAAAGAAAAGAAGGCATCCGCATGATACGCAGAATAGGGGCAGGCCTTCATATTATACCTTGAGAAGAAACACAGACGCACCGATCTCGCGCTCGAAGATCTTAGCCGTCTAGTTCGGCAAACACAGAACCTGAAACATTGCAAAGCAGCAGTCCGGATCCAGTTACGTTCAAACACCCCGGTCTTTGCGAGACTTGAACGCCTTGTA
Organism: Xylariaceae sp. FL1019; assembly: GCA_022578705.1. Classification (NCBI taxonomy): domain Eukaryota; kingdom Fungi; phylum Ascomycota; class Sordariomycetes; order Xylariales; family Xylariaceae; species Xylariaceae sp. FL1019. The sequence goes on along the minus strand of MU391963.1, from coordinate 318,801 downwards.
CTAGGTAAGCAACACGATCATGACGCCCCGGTATTCGCCTAAATCCTCCCTTTAGAGAGCAATGGTATGATGCCGCAGGCTAACCACATCATGCCGTAGTCAGCTGATAGTCGCCTTACCTCTGCTCCCTGCCCTAGACTCCCTGTCGCCTGTCAGTTCACCGCTTCTCCTGCCAAACATGTGCCGCAATGTCAAGACGTTGTCGATCTGTCCGACATGCAACTCGCAGCTATCGGAAAGTAGCAACAAGCAGTGGTGCCGAGATGCGCGCAGGCGGGGCAACTTCGGACGGTGCAGCTTGGGCATCCGCAAAGCCGAAGAGGAGTACCGCGGCGAAGAGTGCGGGACGTGTGCTGAGATCCGCGAGCAGGCTATGAATCAGGTCAGCTTGGATGAGCTTGCCCAGAGAAGACTTGGGTGGCGCAAGGATAGCAAAGGGAAGGGACGTAGAGCAGATGATAGCGATGATGATTTCGGTTATGGGTGGTAATCTGGACGTAATCTCGGTATGCTTTCTTACCCCTATGTAGTAATGCAGCGGCAAAATTACGACACAAAATAGTAGAATGGTACTCGACGGAGGCGCCTCTTTCAGTCTTGGCTGCAACATTGAGCCGCAAATAACTATTTCTGCATGGGCCACTTTGGCGTCGAGCCCAGGGGGATTATAATTGCATTGCTCGCTCTTTTTTCGCTCGGGCATGCAGCACATGAATCCGGCGATGCGAATATTGTGACGTCCCCCAGGCCGTCTTTCGAACAGCCTTTATTGACAACAAGAGCTCACACTTGTGTGATAACGGTCCAGTAGTCGAGATAGTATTGGGTCAGGGCTGCAGAAAAATCGACATGCAAGGGGTGGTTTGCGTCACATCGATGTCGCGGGGCCCACATGTCATAGGATAAGGATATTCGTTCTCGACCAAATGAAACATGGACGGACACTCATTGACTCACTCATCGATATGACGCGGTCGATAGCAAATGCTACCGAGATGGTGCGCAACCAAGCCGAAGATATTTTGTCAGTCTTGAAGAAAATGCGACGTACGTGCAGTATTTCTATAGTATGCTAATAGCAAAAGTTCCAAACTGTAATGAAGTCTGATTACCGGCAGATTGGGACCGAATAAGCGCTAACAGACTGAAGGATTCTGGAACCCCGCCTATTCTTGCACCTCAATGACAAGATAAAAGCTTATTGTTACAAAAAGAAAGGCATTTTTGAATCGAATAATGATTACCAACAGCTTATATGCCCCTGCCGATGTATGCGTAACTACCTAAGGAGGTCGACGAGGTGAGGACTCAGTAGTCTGCTTGATGATGACATGGTCGCAGCGACGAACGGCTGCTCCTGGATATCACGACGATCTGCCTCAGCCAGCCTTTCGTCCTTTAAGCAGGGGTTAAAGTGCTCGCAGAGCTCTCGGGAGAAACGCTAGATACACGGCGTTACGAGATTCTGAAAGTCAGAGCAACTATATGATCGGAGGACTGAGGTAAGCAAGATCAAATCAGTACCTACCTGGTAATGTCATCGTGGTGGCTTAGGTACCTTACCTCGCAGTCCATATGTCCATAAATGCCATACCAGGCCAGTGCCCATCTATCTCCAGCACTGTAGCTCATTCTTTTTTTGCTGTGAGCTAACCCATGTCATGATTGCATGCTATTGGTCAGCTTAGAGCCAACAAATCTGCAGGGCCTGCCGTTTTTCATTGCCAAGACCCAGAAATCGACAGCAAGACTCAAACAAGCTCTTAAACTGGATGGTGTTGCGCCTGCTTGTCTTTAAAACCTCAGGATTCCGGGGGAGGAACCTGAGCTATTCATATGGTCCGTCTTGTAGGTACCTACCTTCCTCGCATTTGTCAAGTTGCGTTTGTGGCAGGCGTATTTCCCCTTTGGATCTGCAAAAAGCAGGAGCGCGCGCTAAGTCGCCGACAATTGTGACTAGTTTCCGTTCGTACTGCACTCGGGTCAACAAACAGACTCATCGTCGCTACCGTAACCAGTTCCAATAGCAGCAGCTGCTGCCCGCCTCGACGAAAGTTACTACCTCCTGGAGGTATTAACTCCAGGTCAATACCTTAGGTACCCTACCTGAGGTAGCTTCACGCCATTCGGCATTGAACCTTCTTCGTTTTGCATTTTCACCGAGCAAGAACACCCATCAATCTTGACGGCGCCCCTCTTGTCGATAAGCAAAACCTACGGTGGAAGGGACTTGATACCGAGCAATCGTCCTTTATCAACCGCGCGTTGCATCAAACTCCAATTGACGTTGCGCACATTATCCTCCCTCACAAGTGATACATACAGTAAGTACCCATTGTTTTTATCTGATCGGTCGCCTTGGTTGCATCATCGCTTGACCGCTCGCAACCCGCGGCGTTACCTGCCTGCCTCACCTAGGCCCATGTACCTACTCTACACCTACTCTACTCCCCGCTCCTCCCTTTCGGGACGGAGGTTCCCCGTCCATCATGATTAAGGTACTCGATATCTTCATCTTTGTATGCAATTAACACAAGATTTCCTTGCCATGAGGGAACTACCTGGACGAAGTTGTGTACATCATCCTGTCACGTCTCACAACCATCCTACCGCGGGCTTTATCTAACGGAGTACGCGCTTTCATTGTTCCTTGATCTAACACTCATTTTATAGGCTTAGACATATTGGAAACCGATCTCTCTCTGCAGTCGCTGGCAAGTTATCTATTCCTACGGCAGGTCCCCGTACTGGGTCCTCCCCGGACTTGGCGAGAGCCATCGATACAGGATCCGTCGATAATGGTGGCTTCTAGACGTAGACAAGATGGAGGGCTCAAATATTCAACAGCCCCATGAGAACTGGCAAAGCTGGGAACACTGGCAAGAGCTTAAAAGGATCAGGCAGAAGGAGTACACTGACGAAGTCGAGCACCTTATCAAAGAATGGGGCGACGAAGTCAGATCCAAGCAGAAGGAATTCCTTCAGGGCTACGAGAGGGGTTTCTACTTGGCTCCTTTCAGCATGGCTCCTTCTGAGTTCGACGGTTTTCTGACAAAGTCCCGCAATAACTTTCACGAAGCCATACTGCAACCTATCACTGAAAACATTCTGAGACGCATTCGCTTAGCAGGAGAAGCCCACTGTCAAGGGCAGAAGAGTATTCAGTTTGAATACAGTCGAGCTATCACCCCTAATGCTGGCCCAAACAACGGGCATCTATCCACCGCCATTAGCACAAGTCCTCAAAAGTCCGGGCTCAATGCTGGTGGTGCAGCAGGGATGGCTTCCCAGGCGCCTAAAACCCAAGTGTCTGCACCTCAGCCTGCTTTAAATGCCGAATCGCTCCCAACACCCACTTCGACAATCTCGCCAACGGCAGATGAGCACGCAAGACCCACGAACCCGCCCGTCAAGTTCGAGGATGTTTTTCAAAACGGGCAGGCGCAGCATCGTATTGTCGAGGCCTTTCGTGGCGAGTGGTATATTGTGAAATGCGATGAACACAAGAAGTATTTCACCGGAGAGCGCCCTCTACAAGGCGCGGCTAAGCATCTTGATAGCCTCGCTCATGACTTTATACAACCCCGCAACCAGGATAGAGCCCTGAGGCTGTTGGGTCATAGAGTCATTGGGTGTGATAAGGATTTGGCCGCACGCAATAACTCCCTACTGGTAATTAACCTAAGCCTTTGATCCTTGATTTTGTCGAAGAACACCGATTGACTTGTCGATAGCCGTACAAGAAAAGCTCGACAGAATCCAGAGCTAGCGATATTGCCAAGACGCCCTCGGGCGCTTCTGCAAAACTCTCCTTGAAGACTCCAGGAAGGGGGGTGGCATTGATCGCGCATGGGGCTTCCGAGAGTTCGGAAGACTCGAACGTTGAGCCTCCTTCCGAGTGGATTAGCGACGCAGGGGGACTTATTACCAAGCCCAAGACGTTTCATATATATTGGGCCTTTTACAGAGAAAACCTTAGAGATGATCCAAAGCTATGGCCTGTCTTGATCCTGGGCTGGGATGATCTGACTCCAGGGGGGGTGAGTATCGCGTTTTTTCTCTTTGGGTTTATCTAGCGGAATCTATGCTAATGCTCGACGATGTTCAGCTGCAAGGTGATTTGGTAGGCACTGGTCTACTAGATGATCCTGTGCCTCTGAGAGGTTATAAAGTCAGGTCCAACGCTATCGTTGGGTGGGCGAAAGGGTTTGAGGACGATGGGCCGAGAGTCACACAGAGAAGATTCCCTGTCATGTTCTTTGACGAGAGGCAGTGTGTCGGGTGGGTTGCTCCTCGTGATCTTCGTAAATGGTATGTGTAAATTCATCCTGTAACAATGGCCTTTCGTTATGCTAAAGAGATCCGTACTGACCTCCTTGCAGTAGGTTACAGTCTGATCAGTCATGACGGACCAATCTTGCATATCAAGCCCCAGAACTCTGCGTGGGCGAATTCGAAAATTTGGCTAACTTCGGACCTTGTCCGCTTTCAGTCCCAATCCACATAGACAATCCACCCGATAGACACGATCATCCGATAAATGCGGCGCGACGATGGATCCTTAAGAAAGATGGTTTTGAGTCGTGGGATGCATTTGAAAAGGCTTATGATCAAAAGCAAGCAGAGAAAGCAAAGCAACAAGTCCCCAGGAAACGAGATGAACTGTCTCCTGTTCACGGGGCGCAGACAGCAGAAAGCCCGGCGTCGAGCCCGGAGGCGAGCACCGTGAGCAAGACGAGTGACGGACGTTCCCCGTCAAGCGCCAGTGAAGATGAATACCAACGACTGTTGCAGACAGCTGGCGAAATTCCAGGCGATGATGATTACCAGGACTCTGATGAGGACAGTACCTTGTCAATAGAGAGGGAAGAATGGGACGAAGCGCAGAACAAGGACCGCCCCTGGACATTCTATGGCTTACGTGACATGGGCAACAAAGAACCCGCAGTCCGGAGTCCTCAGAGTACTGCACCACAGTCTAGGTTTAAAGAATTTGCAGTCCAGAGTCCTCAGAATTCTGCACCGCAGTCCAAGATCAAAGGCTCCGCCATTCGGACTCCTCAGAATAATACACGACCTAAGATCAAAATTACTCAAGGCGTGGATGAAGATGCCTTATCCACTCAATTGAAAGTGGCCATGGCCTCGGCTCGCATTCTTTCTGCACGTGCGTGTTCAGAGAAGGCGGAGGCCGATGAACCGAGCAACGGAAAACCTTCTTTGGTGAGCCCGAAAGCATCATCGTCCGAACCGCAGCCTGAAGCATCATTGTCCGCAATGCCAACATCAACCCTTCCGGGAAAGCCTTCGCTGGGCAAACTGTCATTAAGCATGACTAGCACTGCTCAAACATTTCAGCACAGTCCGAGTGCCAGCGACGATGTTGCTAACGACAAATTTTCCTCTATACTCCGCCCGGGATCCCAACCCCGGCATCAATCACGAGATCGTAGCCTCCCAGTTGGAAATGAGTTCGAAAATAACAGAGGACAGAAACGATCATGGCCCGAAGATGATGACGGAGCAAACCGAAGTCCAGCTTCTCAGGGCGTTCGTGACGAACAGACGAAGAAAGCACGTATAACGCGGAGCGAGAGCAAAGATTCGGATCGCGCCACAAAGCAAGAAGGGTCGAAACTCAGCAATAGTCTATTGCTTGAAGCACAGAAGAAGGAAAGTTCTCAAACACAGGGCATTCGTGACGAAGAGGCGAAGAGAGCACGAACAGCGCAAAGCGAGAGCAAAGATTCGAATCGTGCCCAAGATCAAGAAGGGTTAAACCTCACCGATAATGTATTGCTTGGTGCACAAGAAAAGCAACTTCCCAAAGCCGCTAAAGTAAGCACGATGGTAGAGGCTGTCAAAGCTACTGGAGAATCCTCGGATGCGGTGACTACGCCATCGGCAGACAGCATTGAACAGACAGCTTCGAAGACCGATACTGTCGTCAAAGACAGCCCAGCTGAGCCGGCATTCACACCAAGACTACCTGTGCAAATGCCCTTATACGAGGTAGCCAAGTATGAGAAGGGATCAGCGCAATGGACGCGGGAGGGGCTTGGCTCGCTGTTGGGGCTTTACCCGAGCTTTGACAGCCAGGCACTTGGCACGGTAGGAGGCGATCTACCAGTGCAAATTGTCATCCGGCCGAAGTCGTTAAAAGCGATCTCGGGCAAACAGATACCCGGGGCCAATGGCAACTACGAGCTAACGCTGATCAGCGACAATGCGAGCGAAGCCAGTATGAAGCTGATCTTTGACCGCAGCGAGACGAACAAGAAGTTCGTGGATCCGCCGGTCATCCAGGTCCGAAAGTTTCGACGGTGGCTGGAAAGCGTCAACAAGAATATCAAGAGCACGGGGGGTTGAATTTGGGGCGGTCTACTGAAATCGACGGGCACGCTTCGATGGCCTCGGGATTCGAGACACCGTCACCGACGCAGGCCCTCGTTAGGGCCTGTCATGGAAGACGGAAGGTGTGCTTGATGTAAAATGGAAACTTGTAGTACGAACGCGCGTTTAGTTGTCCCGAAGTCGCGCTGCGAGCTTCGGGAATTTTTGTTGTTTTATGGCCAGCTCATCTGATCAGCTCAGTGTGAGCTTGGAAATGATGCTATGATAGATACCCTGGGTCACAGTACCCTAATTAGGCAGAGAAATGAAGTGTGTTGTTTTAAGCTGCTTGGTTGCAAGAAAGTATATCATGATCAGATATGGATGACTCTGCATTAAGATGGAAGCACAGACAACGCGTGCCTACCTAAAGCTGAGGCAGATGAGTCGCGATTGATTTTGAGTCGTTAAGATTCTCGTAAGTGATGTTCGAGGCAGGCTCTCTGTAAGCTAGCTACCAACCTGGAAGCATGTGAAAATGCCAAGACAATAGATGCTGACCCGTCGGCGCCGACGGAGGTAAGAACGGCCAGAGAATGGCTACACCTCCCCGCATTTCCAGCCTTTGCCGCATGGATCCTAGGGGCAGGCGAGGCAGGCAACATTCCGTTTAGAGATGCAAGGAGGATACAACGGCATTTTTACCTCGGCGATGAACTGTCAGTATCCCAGTACACACGTTTAACTGTCAATAGATCTAGATTATGTGACTTGCAAGAGTGCGACTCATGGTTCAAACGTGTAGACAGACTCTTACCTGCCAACTCTCAGCCTGCCACTGCTACCCGTGTTCGCTTTTTGATCTCTCCATCGTTCCTGTCCCTGTGCGACCAGCTCCTTCACTTGTCGCATGCACATGACGTCGGCCGCATAATGACAACGCAGTCGAGGCAGTCTATCTAAGCTACGGCAGCTTCAGTGGCCTATGTGTGAACAGGCTGTGACAACCCTACCTACCAGGCTGTTGAGTGCGTGATCAATATTTGCCATCATTTCATAAGATTTGCTCATATCTCCCAAGCCGGAACTTGGGGGCGTTCCTGGTACCGTCTGGTCCGCCCGACGCCGTCTCCTCTCCTTCCATCCCATTCACTTCCCTCCAGGCCCCAGTCCTTGATGGCTGCATTTGTAAGTCTACAATCTTCCCCAATTTGCATTATACCACAACGCCTTGCATTTATCATCCTGTATTCATTACACTCAGTGAGCTCAGCTGCGCTCATAATTCCATCCGATCCAAACCTGAGAGGCGATCAATCAACTAGTCGCTATCAGAGCCGCACAGCCCTATCCTCGACACTATCGTCATCGCCGTCCTCACCTCCATCTGCATACCCCACCACAACCACCGCAATCATTCCCAACACGTTGCAGACTGTCATGCAATAACTCAGTTCTCACACACAATAGGACACGCCTTGGATGACACACATGTCGACTCCCAAGTCCACGCCCCGTGCCGATGTCGATAGTGCCAACCCCTCCACTATTGATCTCTCCGCTCCGCCCTCCTACGCTCCTCCAACCTACGCATCCTTCTCGCCAGCCGCGAACCTCTCGGCAACCTCCTCTGCTGCTAAACGCAGATCGACTATCCTCGTCCATCAGAAGTCACCCTTACTCCTAGCCACCCCGCCGCAGATCACTCGAGCCCTCGCCTACAGCCATCCCTTCCTCCTGCCCCTTAATAAGCTTGTCGGGCTCCTGAGTTGGACGACGGGAGATCCATGGGAGAGTTTTTTACTGCTCGCTAGCTTCTGGGCAGTAGTACTCTACGGCGATGCGATCACACGCTTCGCCGGGCCCATCGTGGTCGTCGCCGGCATAATAGCCGGTATGTACGCGCGACGGTACAGCCCACTCTCTAGCAGCGGCCGGGCGGAACACCCCAGCGTCGCAAACGCCAAGGACAAAAATAAAGGGAAGGCACCTGCTACGGGCAGCAATGCGACGGGCCAGGGACATCAGAGAAATGCGAGCGAAGCTACGAGCACGCGACATCAAAAGACTCTAGATGAGATGGTAGATACGCTCAAGATCTTCACAACTCGGTGCAACATCTTGCTCGAGCCACTACTCGAAATGACAGATTTCCTATCTACGCAGCGGACTGCTACGAGCGCGACGGTGCGGCCCGCTCTCACAACGTTGTTTGTACGAATCATGGCTGTAACGCCGATATGGATCGCGTTGACACTACCTCCATTACGCATCATCACCACGAGACGCATCGTGCTTATATTCGGTACTCTGGTAATAAGCTGGCACTGTAAAGTGTGCCGCGTCTCGAGAACGTTACTCTGGCGCAGTGCCATGATCCGAAAACTCGCTAGAGCCGTAACCGGTCTCCAATTCGAAGAGCCGGTTAAGAATAAGAAAGATAAAGAAGACGCGAATGGAAAAGCCGGGGAGGGCGCAGCGCAAACGAAACAAGCACATGAGGCGGCTAAGTTATCCTCTTCTGCGCTTACCCAAGCTATTGAACGCGGTCGTTCGGGTGTAAAAGACTCGGGCGTTCGGTTTACTTTCATACTGTACGAGAATCAGAGGCGATGGGTAGGGCTTGGGTGGACAAATAGTCTATTTGCTTATGAACGGTCGGCATGGACGGATGAGCAGAACAATGCTCTTTCGCCGAAAGATGATTTCGAGTTACCGGAGGTTGAAGACGGGAGGGCGAAGTGGCGGTGGGTGGAAGGTAGTAAGTGGAGGGTGGATGGTGTGCCGGATCTCGATGAGTCCGAGTTTGATGCAGAGGCGGGGAAGATGGGGTGGATATACTACGATAATAAGGTATGTTGTGAGACGTATGACATAGAACACTTAACGGTGTGCTGACTCATAACAGTGGCAGAATGGCCGCAGAGGAGCAGATGGATGGGGTAGGTGGACGAGAAGACGGAAATGGTATCGCGACGCAGAACTCGTGGAAGTATCCGACGAAGAGTTGCGCGAGCCCGCGCTTTCTCCTCCGCCGCCGGCTCTGCCAGCGAGGCCTCAGCCTACAACTTCCACATCGTTCGATAAATCAGATCCCGGTATTTTGTCATCGTCGAACCCGGAGACGGTTAAAAGCGAAGATGACGCGGCGTCTATACTAAGTACGTCTTCGAAATCAGCGAGATTCAAATTACCCACTTCGTCGTCAAGGAGAAGACCGACGAACCAGTCTCAGCCGCGCCATAGGAGGGCGAGTGAGACGGCTAGTCTGAGAAGTAACGAGGAGGACAATACGCTTGATCCTGCGCTTGAGTGGGAGATTCATGGTCACAGGCGAGATCAAGGACAATGGGGGATTGGTGACGAGGCGCAGATGGGCCTTGAGTGATTGGTGCCCAGGGTCGCTCCTTGCTGTACAAGTGATAGATGAGAGACGGTGAAGGGTGTGTCACTGGGCTTGGGTTTTCCTTAAGTACATCGGAGCATATTGGCGCCTGGCTGGTAGATACCAATTTATCGTGTCTGGGGAATCATGACATGATTGTGCTTAATCGGGTTTCAAGTCACAGGTGCCTTGTATTAAGGATACGACAGGTACTTCCAGGTTGTGATTAGGTTCTCTAGCCTGTTTCAACGAGGTTCATGGTGCAGCAACGGTTTGAGCCCGAGTACTCGGCTGTACATTCTTAGGAACCCCCGCCTCATCTGCATCCTCGATCGGTCCATCCCTCCTTCCTCTGGCGTGATGCTCAAATAGCACATCCATATCCTCTAGAGCCCTGCCTTTCGTCTCTGGGTAAAATACGAGGATTATCTTACGGGCTGTTAGCGGCAACTTCGTACTTAACGTACTAGTGTTAGGGTAAGTCGGCTTACAGGTATACAGATGAAATTTATGGCCGTGAAGAAGAAGTAGATATTCGATCCGATCGCGTCGATGCCTACGGGCCATACTTGGGCCACTACGATAGAACCGATCGCGCCGCCTGAGGCGGAGAGACTTAGACCCCGTGCGCGGAGGGCGGTTGGGAAGATCTGGTGTGTTGCGTTAGAGGGATAGGGGTAAAAGCGAAGCAGTGTGGTGTAGACAGTGTGGTGTAGGGGAGGTGAAGGGACTGACCTCGGATCCGTAGACCCAGGCCGCGGGACCGAAGCCCATGCTGTAACCCAAGGCGTAGATGAAGATGAAAACTACGCAGACGATGTCTGCTGTCCGGTTTGTGTTGTTGGGGTATACTTGGCCTAAGGCTCCGTTGAGCTGGTATTTTGGCGTCAGTGGATGGGGATCACACATCGGGAATCTAGATGATGGGAATTATAGAGTAAGCGTACCAGCATAGCGATCCCCATAGCAAGCGTCCCGGAGACGAGCGTGACTCTTCGGCCCAAGCGGTCAATGAGCAACATTTCAACAATGGTCATGACGATCTTGAGCGTGGACTCGATACCGCCGGCCATCAACGCGATGCGGGTCGAGAGGCCGAGTCTCTGGAGGAGCGTGGGGAGGTAGTACTTCATTGCTGTGGCGCCGCACATCTGTGCCATGAACTGGAGGAGGGAGGCGCGCCAGAGACGCCGGAATAGGGCTGGGGTGGTGAAGAGGGACTTGTAGGTTAGGTTGAGGGCTGCGTGCGAGGTGGTGGATTGCTGGATTTGCAGGAGTTCGAGGTGGATTTGGTCTTGCGTGTAGAGGCCTTCGCGTAGCCAGTAGAGGGATTTGAGGGTTCGGTCGTGGTAGGCGTTTTCTGTTAGCCAGCGGGGACTGGATGGGGTTGTTAGATTGGTTTCTGCGAATATTGTGTATGGAAAGGGAAGGGGAGGGTATGATGGCGTACGTCTCTGGGAGGAATGGTAGGCCGATGCCGAAGATTATTATTGGGATGAATATTACGATGAGTGAGAGCCGCCACCCGAAGTAGTCGTTCCATGGTGTTCTGGGCCAAAATGTGACGGCGTATCCCACCCAGAAACCTACTGCTAGTCCGGCGACGAATCCGACGTGGTTGAGGACTACGTATTTTCCTCGTTTTCCTGCCGGTGCTACCTCGCTACAAGGTGATTAGCTGAGTATCTTCAGTGTTAATGAGAGAGCACAAAGAGAGATCAAACCTTTGATAAAGCGGCACGGAAGTAGACACCAGTCCCACACCAACACCGGATACAATTCTTCCTATAATCATCATAGCGTACGCAGCAGGGGGCCTGGCATCACATTGGATCGCCGTGCCGACGGCGACGATGATGATCCCTACCAGAGCTGCATACCGGCGACCTAGGTAATCGCTTGCTGGATGTGCGAGAAAGACGTAGCTTGTCCATGTCCCGAGGTAGTATATCGATGTAATGACCCCCTTTTGAGACGCTGTGGGAAATTCGAGGGTGAAGATGAACCCTGGATGGACTAGGACTGATGAGAGGATCCCTACGTTGTAACTGTGAGGAAGCTATTAGGTTTGATGTTTATAGAATGGCCATGTAAAGTTGGTTTTGGTCTGACATGAGATTTCGAAGGTACCTGATGTAGTAGAGAAGATACTTACCCCCAGATGAACGATCCGATGGCGAAGAACACGCAAAGCAGGTGTAAGCGGACCACTGCTTTTGGCAACGATGCCATAGTCGCGGAAATGATCTCCTATCTTTTGGAAATTTCTCAAGAAGCTAGAGTGTTGGTAACTATTCCGATATGTGAAGATCTATAAACGGTTTGAACTATGAGAGACACCCCATTGTCAACGTGGAAGCTCGGCTTGCCAAGACTAAATTATTCTCCGATGGAAGTCTTACTCAGGCATAGGGTAATGTCGCGTGAACCGTTTTTGGTCCAACATAGTATCGATGTCCCGTTCCCCGCATGCAGTGCCAGGCTACGATGCTACATCGTTTTCTCGTCTGGTGCGATTATGTGTTCGTGTTATGCTGGAGTTTGGGTACCTTATCACTAATCGCCCTACCTCAGGTCAAAGCTGTAAATATTCAGTTACTGGATTTGACTGTTGAAAACAGCAATAAAAGTCTGAGGTTCTTTTGGTGTGCCACATGGAGTTGGATGTGTCCGGCTAAATGTGGGAGGATGAAATTTGACGTCTTTTTGATGCGATGTTATGAGCCAAGATTTTCCGAGTCGAGCAAGGGCCGCAATCTATTTTCCGGACCGTGGATAATTAGGGAACGACGTTGGACATCGAATAGATGAGGTAGGTTTATGCTGGGTAAGCTAAGGGAACATGATAGGATTTGATCTGTAGGACATGTGGCAATACTAGGCAGCTATGAAATTTAGTTTAGACAACTTCGCTTCATAGATCAGTTTGTCATTCGTATGTTCTCAATTTCTGGACTGGAGAACAATACATTGGAACAGAGTCGCACCACGAATGCGACAGGATGGACCAAAATGTGACCCGGAGGCACGAGATGCAGGTGGTAATAAGTGGTATGTGGCTCAGCTACACTCAGTACTTATCTCATCTCTAGCGGCCATCGTGACAAGAGCAAGAATCGAACTGACCAAGACATGACTATGCAGCTACAACTGCGCAATCCTCTCCGACACCACACTCATCAGAGACAGAACGCGGCAGGTCGCTTCGACGAGAACCTGCCCTACGCGAGCGACCGACTCCTGAAGTTAGATGGCGAGACTTACCGAATAAAGACCAACTATTCATATTGGCTTTATGTCGCCTTTCCGAACCTCTGTCTAACGTCTGCTTATTGCCGTATATCTTTTACCTCGTACGGTCCGTCCTATCTTCGTCAGATGACGATGTCAAAGATGACAAGGCAGCCGCTCGGATATCCGAGTACTCGGGGATACTAGTCGCAGCTTTCCCGCTTGCGCAATGCTTCATAAGTCTCCCTTGGGGCCGACTATCGGACAAACATGGGAGGAGATTCTCGATCATAATCGGGCTCACCATCTCGGTAGTCGCTAATATTGGATTTGGTCTCTCGAAATCATTTGCCGCGCTCATGTTCTGGAGGATCTTGGCAGGCTTAGCAAATGGTAACGTCAGCATTATGAGGACGGTGACGGCCGAAATAGTGAGAGAGCGCAAGTACCAGACCAAGGCCTTTCTGCTGTTGCCGCTCGTTTTCAACTCCGGTATGGTACTTAGCTTAGCTCTGGGTGGCTGCTTGGCTGAGCCTACGGTCAACTTGCCTGCTTGGTTTGGGCCGAACGGCTTGTTCAACTTTAGCGGTCATGCTGATGGTGTTGCATGGACGCTGGAATACCCATACGCGCTGCCGGCGCTCTTGAATGCGGTATTCCTCGCTACGGCCCTACTACTTGCAGTGTTGGGACTCAAAGAGACTCTCGCTGGGAAAGAAGACTGTATAGACTGGGGCTTGAAAATCGGCAATATGACCCGGAGACTGGCGGTTAAGATATGGAATAGAGGCAGAAAAGAGCAGTATCACGGATATACTGCAATGGAAGTTGAAGAGGAGGCTGTAAGACTGGACAACAACGATGACGACCTGGAGAAGCCTCAACCATCTAGAATCGCGTCGCCAGCGCCAAGAGTGCCATTCCGAGGAATCTGGTCTCGCAAAGTGATTTCGGCTCTGGTCTCTTTCGGACTCCTCCCCCTACACAATTCGGCGTTCATGCATATCTTCCCCGTATACTTAAGCAGCCCACCCGCCGATAACAGCGAGGCCACGTTCTTCGCTTTCTCCGGCGGTCTGGGTCTGCGATCAGCGACCATCGGGATGTGGCTCTCGACTTTCGGGGTCGGAGGCATTCTATTGCAGCTCTTCATCTATCCTCGATTGCAGAAACGCATTGGCACCCGCGGTGTTTTCCGCATTGCTCTGCTCTTATTCCCGGTAACGTATCTTGCCGCGCCGTATCTCTCGCTGCTTGCAGGCGATCATGAGGCGCGATGGGTGTTCCTGGGTTTCGTTGTCTGCGCGCAAATCATGGCGCGAACAATGGCTATTCCTAGCACAGTGATCTTACTCACTGAAGCTGCGCCCGCTCCGGCAGTTCTTGGAACTGTTCATGGGGCGGGAAATATGCTAGCAAGCCTGGCGCGTGCAGTTGGTCCTGCTGTAGGAGGCTACGTGTTCGCTTTGGGCGTGCACGAAGGGATTGTTGGCCTAGTGTGGTGGTTATACTTAGTTGGCGTTGCCTTGTGTGCTCTCGCCTGGTCATATTTCACTGAAGGTGCTGTCAATTAGGATCATCTTTTTGCGGCCGGTAAGTCGCGGGCTGACTCTTTCTCCGACAAGGAGCAACGCGTCGCGTGACAACGCGGGTGTCGTGTACTCAAGACTTTTGAAGAGAGATCGACGAGAATAGACAAGTGGATTCTAAAGCGCCAGTAGCTGGTAGTTCAGTCAGGGTACCGGGGACAAGAAAATCAAAGAGAGAGAGAGAGACAGATGAAGTTGTCCGGACGCCTGCCATGTTCAAACTTGTACTGGTCCACCGGGGGGTAAAAGGTAACGCCAAGAAGTACAACTTCTCACGCTACGCAGTTGTGGATTTCTCGACGAAGTCGCTGTTTTCGCGATAGTTGCAAGATTTCGCGATATTGGCAAAAGCCTACACCAAAGCCACTGGGCCCGCACGCTTACAGAACTCACTCGCGGATAGCTTCGTCTAGCGTACGACCTGCCCCGTTCACCTATTATACCCCTGCAGACCAGTATCTCATCATTCGTGTTAGAAATACGGATGTACAGACTTAGCGAGACTGGCAGCGACAGGGGTCTTCGAGGATACAGGAGTACCTCCGGTCTGCCCCGCGTTGCCCCTCCAAAAACATCTCTTTGGAACACAGTCGAAATTTCCGTCAAAACTTTACTGCCGATCTCAGACCTTCACCCAGACCTTCACCTCGTTATCGCCAGTGCCTCGTCGCACAACTATCAAAATGACTCCAGATGCCAGCGATGCCTCGCTCGAGGGTCTTACTGTCGTTACAAAGAGCACGAATGCTCTCATCACCCAATTCGAGACCCTTCTGCACTCAATCGCCCTCGATAAGCCCGTCGCACACTCATCCGCTGCGCCCGACACCCCCGCCGTCGCCGGATCGGTTGACGCCCTTGCCCTCGCCCACGACTCGGCCAGCTTGGTGAAGGCGCATACAACCAAGCTGTCTCTTCTCGTCATTAACGAGCCCTTTACTCCCTCGGCCATTGCCAGGGTTCTCCGCGAGCTCGTTGCTGGGCCCATTCCAGGTCTTGCCTCTGCTGTCCAGGTCTGCGAGGTCCATAGCCATACCTCGGTCACGCGCCATGAACTTGCCTGGAGATGTTATCGCGTACTGAAAGAGCTGCGGGGCTTCATAGAGCTCATCCCGCTAGACGGCAAAACACTGTCGGCCAATAAGAAAAATGGTGCTAAAGGAGACAAGGGAAGCATGGTTTCTACCGGTGTTATCTGGGCTGCTTGCGACGATGTCATTCTACTCAAGAAACTGGGCATTGCTGGACTGCTGGTTAAGAAGGCTGAAGAGTATAGAGATACCCTCCAAGATGTGCTGGACGAACTAAAGGAGTGGAGCGAAGAGGTTGAAGAAGAGGAAGACGACGATGATGATGACGATGACGACAGTGAAGGAGACGGACAAGTCCAGGGTGTGACTGACCAGATGAATGCCACCCATCTCTCTGCCCAAGAGATGATTGACGACCTCATGACAGCACAGCACATCCCCCGCGGGGACCCAGACAGGATCCGTGAGCGCCTAGACTCGTGCCTCAAGCGGTTGCGACTCACCGCTCTACTCTATTCTGCCATCATCAAACGGCGTCTTAAAGCACTACCTCCCCTCAGCGACACCACCTCATCTGTCATGCAACGACTCGATGAGTTATTCCCCATACTCAAACGTCTGCCTCTTCGCTTTGGAGACGCTGCTTGTGCCTTCTACGAATTGGATCCGGTGGCCATAGATAATGCCTTGGACACCTGCTTCTTCGATGCCTTCGCTGCAGCTGAGATGCTTAAGTCGCCATGGGACAAGTCAAAAGGAACCAGTGATGAATTCACAACATGGGCCGACAAGTTTCAAACTAGCATCAAGAAGCCTGCGTAGAAGTACCTGTGTTTGTCATCTCCACACATAGCAAAAATACCCAATGTTGTCATCATCATCATACTTGTTATTCCCGGAGCTTCGGCCTCTTATATACATGTACTGCTTGCTGAAACCTACCTATACCCTCGCAAGTGTTTTCATACGCCATACCCTAAATTGGAAGCACAACTATCACCGCGGACCTTTAAACTTGGATGGCAACGGAATTGAAGTTGACCTGCTACAAATCAGTAATGGGCTCGTTGCATTTTGTTACGAGAGGATACTCACATTGCCTGTCGAGGGGCAGCTGTTGGTAATTTCAGGGCCTATCGTTGACTTTCCATTGTAAGTGATCGTCACTGCACCGGTCTGACTATCGAACGAAGTCTGGTAGAACGAGGCCTTGCCCGCCGTCTTGGTGGCCGTGAGCGTTTGGACAGCGCCACTACCAATCTGGACTTGGACAGACTGAGCCGAATCAGCCAAACCAATGATAGAGATCACGTCTTCCGTTCCACCGGTAGCAGAGGCACCTCCGCCCTGTCCCCAAACAGTACCGCCGTCTCCACAGACAGACTTAGGCGTGGTGCGGTACCAGGCCATAGCACCAGTGGTAGGTACAGCAACGTCAGTATTGCCAGCCTTGTATGCGCTGATGAAGTACGGGAGCACGAATCGGAACGCAGTGTGGTCGAAGCCGTTGATGTATCCCTCTGCACCAGATACAATCTGAGCAGTGACGGGTGCGTTGATGTAGCTTGACTCGCCATAGTCATTCCCTGATCTTGTCAGTCTCTCGCTTTTTGTCAGCAATGAGCAAGTAAGACTTACAGGTGATAATCTCGATGTAGGTTGGGTTGATCTCGAGTGCTTCGCTCCAGCGGTCAAACCACAGCGAGTCACTCGACGAGTACCAGTTCTTGCTGTATTGCGGCAGATCGGTGTAGAAGTAGGGGCTGACACCCATCATGTATGCCTTGCTGCCGAGAGCGCTCTGGTATGCGACATCGTTACCGGAATCCATGGTGTACACGTTCGCGTTGGGCCAAGCACCCCAGTTGAAAGCACCATCGATGTACTGGCTCTGTGCACCAACTCCGGAGGCACCCAAAGACGACCAGTCGGGAACGAAAAAGATACCGCCAGTTGCATCGCGCACGGCTGGCCAGATGCTGGCAGACGATGGTCCCTCGAACGTTGAGACAAAAGGAAGGTTGTTGACCTTGGCTTGGGACGAGTACCCCTTGTAGTTGTTGATATACGTGACGATCTGGTCCTGGGACCATGTCGAGGCGGCTTGATCAAACGAGAGGAACATGAGGAAGTCGTTGGACTCGGCAGTCTCGTAGGCGAGCGTCAGCTGGACATCGTTGTATGAGTCTGCCGAGCCGATGTTGAGAGCAAAACCGTCGATACCCGACTCGATAGCCTGCGAGATGTCGAGCTGCCACTGATCTTGCGATTGGCCGTTTGTGAGACCGACGATGTAGTGAGCGAAGACCAGTTTATCCTGAGCCAAAGCTGCCTTTGCCAAAAAGGCAGCAAGGGGTAATAGCTGTTTCAACAACATCTTGCTGTCGTTCCGGGCAGACAAGGGATTACCTGTTAAGTGAAAGACGACGGCGAGAAACCGTTGAGAGGGTGAGAATCTCGGTCCATGGCGATCATTCCGAGCACGTAACTATATATACTTAACACCGTCGGCATCTACCTATGCAAGCAACTCGAAACGGAACACTAAGAATAAATCAAGGTCACGACGAACACCCTCTCCGCTGTAAGCCAACTTTGATTTGCGGTGGTAGTATGTTTCAAGAGTGGCGAGTAGTACCATGCATGCAGCTGAAGGCCATCCAAGCTCGCCAAGGTCCAAGGAAGAAGGTCGCGCGTATAGAGTGCCCTACCTGTAGTCGACTTTCCTATCTGGGGCGAGAATGAATCGCTCATTGGGACCTGAACATGCAAGTCCCGGTCCATGGAACAGGTTCGTTGCTCCCTAAATCTCGCTCCACTGACTACCGCCCGAAGGATCTGCAGGGTTGTGTCTGGGGGCGACTAATTATACATAAGCTTATTTGATGTCCCTGTTGCCGATTGAGGATCGATGGTTTGTTTGGTGCGGGTGAGTAAGTAAGTATAGATCCACTTCTATCATCTCTTCGAGATACTATCATCCAAACCGAACAGTCATCGAGGCTAACAGCAACACCAGTCGCGTATCCGAAGTCCAGTGAACGATGGCAGATCGCGAGGAAAAGCCCTTAAGCCTCTTTCGGCAGACGTTGAAACACCACGCCGTAGTGCCACCGAATCCACATCTCGACAAGCTAAACTGCGCCCCGGTGATGCAACATGGCGTCGCGTCTTGGCTCAGGGGCATCGACTGAATAGTGCGACACATATTCGTGAACCTTGAATTATTGGCTTTATTACGATCTATATCAGTCTGTGGTGTTGCACCAAAGGACGATTCCTTTTTGTGTGACGTCTTGTTGCAGTGATATACTACTATTAGATCATAGGAAAGCAACAAGTCGGGGAATTTCTCGCGCATGGCGTTTGTGAACATCGATTGCTATGCCCCTCAATTATTCTATCTTATAACCACCACCTGGGGTCGGAGTGCGCCATCCTAAGGTCATGATCCTGTCGCGTTGACGACCTGCCGTTGCTTTCGATACCTGACCACAAAGCGGACAGTTGCAATGATCACGGGGTAATCTGTTAGACATGATTGCAGCTCGACAATGGACAGGATATTCCGTACCAATACGAAATCATTCCGAACCCTATTAAGTGGGGGAGCCACTTAAGCGCACGCGGATCGTCGGTTGTTTAGCTATCATTATACAAATCCGTTTCAAGGACTTGACGCCAACTTCAGGAAAATGTAACTGAGGCGGACTGCACGTTACGTTGGTCTATGCGAAAATAGTATACCCCTTTTGAAAGATGTCCTACAGAATTGTTGTGTAACTCAGTCGAAATGACCATGGCTTAGGATCTTGCCATTCTGACGGATTACTTGCAATGTCGCACTAACGTGCACCCTACATGCCCATATTCATCCCAGACTTGGTGTATACCTAGTTTTTGCATTTGGTTGAGCCATCTCACAGACTTGTCTATCACGGACTTCTACAACGCCTCACCTACAGAGAGATATGTGCAGAAGTCTAAGATGTTCCGAGCTCCAGGTCTTACTTGCATTTCTGGGGTAACGGTATGACGTCGTCCTTCCTAATGAGGCTCTCGTCATGGGGACATTTTCGACAGAAACGGGATTAGCAAAGCGAAACATGCATACCAATCGAGACGCCATGACCAAAAGCTGGGGAAACTCAACGGACCGAATGGATGCATACGCATTCCAACCATCAACATAACGTGGAATAGTCCTATAAGAGGATGTGCAACCCCGGATTTCTGCAATGTGCCTCGCGTGACAATGCCTGATTCGTCTAAGCTTGCCGAATGCGATTTCCCAGGCATTGATGGTGTGCAGGTGACTACCGTCTTGGTTCGTGACTGCGTGGGTTTAAGGTAGTTGTCTGAAGCTAACCCACCGAGTTATCTCCGTAGTTTGGTGCGTCCGACTGGTCGCTTATTGGGACGGAGAGCTGCAAAAGATGCCGCTCGAGCAGTGCGAATGGAATTTGCTTGGGAGCGAGTAAGAGCACTGTTTTTGACTGGTGTGTTCAGCGGTGCAACGATAGTTGGTGCTGGGCGATAGGAAAAACTGATACGATATACCCTGGGTGCGGTGGAGATAATGACAATACGCATATCATTGAAGTAAACCCATCAAATATGAAGCATGGGAATGAGAACGCAATCTGTTGGTGTGAGACCTGGGTCTACATATTCATATCTGTTGTTCATACGACTATAGCCACTAACTGAGTAAACATTCGTAGAATCGTGATGCCTAGGCAGCCAGCGGCAAGGAACTGTGTCTAGATATTGTATGATACTTACAGCTCAGTCTGTTCAAGATGCTAGTGGGGTAATGAAAGCAATATTCTATATACTAGCTCGCTTGAAAACCCCGTCTGTGATATTACATCGCAGAGCTGTAAATAAACAACTTTTTGAAATTCGATTTAATAATTCTACGGACAATGCACTTCGTTTTAACACCTAGACAAACTTCAGCAACAACCGGGCATTTGACTGGAATGCATATTCAAGCTATTCTCGAAAAAGAGAGCGAGAATAATTTAAGCAATTCTGCACGATCTCTTTGAATACCAGGAGAGATATTCGGAATGATGTAGCACGGCCATCATATTGCGGGTAGATGGAAAGCAGTAGGGTCTGTGAAAGGGAGACACGTGGTAATCACTCGAGAGTTCTTCTGCTGAGGCGAAATGACATATTGAAGCGAAGATGTCGTATGGGAATAACTTTGAATAAGCTGTGAATTAGCCACCTGGCCGCGTGTTGTAGCAAGCCCCCCAGGGCCTGCATTTCTTACCATAGTAGACGCTACGATCACGTGTGAAGAGGATAGGCGGCAACTCGGTCAGAGAGGTATCCTGCTTGCGTCTCATAACAATTCAACAGTGAAAATAAGTAGGAAAATTCGGCGTTCACGAATAGCCGCGGTGACTGATTTCGAATACAGAGGGGCAAGTTTGACAGGAGAGAAAAGTCTCCACCTGTATACTCAGACGCATAGCTGAGAATTTTCCTGTTGATATCCATCACTTGTCAGCAGACGCAATCTCTAATACGATGACCCGCTCGTCTCGCAAACCATGTATTAATTAGCTTTGCGTAGAAACACCATGCAGCTTACACTCCGCGTTGACGACAAGGTCACATATTCGGACGGCGACCAGCTCAAACGGCTTATTAGACATTACTTTATTATTAAGACTAGAATATAAGTCTATAACAATATATCGACACACCGCCACCGGTTGTCATCAATAATTATCTTATCTCAACTGCGAAATATACAGGGGTATCAAGTCTAGGTTTAGCGCGCACACTCAGGAAAAGTTCAAGATCTTTATCAGAGCTACTTCTTATCCACATGAAACTATTACTGAAGACCTCCAATGCGGTTCTTCTTGCTCCTACAAGGTCTCCGGGTTGGAGAGGGCGTGGGTTGGCTGCTGCCCGTCGAGTTGGTAGGATAAGGCGTGCCAGTAGTAGGTGGGTTTGAGGGGGAAGAAGCAGGAATGCTCGAAGTAGGATTGCTCGAAACGGGAGTGCTTGAAGGTTGCACTGGGTGGGAGGAGACTGGATACGTCGAGTGTGGGACATTCGAAGGAGGGACAGGATAGTGGCTCACCGCGGAGCTTGACGGAACAACTGAATAGCTGTATGCTGGATAGCTCGAAGGAACTGGATAGGTAGAGTGAGGCGGCACGGATGATGGTGGCACAGGCAAAGATGAGCTTGGAGGGGCAGAAGATGGTACCGGGAAGCTCGATGGAATCGGATAGCTGGAATGAGGTGGCACAGATGAAGGCGGTGCAGGCAGAGACGAGCTCGGAGGAATAGAGGAAGGGGCCGGAAAGCTCGAAGGAACCGGATAAGAAGGATGAGGTGGTACGGATGATGGCGGGACAGGCAGGGAGGAGCTTGGGGGGATAGCAGATGGCACCGGAAAGCTCGAAGGAATCGGATAGCTGGAATGAGGCGGTATAGACGATGGCGGTATAGGTAGAGATGAGCTCGGAGGAGCAGAAGATGGCACCTGGAAGCTTGAAGGAACTGGATAGCTCGAATATGCATAACGGCTCGAATAAGCCGGGTAACTGGATGGCGCTGGGAAACTTGAAGGGGGGGCAAAGCTCGAATAGACTGGATAGCTCGAATAGGCAGCATAACTCGAATAAGCCGGATAACTTGAAGGGGCAGGATAGCTGGAATGAGCCGGTACAGACGAAGGCGGCAATGGCATGGACGAGGTCGGTGGTACAGACGAAGGTGCAGGTACAGACGATGGAGTCGGTGTTGGCGTATCTTCGGGAGTTGGCGATGGTGTAGGTGTGTCCTCAGGGGTTGGCATGGTGTAGGTGTGTCCTCAGGAGTCGGTGATGGTGTAGGCGTGTCTTCAGGAATTGGCGTCGGCGTCGGCGTCGGTTCCGGTGTAGCACACACCTCAACCGAAGGCCCTCTCACGGCTGCGTTGTCGATGTAGAGATTGAAGAGCACAGGGGTTCTGTAGGGGCTGCAGGTGAAGTAATAGGCGAAGGCAAGGGTGGAACTGGTTGCAGTGTATGAGGCTTCAAGTGTTTGCCAATCCGCGTTCAAGTTATGATTGAATTGGAGATTCTTGTTTATAAAGAGATTCGCTTGAGCCAAACTGTCGTGATAGAAGTACATGAGACATTGCTCCGTTAATGAGTAGGGTTCGCTCACGACCCCCTTATAGCTGATCGAGAAGGTGTATGTCTCGCCAACCACTAGATTGTTGAGAGTTTGTTGGACAATACTATAAGCGGCCGTAGGAGGCACAAGACTGAGAGCTCACTTGTTAGCCACCTTTCGTCCACAGGCAGTTGGATGGAGACTTACAGAGACTTGCTGCCATCGAGAGCTTGTGCATTCGATACAGACGGACTCCCACCTGGCGTGATGTAGGTCCAGCCAGCCGTACCATCTTCAAATGAAGGGTTCGTCAGCAAGTTCGGTGCTTTCTGCGTCGTGCACTCAGGGTACGTGGCGGCGACGATAGAAGAGGAGAGAGCAACGGCCCAATAAGTGATTGTTGTGAGACGACCCATTATTCAGAACGCACCGGAAACTGTGTAACGAATGACTTGGTGGTATTGAAGAGCAATATTTCGAGATCAAAAGAGCAACAGAAGGGTTGACTATTCTGTCCAACATGGTGCTTATATGTGACGGACAGAGGCTTGCCCGACATGACCAGAGCGCGCCACTTGATCCAAGCACCTAAAGAACACTCCCATTGTCGAGGTCGAGGGCATCGCAACATTGTTCCGCTTACAACTCATGGCTTTCACTTAGGCCACAAGTCGTCTAGATCGTTGGGCTATGCCGCCTTGAAGATGGCTGAGCCCACTCAGCGAGGCTGCGAGCGAAAAAGATGAGAGCGCATAATATTCATTTGCACCACATAAAGGCATTACAATGACTTGTCCATAGCGATAAAAAATCGCAAAAATAAGCTGAAAGCAAAAAAACAATTATAAAGATAAAGTTAATTAAATTCGGCATAATAAAATAAAAGCTTCATACCCAAAGTTAGGTACGTTCAATGCGTTGTGGTGCAAACAAATGCTTTGCGCTCTCATCTTTTTCGCTCGCAGCCTCGCTCAGTACACATCGGTGCCTGACTAAGAAGGTTGTTAGCCGATAGACCGGGGCAGCTGAAAATCGGTCTACATACAGTAGAACGCCACGTTCTCTTGGTGGCATATGTATTCCTCTGATTAAGATTTCTTCCTGCGGGTTTTCAGCTATCACCGGCGCCACGGCGTTAAAAGGCGATATTAGATAATGCTCGGCAGGCATTGCGTGTAACAGAGTCCTGTTCTCACCGTTACCGGAAGATAAAGTCTTCTTACAAGAAAAACGACATGCAACTCTAGAACAGGCCAATAACAATTTTGTAGCCAAGCGAGAGCGTCGTGGCATCGAACGCGTTGCTTGTCAGCTGCGAATTGTGGCGGTCCAGCATCCCTAAAATGCATACATTACGTATCGGAATCTACCGTGCGTTAACTCGTGTCTGTGCTGTATCCGTAGAATCCGAAGCCTCTCAGGACTACGAGAATGGCCTCGCTCAATCCGTGATTGTTATGATAAGGGCCAGTTCTTTTGCACGAAGCACTTTTTTGCTTGTAGGTCGTATAGCCCTTGCAATAAAGTGAAACTAGCGATTGTGATTTTAAGTAAAGATCTCTATTTAAATAAACATATTTCCGTTTTTTTTAATTAATCGGTCGATTTAAGTAATAACGTTATTAAAATCTATATTTAATGCTAAATTTATTAATTCCGTAATAAATAAAGTTATTAAAGCTTTTAAAGCATTAATTATAGCCTTATTACGCGCTAAAGTCAATAAACCCTTACTAACTTATAACAAGCCCTTACTTGTATATAATTAAAGCTATCGGACACTTTTGCTTTTAGCATTTAGACTTTTATTTAATTAATTATTTTTTACTATAATAATGTTTACTTTAATTATTATATAATAAAGCCTAGCGGCTTTTAATAAATAGTGCCTACGTTTTAATTAATTTTAATAACTTTATTATTACTTTTTTTCGCCTTAGGGCAAATAATATTCGTAATTAAAAATATAAGCTATATTTTAAAAATACTATTATCGAAATAATAATAAACTACCCGTTTTTATAAAAATCGGTAATTTCGAAAAAATAATTAAACTTAAACGCATTGTTTATTTTATCCGTATTTATTTTTTACGAACTTTTATTAAAGACTTAAACGCTAACGAAATTAAGCTAGTTTATTATATTAAAAAAGTTAGTATTTATAGCAATTTATTTAAAATTAACGAAAAAACCGTTAAACTAGTAATAATAATTAAAAAAAACGAAAAATTTATAAAATACTAGCTTAACGGATTTTATTACATTAAATAGTTTTTTTTTAATAAAAAGCTTAATTATATTTTTAATAAACGAGATTTAAACGAGCTAAAAAATATTGCATAAAATAGATTATTATTACTTTTATATAGCAAACTATTAACGTTTTTTTTATTATCGCTAAAACTAAAACAACCGACGATAAGCTTATAATACGCCGGCTTTTTTTTTAAAAAAAAGCAGCTAAAGCAGTTTTTTTTAAAAAAACAACAGTTATAATACTAGCGACAAAAACGAACGCTACGTCGTCGCGGTTATCGAAATATTAATTAACCGTTTAGCGGAAATATTTAACTAAATAAACGATAAAATTAATAAACTAAAAGCTTCGTAAGCTTTAACGCTAATAATTACGTTATATAGTTTAATTTCGAAAATAAACTAAATAATATTAATTTTTATATTAATTATTTAAAAGCTTAACTTAATTATAACGGTATTAATTACTATAATAATGCCGTAATTTAAAGCGGAAAATATAAGTTATTTTTAGTTTAACGCCTCGGCTAATAAGTATTAAAACATAAATATATTTTAAAATATAAAAAATGTTTTTAATTTTTAAAACGTTAGTTTATAAATTTAACGTATTAAGCTAAACACTAAAAATATTAAAAAAAAAGCATAGTTATTTAACGTATACTTTAGCTTTTAAAAAAACAAATAATTAAATAATAAACTTTATAGCTTACCGAACTAAAACAAATACGGTTTATTAAAAACTTTAACGAGTTTATCGCTAAAATTAAAAACAAATACGGATTTAAACTAAATAATACTTATTAATAGTTTAATAATAAAACGAATTATTATACGAAAGTAAATATTATTAAAAATAATAGCGTATAATTTTTTACGTTTAAAGTATTTAAATATTTAAAACTATAAAAGCTTTTCGATAATATAGTACTATTAATTAATATTTAATTAAACTTATTTCCCGAGCTATAAACAATTTGCTTAAAGCTATAAAAAGCCGACGTTATAAATTAATACTTTAAACGCTTAAAAAAAAAGTAAAAAGTGCTAATATAGTAATATAAAAACTTAAACAGCTAAAAAGTTTACTTTATTAACGAAAACTATAATAAAAAATTTATTACAAACGTTAACTAAAATAATACAAAATATAAACAATTAAATGCTAAAAATAAAAAAAATTAACGGTAAAACGTTAAAAAAACTTTAGCAAAATCGCTTAAAACGTAATACTTTTAATAAAAATCGTTACTTTATACGCAATTTTCGCAAAAACTCGTTAGCTATTAATAGAACTTTATTTAAAAAACTAAGCCCTCGTTATACTAACGTATATATAAAATTTAATAAAGGTTAATTTAAACTATAAAACCGCTAGCGTAAACAGCGATAAAGTAATTACCGCCGTTTTAATCGTAAAAAGGCGAACCTTAACGGCAGTTTCGCTTATATTAATAAAAAAAAGGTTTAAAAACACGACTTTTAAGCTAACAAAAAAAAAAAACAAGCTTTTCGATTAAAAATATACTTATTATAGTAAAAGCGAAAAAAAAATAATAAATAAATATTTAACTATTAAAGTTAAAGCCGTTAATAATAAACTTACTGCCGTATTTACTTACGCTTTTTCGGATAAAAAAAGCGCTAACGAGTATATTTTTTAATAATTAATTTATATTCGGTGCGGTATAACTTTTTACTTTAGTATCCTAATTAAAAAACATAATAAAAAAAGATATAACAACCGAATGCTAATGACGTACTAGCTGGCTGACCTGGCTGGCTAACCTACCCGGCACCGACCTATTTAGTACTGCCGTTATTTTTTATTTATTTTGCTACCCTTTACCGCTTTAAGACCTTTTTATATAAGCTTACGGCCTATTTATATATAGCTTTTTTTTCCTTTTTTTATTTTATTATTAATATATACTTAGTACTTATATTAAAGCCTTGCTTTTAATTATAACTTAATTGTAATAATAGTAAAATTAACTTAAACTAAATTAAACTAAAACTTAATAAAATAAAATAAACCGTTAAAATAGCCCGTAACGCTATCGAAAAAGCTGCCCGAATTAAAGCTATTAAATAAATCCGCTTTTATATTAAAAACCTTTTTAAGTTATTTCCCCGATTTAATAAGTTTAATAATTCGAACTTTTAACGTTTGTTTTATATTATTAATTTTACGCCTATTTGCGTTTTTATCCGTATTAAAACCTTAAGTTAAAAAAACGACGATAAAAACAATTAACGGCTTTATAAAACTTTCGATAGCTTTAAAACAGTTTTTTTATTTAAAAACTATAAAAACTACTATTATAACGTTATTATTAAAACGTTTATAGCGGATTTAAAAAAAAAATTCGATATTATAGCCGGATTATTTAATATTAAAAATAAAAATAAGTCTTTTTTTACCTTATTTTCCGCCGTAATTAAAGCCGGTTAAAAAGCATTTTTTAAATATAACGGTTTTATAAATTTCGATAATTTTAAAAAAGCTTATTAAATAAACGCTTTAACTTTATAGCAAAAAATTAAATATCGATTTTTTTTTTATCGCTTATAAAAAATAAATTAACGATTTTTATTATTAAGTTAATATTTTAAACTTTTGTTTAAATATTTTAAAAGAATAAATCCGTATAATTGTTAAAGTTTTTATAAATGTTGCTAATTTTAATAAAAAAGCTTTTATTAATTTAACTTTAAAATATATTACGTTTTAAAATTGCTTTAAAAAAATCGAAAATAAGCTTATTAACGTTAATTAATTAGTAATTAATTTTACGATTTAAAACTATAAAGCTTTAGTTTATTTACGATTTATTATTAACGGCGTTGTTTTTTATCGTATATTTAAAATTAAAGTTTTTAAATTTTAAGGCTTTAATTATAATAAAAACGAAATAAACTTTAATATTTAGTTTTATATATAATTAAACCGATTAAAAACTAACGAAAACTAGTTTTTTAACGAACGAATAAAAATAATTAATATTTAATTATATTTTATAAATAACGCCGTATATAATTTTACGCTATATTTTAACGAAAAAAATAACGCCGATAAAATTAAAACTTTTAAAGCTTTAATTAATTATTTTAAAATAAAGTATAAAAACCTAAACCGGGTTTAAAAAATTTATTAAAAATTAAAAGAATTTTTTTTAAAAAAGTTTAGTTTATTTAAATATTAAATTTTTTATAATAATTTCGTACGTTATATTAAAAAGCGCCGATTTTTTTACGTTAATTAAAAAAAAAGTTTTATAAAAAGTTATTAAACCGCGTTAAAAACTTTATTATTATTTAACGTTTTAATAAAAACATCGGTTTTAACGTTTTTATTAAATATTATAAAACATTATGCTATAATTTTAGCTATAACGACGAGGACTTTTATAAATAACACGTAACTAATAACGGAAATAACCGAAAAAGCCGTAATAATATTACTAACGCAAATTATAACTGCGGTGCTATAACCGTTACTTTTTGCTTATTACCGTAAAACCGCCTACGCTTAATTGCTAATATTTTAATTTCGAAATAATCTTAATTAATTCCGAAATAAATTATATAGTTTATATATAAAAACAAATGTTTTAATTATAAAAAAACCGGTTACGTTTTTTATAATTGTTTTAATAAAGCCGTTAATTATATTAGCGCTATTAATATTTATATACGTTATATTATTATTAAAAACGCTAACGACGATTTTTCCGATTTTAATAATTTAAAAAAAAACTAGTTTTAAAAAATTTAGATTTTTTTTTAAAAAAAGTATTAATAAAATAACGTAAATAAAATAAAATATTTAAAAATAACGTTATATTAGCTTACGTCGATTTTTGCGTTTTAAAAAAAAACTAGTTTATTATTTATAATATTATAATAATAAATAATTTATTTTTTTTAATAAAATAAACTTTTATTAATATAGAAACTATAAGCTATTTATTTATAAATAAACTATTTGCTAAACGATTAAAAAAATAACTAAATATTAAATATAATCGAGACTTTTTTTTTAAAATATTTTTAGCTATAACGATTAAAGCGAATAAATAATAAAAAACGCGTTATACGTATATTTTACGATATAAAAACGTGACTTTTTTAATTAATTTTTTTTCGTCGTTAATATAGCTTTAAATATTATTATTAAAAAAACTTTTTTAGCAAATTATAATATTTTGCTAAATTTAAAGCGTGAATAGTTTTTTTTTTTAAAAACCTAATTATTTATTATAGCGGGATAAGTGACGTACTGGCTGGCTGACCTACCCGGCACCGACCTATTTAGCACTGCCGTTATTTCTTATTTATTCTATTACCTTTTACCGCCTTAAGACCCCTTTATATAAACTTACGGCCTATTTATATATAGTTTTTTTTTCTTTTTTTTACTTTATTATTAATATATATTTAGTATTTATATTAAAGCCTTGCTTTTAATTATAATTTAACCGTAATAATAATAAAATTAACTTAAACCCGAATTAAACTAAAATATTAAAACCCGATAAAATAAAATAAACCGTTAAAATAGCCCGTAATGCCGTCGAAAAGGCTATTTAAATTAAGGCTATTAAATAAATTCGCTTTTATATTAAAAACTTTTTTAAGTTATTTTCTCGATTTAATAAGTTTAATAATTTAAACTTTCGCCGCTCGTTTTATATTATTAATATTACGCCGATTTGCGTTTTTGTTCGTATTAAAATTTTAGGTTAAAAAAGCGACGATAAAAATAACCGACGATTTTACAAAACTTTTAATAATTTCGAAGCAGTTTTTTTATTTAAAGATTATAAAAGTTATTACTATAACGTTATTATTAAAACGTTTATAGCGAACTTAAAAGAAAAGTTCGATATTATAGTCGGATTATTTAGTATTAAAGGTAAAAATAAGTTTTTTTTTGCTTTGTTTTTCGCTATAACCGAAGCCGGTTAAAAAGTATTTTTTAAATATAACGGTTTTATAGATTTCGATAATTTTAAAAAGGCCTATTAAATAAACGCTTTAGTTTTATAGCAAGAAATTAAATATCGACTTTTTTTTTTTATTATTTATAAAAAATAAATTAACGATTTTTACTATTAAGCTAATATTTTAAACTTTTATTTAGATATTTTAGAAAAATAGGTCCGTATAGTTGTTAAAGCTTTTATAAATGCTATTAATTTCGATAAAAAAGCCTTTATTAATTTAATTTTAAAATATACTACGTTTTAAAATTACTTTAAAAAAATCGAAAATAAGCTCGCTAACGTTAATTAGTTAATAATGAACTTTACGATTTAAAACTATAGGGCTTCGGTTTATTTACGATTTATTACTAGCGGCGCTACCTTTCGTTATACGTTTAAAATTAAAGTTTTTAAATTTTAAAGCCTTAATTATAATAAAAACGAAATAAACTTCGATATTTAGTTTTATATATAACTAAACCGATTAAAAACTAATAAAAACTAGTTTTTTAATAAATAAATAAAAATAATTAACGTTTAATTATATTTTATAAACAACGTTATACGTAACTTTATATTATACTTTAATAAAAAAAATAACTTTAACGAAATTAAAACTTTTAAAACTTTAATTAGTTATTTCGAGATAAAATATAAAAACCCGAACTAAGTTTAAAAAACCCGTTAAAAACTAGAAAAACTTTTTTTAAAAAAGTTTAATTTGTTTAAATATTAAATTTTCCGTAATAACTTCGTACGTTACGTTAAAAAATAACGACTTTTCCGCGTTAATTAGAAAAAAAAGTTTTATAAAAAGTTATTAAACCGCGTTAAAAACTTTATTATTATTTAACGTTTTAATAAAAATATTAGCTTTAACGTTTTTATTAAGTACTACGAAATATTATGCTATAACTTTAGTTATAATAACGAAAACTTTCGTAAATAGCGCGTAATTAATAACGGAAATAACCGAAAAAGCCGTAATAATAATAATATTATTAATATAAGCCGTAGCCGCGGTATTATAACTATTATTTTTTGTTCGATACCGTAAAACCGCTTACACTTAATTGCTAGTATTTTAATTTTAAAACGATTTTAATTAATTTCGAAATAAATCGTATAGTTTATACGTAAAAGTAAATGTTTTAATTATAAAAAAATTAATTACGTTTTTTATAACTGCTTTAATAAAGCTGCTATTTGTATTAGCGCTATCGATATTTATATACGTTATATTACCGTTAAAAACGCTAATAACGACTTTTCCGACTTTAATAATTCGGAAAAAAACTAATTTTAAAAAATTTAAACTTTTTTTTAAAAAAAGTATTAATAAAATAATATAAACGAAATAAAACACTTAAAAACAATATTATATTAGTTTATATTAATTTCTGCTTTTTAAAAAAAAACCAATTTACTATTTATAATATTATAGCAATAAATAATTTATCCTTTTTAATAAAACAAACCTTTATTAATATAAAAGCTATAAACTATTTATTTATAAACAAACTATTTGCTAAACGATTAAAAAAACGATTAAATATCGAATACGATTAAAACTTTTTCCCCCGAGGTATTTTTAGCTATAACGGCTAAAACGAACAAATAATAAAAAACGCGTTATACGTACACTTTACGATATAAAAGCGTAAGTTTTTTAATTAACCTTTTTTCGTCGTTAATATAGCCTTAAATATTATTATTAAAAAAACCTTTTTAGCAAACTATAATATTTTACTAAATTTAAAACGTCGTTAGTTTTTTTTTTTTAAAACCTTACCGCTTTTTATAATAAAATACACTATATTTAAAAATAAAACCTTTAATTTAATATAATACCCTATTTATTATAATAAAACGGTATTATACCGTAAAAAGCCTTTAAAAACCGTATATAAACTGTTTTCGCGCGTTAAAGTATTAATTAACTTTATTTAATATATTATTTAAAAAATAAAAGCATAATTTATTAAATTTAAAAATAACGACGTATTAAATAAACTTTTACCGTTATATTTAACGTTATTATATAATATCGATTAATACGAACTTTTCGTTTTTTAAAAAAACGCTATTGGATAGTATAAATATAAACTTTTAAAAAACTACGTCGTTATTAACGCTTTAATATTTAAAACATTTTAAAAACGTAATATAAAAAACCGTAAAATATATTTAATAAGTAAAGTTTTTATATTTTTTTTAAATAAAATCGAACGTTTTATTTAAAATAAAAAAAACTTAATTAAATAAAAAGCCGATTTTTTATTTTTTAATAAAAAATCGCAAAAACTACGAAATAAAGCTTAAAATATAGTTTTTAAAGTTTATAAACTATATTTAAAAAATTTTAGCAAAATTAATTTAAACTATTTACTTGAAAAACGGCTATATAATTATAAAATCGAATTATTAAAAAGTAAAAACGATAACGATATCGGTTATAATTTTATATATAAAATATCGTTAAAAAAACTTAAAACTATATAAAACTATATTACCGATAATATTTATAAAAGCTTTATCGTTTTTAGTAATATTTTATAAGCTTTTTTAATATTTATAGCCTTTAAATTAAAAAATAAATTACGTTTTTACGTTAATTATTAAAAGTTTAACGTTATAATTAAAAAAGATTTATATTTTTTGCTTTATATTAATAAAACGTTTTCGAAAATTTTAAAAGCTAAAATTTTTACGAAATTTAATATATAGCAAGCTTTTTACCGCGTATATATTGCTAATAAATTAAAAAACCTTATTATATTTAAAATAAAACTCGAATAGTTTAAATATTATATAATACCGTTTAAATTAATAAATAATTTTATAACGTTTTAACGATATATTAATAAAACTTTTTTCGATTATTTAAACGATTTTTATAGCGTTTATATCGATAATATTTTTATTTTTTCCGATAACGTCGAAAAATATTAAAAGCACGTTTAAAAAATTTTTAAACGTTTTATTAAAACTAGACTTTAAACCGACTTAAAAAAATATAAATTTTACGTTATTAAAACTAAATATTTAAAATTTATCGTTAGTTATAATAAAATTAAAATCGATTTTAATAAAGTTTTTATTATTAAAGATTAAAAAACCCCTATAAACGTTAAAAAGATTTGCTTTTTTTTAAGCTTTTATAACTTTTATAAATAGTTTATTTTTGGTTTTAGCCGTAAAACTAAACTATTAAATAATTTAATTCGAAAAAATATACTATTTATTTTTAATAAAAAATGCCGCGCCGCTTTTTAAAATTTTAAAAACTATTTAATAACTACTTTAATATTACGCTATTACGACTATTTATAATAAACTAAAATTAAAACCGACTTTTTTAATAAAGTTTATTTTAAAGTTTTTTTATAATTAGGAAACGATAAGCTTTAGTATTTTATAGCTTTTTTTTTAAAAATAATAATTAACGCAAAATTAAATTATAGCATATATAATAAAAAAATGCTTATAGTAATAAAATTATTTCTTATTTAAAGACTTAAATTAATCGGCTAATAAAAAAGGCTACTTTTTTTAATTATTACCGACTACGATATATTAAAATATTTTATTACGATTAAAAAACTAAACCTTTAATAAACTAAATAAGCAAAAACGTTACTATAATATAACTTTGTTATTATTTATAAACTAAAGTTTAAAAACTTTATTATAAATATTTTATTTTAACCTAAAAAAAAAATAAAAACTTTAAAATAATAAAAAAACGCTACCCGTATTATATAACTTTTTAAAGCCGTTAATCGCTTTAAACTATTTAACGATTTTATTTTTAAAAATATATAAATTTATTTAATAATAATTTGCATTTTTTTTATAAACATACTTTTAACGCCGTTAAGCTTTAGCGTTTAATTAATTAATAAAATATTAATACAAAATCGTATAAATAACGATTTATTAATTTATTATAAAAAAATTAAAGCAAAAGTTTATAATAATTAAAAATATTTATCCGGCTTTATTATATATAAAAACCGGTTAATAGTATTAAACGTTAATAATTTATAAATATGCCTTATTTATAAAATATATAAAACTATTATAACGTTTTACTTTAATATTAATAAAACCCGAAAACTAATTATAAAATAATATTAATAGTTTAAAATAGCTAAAAATATTACTATTTTTATAATAAACTATATTTATAAATTTGTTAAAATACTATATAATAAAACTTTAAACCTTTTTTAACTACTTTTTATACTTAAAAAACTATTTTAATACTTTATTATTAATTTTAAAGCTAAACCTATAACTAAAAACGGCTACAATAATACCTTCGTTATAATCGACCGATTATTAAAATAGCCATAAAACATTTTATATAA
Organism: Xylariaceae sp. FL1019; assembly: GCA_022578705.1. NCBI lineage: Eukaryota > Fungi > Ascomycota > Sordariomycetes > Xylariales > Xylariaceae > Xylariaceae sp. FL1019. Next base: position 284,479 of record MU391963.1, on the reverse strand, counting down.
AAAAAACGCTATAACTAAAAACGCCGCCTAAATATATTATAAAGGCCTTTATTAAGTTTTCGGCTTACTACTTTTAATAGTTTTTAATTAAAAACTATAGTTTATTTTTAGCTTTCGGTAAAAACTGTTTATTATTTTAAGTATCGATTAATAATTAATATTACTAAACTATTATAAAACGGTTAACGGCGTAAAAATTTTTAATAAATATATAAACCAACGTTTTTAACCGTTTTATAACTATTATTAAAATAATTAAAACCGTTTAATACCGGCTATAAACTACGTTACGGTTAATATATTTTATAACTTAACCGGTATATAACTATATAAAGTTTTTTTCGGATATTTTATATTTAATTATTTTAATTAAAAAAAACGGACTACCGATTAAACCGACGTAATACCTTGCGATAAATTTAATAAATAAAATGTTTAAAAATTAACGAAAATTATTATTAACGTTATTACGATAACCCGTAAAATTATAAAACATTTTTAAAAAACGATAATATAAAAAGAAAATAAATATTAATACAAACTAGATTTTAATATCGGCGACCGGGTATTTATTATTAAAAAGCGGCAGTTTTAAAAAATAAATAGGCTTACCGATAAACTAGATTTTTTATTAACGCAATAATACTTTAAAATATTAAAAAAAACAAGCTTTTATATTTACTATTTCGAAATATTAAACTATTAAATATAAAACGATTATTATTACGCCGATAAACTCCGTCTTTATTTAAATAATTTATTACCGGGTTAAAAATTATTTAAACCTAAAAGCGACAAGGTCGACTTTAACGGACCTTTTAAATAAAAAGTTAAAGAGATTTATATATTACGACTTTATTACCGTAGGCTATAATACTAAATTAATTAAATAAAATAAAACCCCGATAATATATAAATATACGTTAAAGACTTAAAAAACTTAATATAGTTAGTTAAAAATTTTTATAATAAATACCTAAACGTTATAAAACTTTTTAAAAAACTTAATAAATAATTAAAAGCCGCCGTAAAAAACCGCTTTAATTTTTCGCACTTTAACGATAATAAAGCAGCGATTATTTATTAAACTTGCTTAAAACAAACATAACATAATTAAAAAATAAAACTAAATAATTATAACCGGGATCGAATATATAAATATAAGTATTAACCCGGTATTAAAAGATTATAACGGAATTAAAAAAATTAAAAAATATACGAAAAAATTAGGAAAAATAGGAAATTAACGAATAAAAAAACGTTAATAAATAGGACCTACGTATATAGGCATTTTTACGGGTATATTAAAAAACGGCGTAAAATAACGCACGAGCTATATTAAAGTTTAAAAGCTTTTAGCGTAGTAATAAACTGTACGATTTCCCAAAAGTATTTTTTTTTTTGTTTAAAAAGCGTTATTTAATTTCGATTTCGGTCGGGATAATTAAAGCGTTTTTTAATATTTATCGATCGTTATAACGGTAAATATATTATTTTTTTGCTTTTTATAAGATTTTACAAAGGGGTAATAACGTATTAACTGGCTAACCTACCTAGCACCGATTTATTTAGTACTGCCGTTATTTTTTATTTATTCTATTACTTTTTACCGCCTTAGGACCCCTTTATATAAACTTACGGCCTATTTATATATAGCTTTTTTTTCCCTTTTTTACCTTACTATCAATATACACTTAGTACCTATATTAGAGCCCTGCTTTTAATTGCAACCTAACCGTAATAGGATATAATATATTTAAAAACGAAGCTTTTAATTTAATACGATACTTTATATATTACTATAAAACGGCGACCTGCCGTAAAAAGCTTTCGAAAACTGCATATAGGTTATTTTTATACGCCGAAGCACTTAATAGCCTTATTTAGTGTATTATTTAGAAAATAAAGGCATAACTTATTAAACCCGAAAATAACGGCGTATTGAATAAACCGCTATTATTTTAATTAATATTATTATATAATATTAATTAATATAGACTTTACGTTTTTCGAAAAAACGCTATTAAATAGTATAAATATAGGCCTTTAAAAAATTACGTTATTATTAACGCTTTAATATTTAAAACGTTTTATAAACGTAATATAAAAAACCGAAAAACGTATTTAATAAGTAAAGTTTTTATATTTTTTTTAAACAAAATCGAACGTTTTATTTAAAATAAAAAAAACTTAATTAAAAAAAAAGCTAATTTTTTATTTTTCGATAAAAAATTATAAAAATTGCGAAATAAAGTTTAAAATATAGTTTTTAAAATTTATAAACTATATTTAAAAACTTTTAATAAAGTAAATTTAGATTATTTACTCGATAAAAAATTATATAACTATAAAATCGAGTTATTAAAAAGTAAAAACGGTAATAATATCGGCTATAACTTTATATATAAAATGTTTTTAAAAGAATTTAAAGCTATATAAAACTATATTACCGATAATATTTATAAAAGCTTTATTATTTTTAACGAAACCTTATAGGCCTTCTTAATAATTATAGCTTTAAAACCGGGAAAAAAATTACGTTTTTATATCGATTACCGAAAATTTAATGCTATAATTAAAAAGAACTTTTATTTTTTGCTTTATATTAACGAAATATTTTTAAAGATTTCGAAAGCTAAAATTTTTACAAAACTTAATATTTAGTAGGCCTTTTATTATATACGTATTACCGACGGGTCGGAAAACCTTACCGTATTTAAAACAAAACTTAAATAATTTAAATACCGTATAATACCGTTTAAATTAACGAATAATTTTATAACGTTTTAACGATATATTATTTAGACTTTTTTCGATTATTTAAACGATTTTTATAGCGTTTATATCGACGATATTTTTATTTTTTTAAATAACGTTAAAAAATATTAAAAGTACGTTTAAAAAGTTTTTAAACGCTTTATTAAAGCCGGGTTTTAAGCCGATTTAAAAAAATATAAATTTTACGTTATTAAGACTAAATATTTAAAATTTATCGTCGGCCGTAATAAAATTAAAGTCGATTTTAATAAAGTTTTCGTTATTAAAGACTAAAAAATCCCTATAAACGTTAAAAAAGTTCGTTTTTTTTTAAGCTTTTATAACTTTTATAAATAGTTTATTTTTAGCTTTAGTTATAAAGCTAAATTATTAAATAACTTAATTCGAAAAAATGTATTATTTTTTTTTAATAAAAAATATTACGCGGTTTTTTAAAACCTTAAAAACTGCTTAATAACTATTTTAATATTACGCTATTACGATTATTTACGCTAAATTAAAATTAAAACTAATTTTTTAAAAGGAGTTTATTTTAAAGCTTTTTTATAATTAAAAAACAATAGGCTTTAATATTTTATAGCTTTTTTTTTAAAAACTATAATAAATATAGAACTAAACTATAATATATATAATAAAAAAATATTAGCGGTAATAAAATTATTTTTTATTTAAAGGCTTAAACTAATCGGTTAATAAAAAAGGCTATTTTTTTTAATTATTACCGATTATAATACGTTAAAATATTTTATTATAATTAAAAAACTAAACCTTTAATAAACTAAATAAATAAAAACGTTATTATAATATAATTTTATTATTACTTATAGATTTAAGTTTAAAAACTTCGTCGCCGATATTTTATCCCGATTTAAAAAAAAAATAAAAACTTTAAAACAGCGGAAAAACGCTATTTATATTATATAATTTTTTAAAACCGTTAATAAATCCGAATTATTTAACGATTCCGTTTTTAAAAATATATAAATTTACGTAATAACGGTTTATATTTTTTTAACAAACGTGCTTTTAATGCTATAAAGTTTTAACGCTTAATTAATTAATTAAGTATTAATATAAAACCGTATATATAAAGACTTGTTAATTTATTACAAAAGGGCTAAAACAAAAGTCTATAACGATTAAAAATATTTATTTGGCCTTACTATATATAAAAATCGACTGGCTATATTAAACGTTAATAACTTACGGATACGATTTATTTATAAAATATATAAAATTATCGCAACGTTTTATTCCGGCTTTAATAAAACTAAAAAGCTAATTATAAAATAGTATTAATAGCTTAAAATAGCTAAAAATATTATTACTTTTATAGCAAACTATATTTATAAATCTGCTAAAATATTACGTAATAAAACTTTAGGCCTTTTTTAACTATTTTTTATACCCGAAAGGCCATTTTAATATTTCGTTATTAACTTTAAAACTAAGCCTATAATTAAAAATGGTTACGATAATATTTTTATTTTAATTAACCGGTTATTTAAATAATTATAAAATATTTTATATAAACGAAACGTTATAGCTAAAAATATTGTTTAAATATATTATAAAGGCCTTTACCGAGTTTTTAGCTTACTTTTTTAATAGTTTTTAATTAAAAACTATAGTTTATTTTTAGTTTTCGGTAAAAACTATTTATTATTTTAAATATCGATTAATAACTAACGTCGTTAAGTTATTATAAAATAATCGGCGGCGTAAACATAAGGCCCCGCTGAGCGGTGCTAGGTCCCAAATTTTAATACGGCGTTTAATTAGGTTATAGGCCCCGTTTAAGGTTTCCGTACGAATTAAAAAATAGCTACTTTAGAGTTTATAGAATTAAATGCTTTTAAGTATGCTTATTTTAAGGTAGCGCCCGCGATACTTACGATTTAAGCTACGTTTTTTAATAAATAATACTAGTTTTATTATTAATTAGTATAGCTTTAATAATAAGTTTTATTTTAGTTTTTAAATTATTATATTACCGAGTTTAATTATATATACTTTAATATTTTATATAAATATCGGTTTAAAAAACGCGTATAAAATAAGACTATTTAGTTAATATAGTTTTAAAATCGTTATAAACGTTTAATAAACGCAACGATATTTTATTATATTAGTAAATATTTAATATATTAATTATTTTAAATATTTATTAGTATATATAAGTAATTTTAATAATCCGATTTTAAGCTTTTAAATCGAGTAAGTTATTTAATTTAATATAATAAATTATTACGTCGATATATTTTTTTTTTATTATTAACGACTTTATATATTTTAAATAAAAACTTTATAAAATAATATTTTTATATCGGCGTTTTAAATAAAGTCGAATATAAAAAAATAAAGGTTAAATGCTTTTAAACCGGAATTAACGTAGAAAATACGTCGTTTATAGTTTTTAGAATTTAGTAGTTATATAATAATTTAAACTTTATATATATATTAGAATAAAAGTAAATAAACGTTTTAAATTAAAACTTTTTACGATATTAAGTAATAAACCGATTTATATTTTTTGTATTTTATTTAAATAAAATTTACCCGGGTTTTTTTATCGGTATAAACTAAGCGGAATAATTAAAAGTTAATAGTATTTATAAAAATAATATCGCTTTTTATTTTATACGTAAATATATTATCGTTTTTTAATTTATATTTAAAAACGCGTAATCGGTTTATAAAATATAATAGCTTTTACGTTAACGGTTTAATTCGAAATCGATTAAATTAAGACTTTTTTATATAAAAGTCCGCGTTATATTTATTATATATTTAAAGTATATCGCTATATAGTCGGAAGTAAATTACGAAACGGTATTATAAAAAAGTGTTGGTATTTTATTTAATTAAACCTTTAATAGCTATATTTACTTTTAGTAACTAAGCCTAATTACCGGTATTGTTTCGTAAATATATATTTTAAAAGTAGATAAGGATTTTAAATATCGCTATAAAAGTTATTATGTAATTTTCGGTATATTTGTTTTGTTATTTAAATAAATAATCTTTTAATAGAGTTAGTTTGTAATTAAAGTTATAAATAAAGAGGTCGATATATAAAAATCGGTATTTACGCGTATAAAAATAAATAAAGTGCGTAAATAACTTTATTTTAACGAAACTAATATTTAATCGTAATTTTATTATTCCGGGCCGATATTTAAAAAAAGTATTATTTTTTGTAATTATATCTAAACGGTATAATAAAAACCCGTTTTATTTCGTTGTTTATATTATTTTATATATTATTATAATAGTCGTTTATGCTCGACGTTTTTTTTAATAGTAATTTTGCTATATTATAAGCCGTATAATATATTATAGGACTACCGAAAACTAATGTAATCGTTAACGATAATAGTCCCGCTGTTTTTTATTCGTTATTACTACGCGTTAAAATAATATAATAAATTAATTAGTTAATTAAGTAAATTTAAAAATTTACGTTATTTAATAGGTTCGTTTTAAAATAACGACTCCGAATAATTACTATTAAATAATATAGCGGCGAATTTTTATTTCGGGCTATTTTTAAAACCGTTAAGCTTTTTTATATTAATTTATAAATATATCGTAATTTTTTTTATATTATAATAGTTATTTTAAATATAATTTATATTATAATAGCTATTTTAAATATAATTTATAAAAATCGGCTAACGTATATTTTATTAATATATTTAATCGTATTAAATTTTAAACTATTTTAAATAGTATTTTTAAATTTATTTAGTTTGTTTAATTTATTTTTTATAATAGTTAGAAACTAAATAAAATAATTATTTATAATAATTAAACGTACGTTTTTATAAAATCCCGCTTATTAAAAACTATTTTAATTTTATTTTACGTTTTTTTTAAGCTTTGTAAATAATAACGGCGAAATTAAAAGTTACGTATTAACCCCTTTTATTAAATAAAAGTTTAACGTTATTAGCTTTATTGTTTTTTTTTTTTTTTATTGCCGTATTTTTTAAAAAATATAAAAATAATACCGTTTAATAACTTTTTTATTTGGCAGTTTTTCGTTATTTTGTTAAAAAATAATAATATTGCAAGCGGTTTTATAAAAATAAATATATTAAGGCCGATTTTATAAACTTTAGCTTTAAGCTATAAAATAAAACCTATAGCTGTATATTTTATTCCGTTTACGATTTTTAATAACTAGTAAATATTGTTTATTATATTTATAAATATATTTTAAACGTATATAAAATACGTTAGTATTTTTATTTTTAACGTATTTATATTATTATTATCGTACGTTAATAATAATATATTTGCAAAGTTTAGGTTTTAATTTTAGTATTTAAATAAAAAAATATAAATATATTTATTTTTTATTTTCGCGTAATCGAAAGCAATTTAAAAGTTAAAACTTTATTTATTTATATTTTGTTTTATAATAATTTTTTATCGAATAATTTTTAAATAAAGTTATAATTTATTAACGTATTTATTATTTAACGTATATTAGTTTTTAAACGTTTGTTTATTTTAGCGTAATCGATTAAAAAACGTAATATATTTTTTATCGGTCGCTCGTATTTATTTGTTTAAATTAATAATAGTATTAAATTTAAACTATATATAATAGCCGGCGAAATAAATTAAATTTATTATATTAAATCGTTTTTTATTTATTAACTATATGCTAAAAAATAATATATTTAAAGCTTAAACTGGCCTAAATTAGTAAAAATTATTTATTAATAATACGATCGGTAAATTATTAAATAAATCGTTATTGTTTATATTTTTTTTTACAGTTTATAAAAACTAGTTTATAAAATATAGGTTTTTATCGGGTATTATATTAATTTTATTAATTACGAATATATTAACTTTTTACTAATAAAATTGTTTTTCGTTTATAAGTTTTTATATATTATTAACCGCTTTCGTTACGTTTATTTCGTTATTTTTTAAATATATAATAATATTTAATACCGAATATATAGTTATATTATTAATATTTATAATTACGGCGCCGCTAATTACCGTTAGTTTAATTTTTCGTATTTTATTTTTTAATACAAATATTTCGACGGCGGACTTTATTATTTTATTTTTTTTTATATTTTTTTTTAAAAAAATATATAAAAAGTTACGGGTATTTAATTAAGTCGTTTTTAATATTTTCGATTTATATTTTAGCCTTTTTTTTCGAACGTTATTATTTGTTAATTTTTATTATATATCCCGTAATAATATTAAATACTATTTTTTGTTTTTCGTTTAAAGCCTATTTCGTTTTAATAATATCCGCCGCTTTATTTTATTCGTAAATACGATATTTTTTTTAATTATTTTAATAAAACGTATATTCGTTATAACGTTTATTTGTATTAAAAATCGGTTGTTTATATATTTATTATTATTATTTATTTTTAATATATTGTCGTTTATATTTAAATTTTTATAGTTATTATTTACCGGCTTGTTTTTATTATTATATAATTGTTTGTATTTTTTTTTCGTTATTAATATTTTAAACTTTTCGCGTTAATTTTTTATTACTGTTTTAATAGCCGCGCCGATTATACCGCTATTTATTTCGTTTTTTATTAAATTATAATATATAAAAAACTTTTTTAATTATATATCGATAAAACTAACGTTTTCGAATAAATATAGCGGGCTTATATTTATTAATTTTAATATATTTTTCGCACTATTGTATTAAGTTATAAATATATTTTACGCTAAGTTTTTTATCGCTTTTTTAAAATACTATATAAAAGCAATATTATATACTTCGTTTTTATAATTAGGCTAGCTATTTATATTATTTTTTTTATCGTCGTTTATTTTGTTTTTAATTTTTTAGTTATATTTAATATTTTTAAAAACGTTAATATTTTAATAGCGACGTTTATTAAAAAGCTTTTTATTAAACTTTATATCGGCGTAAAACTTCCGTATAATAGTTATATTATTTATTATATTTAAAATTTATAATTATAGCTTTAATTTAGTATTATTTTATATATTTTTAATACCGATTAATATAATAAAAACAAATTTTTTTTAAAAAACGAATAAATTTAATAGAATTATTAATTTTTGTTAATACGTATTATTATCGTAATTTTTAAACGGTAATTGCCCGAAGAAAATAAGCAACGCGAGTTTTTTTTTTTAGTTTTAAATTTTTTAATAATAGCTCGAATTAACGAATAAACTTTTAAAATCGTATAATAAAGCCGGTTTTATTTTTTATTTAAACGTTTTTTTTATTACTATAAAATAAGCATAGTTTTATAAGCAAAGTTTTTTTAATAGCGGCTTTTTTTACGCGTACGTGTTTAGTATTAACGGCTTTATTTTTTTTTACGAAGTAAATATAACGGTTTTAAAACGATTACTATTGCCGTTTATTTTTATAATTATTATACGTATTTATAAGTTTAGCCATTTTTAACGTATTATTTAATAAACTACGTTATAGTTTAATTAATATTAAAACTTTATTATAAAATAAAAATAAAATTTATAACCGAATATATAATTATAAACGTTAAATATTAATATTTTTTTTTACGTAAAAACCCGGTTTATAATTTAGATTATAAAACTTTTTACTCGGTTATTTTTATTATCGTCGCTTATAAATAAAAGTTAGTCTTTTTATAAATCGTTATAAAAACTTATAATATTTGTAAGTTTTAACGATATAAATATATAAAGTTTTATTATATAGTTTATAATATAATAAATTAAAGTAAAAGTCCGGGCTTTTATAAAAATAAAAATAAAGTCGTAATTATATCGTAAAATAATAGTTATTATTAGATTTTATCGGATTGCTCGAAAATAATTACGTTTAATTATTAATACGTTTTTTTCGTTAATGCTTATTATTTTATTAAAAGGTTTCGGATATAAAAAGCGGTAAAATATTAACTAATCGCCGTTTATAATCGCTTTTATAGTTTATTTTTGTTTTAATTTAGTATAATATTTAAAGCAAATATATATATATTTATAGTTTTATAAAGCCGTTATAATATAGTAGTTTTTATTTTTTTATTTTTTTTTTATAGCCGTAAATAATAAACGGAGTTTATTAGACGGCTTTTTACGGTTATTGCTTTATTTAGCTAATTTTTTAAACGTTTTTTTGTTAAAACTTTTAAAAAAATGTTTGTTTATTTAGTTTATAATCCGTTATTATAATATTTCGTCGTTTATATTTAAAACTTTAAGTAATAAAGTATTTATTTTTATATTTTTAAAATATTATAAAAATCTATATAAATAAAAAGCTTGCTTTTAGTTTATTTCGATCGATTTAAAATAGTAATTAATTAGTTTAAACGTTTTGTTTTAGTTATAATATTACGTAAATTAATTAAAAAATGCGGTAATATAAAAATAAAACTATTTAACCGTAATTACGGCGTTTTATTATATTAATACTAATATATACCGTTATTATTTATTAAGGTTTTTCGTTAGCTTTTTGGCGTACGTATTAATATTTATATTGTTTTTAAATTTATTCGAAATTTTTATATAAATAAGTAAATTAAAATTATTAAAATTTAAAATAAACTAAATAATAAGCATTTTATATATAATTATTATAATTTATAGTTAATTACGTTGTTTTATTTTTTTTTATTTAATAAAAACTATTAATATTTATAAAACTTTAACTTTTTTAATAGCGTTTTTATTTGCAAGTTTATAATAAGTTTATAGTTATTTAAGTTTTTTACGCTTTATTTTAGTTTTTTTTTTATAATATGTTTAAATATAATTTTAATAGCGTTAAAAAACGATTTTTTAACTTTAAAACTAATAATACGCAAATTATTACTACGTATAATTTTATTAAATATTATAAAAGCAAATATTAAATATATCGAAAACTTTACGTTATATTGTTTTAGTTTTTACGTTATTTAAACTTTAAAACTAAAAAACTTTTTAGTATTATTTTATATTATATTTAAATCCGGGAATATTTTAAAATTACCGTAGTTAAATAAAAAAAGCTTAAAAAATATTTACATAAATAAATAAAAATTAAAAATATTTAAAAAATCGTTTTTATATATAACTTTAAATAACTTTCGATTATTTAACTTTTTTTCGTTTATAGTTATATAAATACGGTTTATATTTAGCGTTATTTATAAAAAAATAACTTAATTAGTTTATTTTAAAGGCTTTTTTTTAAAGCTAAAATATTTAAACCCGGAATTAATAATATTTTTTATATTTTCGTCGTTTTTAACGTTGTTTTTTTTTTTCGACTATTATTAAAATTAATTTTTTAGTCGTTAATAATTACGGCTGTATTTAAAATGTTTTTAAATACGTAACCGCTTTATTTAGCACTTTTTTTTTTACGTTAAAAATAAAAATTATATTATTAAATAGTTCGTTCGGTATTTTTATATTATTATTGCTTTAATTATATTAAAACCTTTTATTGTTTTTAATATTTTTATATAAATAGTTATATTTTTATAACTAATTTAAAGCACGCTTTAATTTTAATATATTAATGCTTAAAACTAAAATAAAATATTTTTTAATAAGTTATTTTTTCGCTACTATTACGACCTTTATTTCGTTATAAATAGTATTTATTAAACGTAAAAGCACGTTTATTATTACGTATTAGTTATTTACTATAATCGATATAATGTTTTTTACTTTATAGTAAAACCTTAACGCTGGTATTTTATTTATTATATTAATATTAATCCGTTAAATAATACCGTAAGCGATATTAATAGTTATAAATCGTTTTTTTAATAAATTAAACATTTATAACTTTTTTAAATATAAGTGTATATAAAGCATATAAAGTATTTATAAATAACATTTTTTTAAAACCTTTACTTTTATATCTTTTTAATATTTTTTGCCTAAATTTTAATTTAAGGTCTTTGTTTAAATCTGATTATAAAAACGATATAGGTTAAAGACTTTATTAATTAAAGTGGGTGTAGTTAATTAAAAGGCCGCGGTTATAAAGGGTTAAACCTAATATAGTTAACGTAGCAGGACTTTTTAATCGTTTTTAAGCTTTTTAAGCGGTCGAAAGTAATATAGGTTAAAAAGTTTTTTAAACAAGCAGGATAAGTGGGGCAGGTTTATAATGTGGGTTATTTTTTTTTTTAGCTTAAAAATACTAGCCTTTAATTGGCTGCGGTTTTGCAATGTGGGTTAATTTCTTTTCTGTCCTGGAAATGCTGGCCTCTGATTGGCTGTAGTAATAGGCCTGCAGCGAGGAAGCACGTGACGCAGCGATAAGGCGCTATAGTGATGACAGGCCCTGCAGCGATAACAGTCCAGCAGCTAGGAGGCACGTGACGCAGATAAGGCGCTATAGTGATGACAGGCCCTGCAGCGATAACAGCCCTGCAGCGATAACAGTCCAGCAGCTAGGAGGCACGTGACGCAGCGATAAGGCGCTACAGCGATGACAGGCCCTGCAGCGATAACAGCCCTACAGTGGTGATAGGCGCTGCAGCGATAACAGACCCTGCAGCGATAAGGCCCTACAGTGATAAGGCCTGCAGCGATGACAGCCCTGCAGCGATAAGGCCTGCAGCGGGAAGGCACGTGACGCAGCGATAAGAGCCTACAGTGATAAGGCCTGCAGTGATGACAGCCCTGCAGCGATAAGGCCTGCAGCACTTCCGGCACCTCTAGCACCCCCTGTAGCCACACTCTGATATGTGGCTTAGTTGAGGGCCTAGGGGGCCGCAGGGTGCGCTGAGGTGAGCGGCAGCGAACCGAAGCGCGCACGGAGGCCACCTAGCAGTGGCTTACGCACTGTAAATATGTGGCTTAGTTAATTGAGGGACCCTAGAGCCACGTTAGCTACGTCAGCCACAAACAAGCCGCCAGGGGGCCGTAGGGTGCGCTGAGGTGAGCGGCAGCGAACCAAAGCGCGCACGGAGGCCACCTAGCAGTGGCTTACGCACTGTAAATATGTGGCTTAGTTGATTGAGGGACCCTAGAGCCACGTTAGCTACGTCAGCCACAAACAAGCCGCCAGGGGGCCGTAGGGTGCGCTGAGGTGAGCGGCAGCGAACTGAAGCGCGCACGGAGGCCACCTGGCAGTGGCTTACGCACTGTAGATATGTGGCTTAGTTAAGGGCCTAGGGGGCCGCAGGGTGCGCTAAGGTGAGCGACAGCGAACCGAAGCGCGCACGGAGGCCACCTGGCAGTGGCTTACGCACTGTAAATATGTGGCTTAGTTGATTGAGGGACCCCGGGGCCGCAGGGCGCGGTGAGGTGCGCGACAGCGCACTGAACCGCGCACGGAGGCCCTGGCGGTCCCGGTGTGGCTAGAGTGTGGCTGCAAGGGGTGCTGGAGGTGCTGGAGGTGCTGGAGGTGCTGGAGTTGCTGCAGGGCCTTATCGCTATGGGCCTTGTTATCGCTGCAGGGCCTTATCGCTATAAGCCTTGTTATCGCTGTAAGGCCTGGCTAGAGTGTGGCTGTGGTGGCTAAAAGAGGTGCTATAGGCCTTAAAATTTAGGACCTAGCACCGCCTAGCAGGGCCTTATATACAAACTTACGTCCGACCGTTATTTAATTAACAGTCTTTATAAAACAGTTTTGTTATAAATATTTTAAAATCGTATAAAAGCCGCTAAAAAAGCCTTTTTTTAACGTTAAAGCTTAGTTTATTCGGGTAAATTTTTACTAGTTTAATAAGGTAAATTTAGTAAAAATATAAACGATATTAATTTATTAGTATTTAATAATCGTTATATAATTTCGTTTACGTTTTAAAAACGCATTCGGCTTTTTTATTATTTAATATAAAGTTTAAAAAGTTTAGTCGTTCCAAAGCTATAATTTTTTTATTAAAATCTAAAGTCGTAACGTTTATTATCGTTTTTATTATCGCCGAAACTAAAAAACGCGACGCCTTTTTAATAATAAACCGCGTATTTATATTTAAAGTTTTATTATCGTTTTTTTTTTCGGACGTATTAAATATAATTTTAAAATAGCTTAATATATATTTTATAAAAAACGGTATTTTTATTAATATAATATAAAAATAATAAAGCGAGCTTTTTTATTTAAACAACGGCGGTAAAAAAATGTTTAGTATAATATAACCGTTAAATATTTACTATAGTATTAATAATAGCCGTAGGACTAAATAAATAAATATACCGACTTTTATTTATTTTAGTCGTTTATTTAGGTTTATATTATAAAGTTTAATCGGTAGTTTTAAAAGCGAATAAAAAAGCAAAGGCCTAATTAGCGATTTGTTTAAACTATTTATTATAAAAATAAAGCCGGTTTTAAACGGTATAACGTAAGGCCTGGTAAAAAGGTGATAGGTAGAAAAACCATTCTAATTGCTATCTAGGCTACGAAATAATCAAAGTAAAGAAATAAAAAATAAATGCGCAACCAACCAATTTAAATAATAGCATATTAATATATAACCTAATAGGGTTACTAAATAAATATAATAATTAAACCTAATAGCGAAGTATCTAAAATAACCACCTAATAAAAATAACGGAGTAATCACCTCATTATAATCCCCCGAGTAAAAAAAATCGGACTCGTCTACGAGTCGAAATCGAACCCCGTAAAGAATAAATCGTAATAATAAAATTAACTCCTAAATAATAAAAGGATGCCTTCGGTAATTAATCAACGCTTTTAATATAAAGCCCTTAATTTCCAACTAAAAGTATTACTAACTAAACCATATAACCTATATTAAAATTAATCCTCGTTAATTAAGTTTATATAAATATACCCCGCCGTTTAATCTTTTTAGCGAAAAAAAGTCTATTTTTATCCAAATTTTGCCATATTTTCCGACGTATAAGTTCAACTATTCGAACCCCCGTTTTATTACCAAATTGTTAATTTATTAGCGGCGATATTGTATAAAGCGTCCGTAACGGCTAACGGCCGGCTTATTATCGTTAAAATAAAAACCGTCGAAAAGGTCGTTTTTTACGGCGTATAGCCATTTACCGAAACGTATTAAAGGTCCCGCTTTATTAAAATTTTCGTTATAATAAGCTTTTAAAAGCATAGCAGCGTTTTTTAAATAACTAGCCGGTTCTCAATTAAAGTTATTATATTCCCAGTTTTTCCATTAAACCTTATAATATAACTTATAATATCGTATACGTAAAGCATAAATCTTCTTGATTTCCCATTTTTTTTCGCCTAAACCAAAGTCAATAACTTTACTATTTAAATAACTAAGTTCCTATCCTTTAAATAAGTTATTAAAAAAACGTCGAAGTTGTTTAATATAAAACCATCGTTAGCCTTTCTAATTCTTTAGGAATAAAAATCGATATATATTAAAGCGGTTAAAATCCTTAGCGTCAATTTTATAATAATATCGTATTATTAGATAGTCTATTTTATCAAAAGGTCTATTAATAAAGTTACTAAATTTCTTAAATATATATACGTAATTGTTTACGTTAAAATTAAGCTCCCGGCGATATCGATTAGCTTATTTTATTATAATATTTTAAGCCTTAGCGATTATTTTTTTAATTACTTCGACGTATTCTTACGCCCTTATAACAAAAGCTTATACCTCTTTTTAATTAAGTCTTTCCTAAACCGGTCGATTTTTAAATAATTTCGTCTTAACCTTTTAATCGAATACTATACGCATTTTTCTACCGGTAAAGACTTCCGAAAGTAATAAGCCTTTAAAAAACTTATAAAGAAATAAATTTTACACCGCGTTTATAACGGGAATAGCCTTAAACCAGTTATTTTAAAAGTAATTAATAAAAGGTCTAAAACGTTATCGAAACTAACGTATTATAATTTCTTTTTATCCAACGGTTTTATAATGGCTAACACTAGTAAAATTAAATTTCGTACTATATATTCGTAACAATTTGTTTATAAAATCGGATATAAACTATAGTCCTTAATCGCTAGTTATACTTTTAAACTAACCAAAATAACGGTATAAGCCCTTATAATATAGTTGTATTACGTACTTCCCTATTACTATATTATTATAAAAAATAATATATATTATTTTAAAAAATCGATCGATTATTACAAATGTAATATCGTATCCCGCCTTATCTTTTAAAAAAGTAACAAAATCTGCAACCAAATGCTGCTAAAAGTAGTTCGGTACAAGTAATAGAGCCAAAAGCCTAGGTTTTTTATTAGTTAAATTTTTAATAATAAAACATAAACAATTCCAAACAAATCTAGTAATTTCGGTATATATAATAAGCTATTAGTATCGTTTAATAATAAGCTGCATAGTTTTATTCGTATTTAAATAAGCAGTATAAATCTATAAATAAACTTTATTTATAACGCGTATCCTTAAATAGTCTGCTTTTAATACGACTAAACGGCTTTTAAAAATAAAAAAACCGTTTTCGATGTTTTATTTAACGTTATACTTTCGGGCCTTTTTACGATAACTGTCTAAACTTAGGTCTATTTTATTAGTATATAAAACCGCATTTATTAAAACAAAGCTTAAAAGTTTAAATAGTTCTAAAATTACGACTTTGAACAAATATACCCTTTTTCCGCTAAAAACGTCGTCCTCGACGTAAAAGCTAAATATAGAAATTACAACTACGGTATAATCCGTAAACTAAAATAAAGCATTATTATTTAAAAATGGCTAAAAAAATGCCATAGTACGCTATTTGTTACGGCGCTATTTTTATATCTTAATACCGTCTAAAAATTAAAAAAGAATGTTAGCAATAACGTTTTAGGCGCCTAGATAGTACGTAATACGAAAGTAATAGTATAAAAAAAGCTCGGCCTAATTAGCCTGCTAAAAATTAAATACTCGCTTAGTTATAAAATATTCCAAAGCTAAGTAATCGGTTATAACGGTAAAAAAGCGTAAATTTTAAATCTTTATTAATTCGGTACGCCATATAATCAACGCTTTTACTACGGCCAAAAGCTTTTTATTATAAATTCCGTAATTTAACTTTACTTTATATAACGTTTTTAAAAAAAAGGCAACTAGCTGCTATAAGATATCGTCCGAAAGTCGTTAAAAAAAAACACCTAACGCTATGCTATTAAAAGCGTCCGTTTTTATTTACGTAAATATCTCGTTTGCAAAAAAGAAATAACGTAGTAATAGCGTAAATAATAAATAATCGATTAAAGTTTTAAAAGCTACCTAGTACTTAAATATTTACTTTAATTTAAAATCGTTATATATTAACCGGGTTAAAAGTCGTACAACTACGCTATATCGTATAATAAAACGCCGGTAAAATCTATAAAAGCCTAAAAATAAACGTATTTAAAAAACCATAACGCGACTTTCAATATTAACCGATATTTGCTAATTCCGTATAACCTTAACTTTATCGGGATTAACTTTAATCCTATCCGTATTAATAATAAAACCAAAATATTTTATTTTTATAACGTAAAATTCGCATTTTTCGATATCCGCCTATAAGCCTATTTATCGTAGACGGTCTAAAACTTAACGGATATAAGTTTTATATTTTTCGATAAATTTAGAATAAACGAAGATGTCGTTAAGGTAAATAGTATAAAAAACGTTTAAAAAACTATATAATCCTTTATTAATAAACCGCTAAAAAGTCGATAGGCCGTTAGTAAATCTAAAAAGCACTATTATATAGCGGTATAAACTATAACGATAATAGAATGCAATTAAGTCCTCGATACCCTCTTTAATACGTATTTAATAAAAAGTTTAATAAATATTTATTTTTATAAAAACCTTAGTTTTTTCTAAACGTTATAAAGTTTCGTCGATTAAAAGCAAAAAATAACGGTTTTTATAGGTATAAAAGTTAAAAACGTAATAATCGATATAGAATTTTAGTCCTTTGTTCTATTTGTAGGCAAAAAAAACTAAGGCTGTTTAAAGTACGTTAATCGGCTCGATAAATCCTTTTTTTAAGTTTTTTGTAATATATTTTCGTACCGTTTTAACTTTTTTTAATATTATTTTACGCAAAATAGTATATCCGAGCTCTTTGGGTTTACTATTTAAAATAATATTATAATCTGCCCTAAATCGGTAATCGGCGAAAATATCGAAAATAACCTTACTAAATACGTTAAAATAGTCGTAGTATTGCTTTAAGAATACTTTTTTAATAAATTCGATTAAATCTAAAAAATCTCCCGGATTTATTTGTTTATAAACCGTAAAAATCGATATTTTTCGTATTATAATATATCTTTTTTCGTTAATTATTACGTTTAATATAACGAAAAAAATAACGTAAAACTTAATATTTTCGTTAAATTCCGAAAAATATATAAATTACTCTTTGGAAATTATTTAAATATTTATGCTATAAATATCCTTTAATTTATAAAACTTATACTAACCGAAACTACGGATTATTTTAAAAATACTATAACGATTAAACGTTGGTTCGCTTAAAAATAATTTATTCGTTAACTTCGATAATATACGAAATCGGGGAACTTCTTTATAGTTAACTACGTATAATATAAAAAGTCTTTTCGTTTTTGGTATATCGGGTTTAAAACGAAAAAAACTACGGTAAGTTCGCCGATAACTTTTTCCCCTTTTTTGGTTAAAAAATACAGACGGTAACGATAATATAGTTTCTAATTTTCTAATACGTTTATTAATAGCTTTTACTATATCGGCAAAAAGCGGCGTACGTAATCGAAGCGGCGGCGTTATAAGTCGCTAAGTTTAATAACCGTTTCGGCAACGCTAGTTATTTTTATTTAAAAGCCGATCACGTTATTAAGCATTATTTTTAAAATATAGTTTAGCTAATAATTAACCTGCTTTATTTATTGCAAAATTACGTATAAATAATTCTTCCGGCTTTTACTCCGGTAAAAAAACTAACTGCTTACGTTTATAATTAATAAGTACATTATAATAATCGAAAAACTTCTTTTTAATAATAATATCGTTTTTTATATTAAAAACTAAAAAAAAAACACGCTTAATAACGTGCTTTTATATATATAAATATACTAAAATAGCTATATTTATTTTTTAAACCGCCTTTTTATTATATCCGGCTATTTTAACCGGTCGAAAACTTATTAATTTCGGTGTTATAAAATACTTTATAACGCAAACGGTAAAAATAAAATTTATTAAAAAATACGCGTTTACTCCGGTATTAATAAATATTTTTATAATTAAAAAATATCTATTAAAAACTATAGTATAAATTATTAACAAAAGATCCCCTTTTAATAATCCGTTTAAAAACTCGAATAATATTTACGTATAGTTATTAAATATAAACCTATAAACATTTAAAAGTTTCGTCGATATTTAAAAAGGCCTAAATATAAAGTTTTGTCCTAAATTAAGTCGTTTTTCGCCGTTTTTAAAGCGTCCGAAAACGCGTATTTATTGCCTATTATAGCAATAACGATAATATTAATACAATCGATATTAATAGCTTTAAACTTAGTTGCTAAAAAGCAGTTACGGCTAATATATCCGTATTTATAGCAAATAAAACATTTACTAACTGTAATAAATCGTTTAAACTGGTTTAAATTTCCTTTTTTATATATTGCGTAACCGTTCTTAGCCGTTACGAAAACAAAAATGCCAAAATATTTTAAAAAACTTATAACTGCGGCCGATAATAAACGTTATAGTATAAAAAAAGTAGTACTATAGTTAATAACGTTCGTAAGTCTTTAAAATAAAGCACTAAAGCTAATACTTACGTTAATAGTCTTTTTAGCCTGTTATTAAACCTAGTTTTTACGTTATTAATAGTTATAACGATTAATATAAATATAAAATTCGTTAAACTTTATATTTAGGTTATAATACTAATCGATGTAAATTATATTAAAGCGAGCGGGTAGTTTATTGTATAATTTTCGTTTATATTTTTTTTGCTTAATTTTAGCCTTATTAGTAAATTTAATAAATTTAATATAAAAAACAGTAAAAATACTAGTTATTAATATTTTTAAATCGCGAAAAATAACGCGAGCTTTTTCGTAAATATTATAATTTTTATAATTATTATTTATATAACTTATTACTTTTTTAGCAGTATTAAAAATAACGTTTTTATTTTTTTTATTTAAAAATAGTAAAAGATTTTCGGCAGCGATTCCTTTAATACGCCTTAAAATATAATTAATTTTAACGTTTTCGTTAAAAAATCGATCGGCGTTATCGCAAAGTTTAAACTTTATAAAAGCCGATTATTGCTTGAAAATAACTGCAGTTTTGCCGAATTTGGGCTTTTTATAAGTAAAAACAAGAAAATTAAGGATTTTGGCGGAAAAACAAGTACTATTTTTAAAAAACTTTATATTATTAAGCGTATTTTTACGTTATAAAAAAGGTTTCGGTAAAGCAAAAAAATTGCTAAAAAGCGGACGTAAGCTTTCGTTAATATTATTTATAAAGCTAACGATTTTATCTTTTATAATAGCGATAATTTTATTTTTTTTTTAAAACTGTTTAACGATTGCGGTAATAACGATATCGTTTCGTTCGGCAACTTTTTTTTCGAATTTTTCGTTAAATGTAACAATTTAATAATAAAAAACTCGCAAATTATAATCAGTTATTTTTAAAACTTTAATCAAATTAATGTTAATATCGTTAAACGCTTAAATTAAAAAAAAGCGGATTTTAAATTTTTAAAAAAAAACTTTGAAAGCTTTCGCGAATATTTTTGTAAACTAAATATAACTTATCGTACCGCGCTACTAAAGCTAAGCCTTTTTGCTATCGGGAGTTAAAAAAACAAAAAAAGTTTTAAATCTAAACGCCGATTTGCTTAATTTAATAGCGTATATTTTTATTTAGTATATAGTATTTTCGTAAATATTATTTTAAGTTATTAATTAATAGCAGCAAGTTTCGAAAACGTCGTTATTAAAACAAACAAATTAACGAAATTTATAAAAAAAAAGCTTTTTAAAAAAATATATAATATCGTTATCGTTTTCGATAATAGCGGTCGTAGCCTTTTTATCGAAAAAAGCAGTAATTCCCTCGAAAAACTAGCGATATTTGCTATTATGCTTAAAACGTCCTGTAAAAGTATAAAATAACTCCAAATTAAATATTTTAAAGCGTACTTATTACTTAGTTTCGGTTACGGCTTTAGCCTATTTTTAGGCCTCGGCTTTAGCCTCGGCGTTATTTATTAACAAGTAACGTTAAATAAATATCGTACGTAACGCCGTCGGTTAGTTCTTTTCGTTATTGGGTAAAAATTTACCGTTTTTCTAAATTAAAAAGTAATTAACCTTAATTATTATAACGTAAAGCCTAATAAAAAAGTAATAAATAAAAAAACCATTTTAATTACTATTTAAACTACGAAATAATCAAAGTAAAAAAATAAAAGGTAAATACGCAACCAGCCAATTTAAATAATAGCATATTAGTGTGTAACCTAGTAAGGTTGCCAAGTAGGTACAGTAATTAGACCTAATAACGAGGTATCCAAAGTAACCACCTAATAAAGGTGACGGAGTAGTCACCTCATTACAAACGGTAAAAATATTCGTAATCGTTTTTTTAAATTAGCCGATAAAGCTTTATTTTTTTGCCTTTTAGGTCCTAAAAGCAAAAAAAAAAACAAAAGCTTAATTAATAATCTATTCGGATTGTTTACTATAAAAATAAGGCCGGTTTTAAACGGTAAAAATATTCGTAATCGTTTTTTTAAATTAGCCGATAAGGCTTTATTTTTTTACCTTTTAACGTATTTTGTTATAAAAGTATTATTTTATAAATAAATCAGCTTATTTATTATATTATCGAATAATTTTATTTTATAAAAAAGTAAAAATTCGTTTTCGTTTATTTATTTTTTCGGTAATAAAAATATTTTAACAAAACTAAATAGTAAATTATAAACTATTAAAATATAAAAGCTAAAACGTAAAACGTTTATTAATTTATATCGTTATAAAATATAATATAAAAGTTGTTTTAAATATAATTATTTATTTAATTAAATTATTATATAAACGACGGCTTACCCGATTATAAATTATTATAAACGCCGTTATTTAATTATTCATTTTATTATTACTAATAACGTAATAACTTAATAGTTTTTATAACTATTTATTATTATTTGTCCTTAATTTTTATTTAAGCTCGTTTACTAAATTAATATTTACGTCTTTTTTTTTCTTTTTAACTTTTTTTTTTAACCGTTTTTTACCCTTTTTCGCTTTATATTTATATTACAATATTCGCCTCTTCGAACCTAACGCTTATTACGATATTAAAATAGCTTTTTGTTTTATAAATTATTTTTGCTTTATTTATATTACGCTTTATGGCTTTCGTTATTACTAATAACGTAATAGTTTAATAATTTCCGTAATTATTTATTATTATTTATCCCTAATTTTTAATTAAACTCGTTTACCGAATTAATATTTACGTTTTTTTTTTTTTTTAATTTCCTTTTTTAACCGTTTTTTACCTTTTTTCGCTTTATATTCGTATTATAATATTCGCTTTTTTAATACTAACGTTTATTACGTTATTAAAATAGCTTTTTATTTTATAAGTCGTTTTCGCTTTATTTATATCGCGCTTTATAGCTTTTCGCGCGAATATTATAAACGTCGTAAAATCTGTCGATAAATATTTATAATAGTTTGCTTTATAATAAGTTTTTAGTACTAACTTTATAATATAGCTTATTAATTTCGCTATTTAATATAATAGCTTTTAGTTATATTATTTAATTTGTTCGCTTGTTTAAAGCTTAATTATTAATAGGTTTATTTTTTCCCGTTAATCTTTTTCGTCGTTTTTTTTACTAAACTATATTACAAACTTACGAAATTCGGTTTTTAACGTATTACGTTATCGCGTTATATAGGCATTTTTTAAAATAACTTGCTATTATAAACTAATCGTTCGTTTAAATAAATATATTTTTACTTTTTTAAACTTTATAGTTTTTTTCGCACCCGTATTTATTTAAATCGGGTTTATATAAATATTAATATATATCCGCTTTTAATAATATAATTTATAATTAATATTCGTATTAATAAATATTACTATTATATCGTTTAGTCCGGCTTATTAGCGTAAATTTAATATAATAAATATTGTCGTTATCGCCGAAATCTAGCTAATAAATTTATAGCCTTTTATTTTTAAATAAAAAGTTAAGTTTAATAACCGAAAAGTTATTTTTACCGTTAAAGGCGATATACCGTATAATAATAACGTCGCTATTATAATTAACGGCTACGTTAAACCGGTTTTATTGCTTTTTATATCGCTAGTTTATATAGGCCTTTATAAATCGTTTAAAATTAAACCAAGTAACGTCGTAAAAATTTAAAGATCTTTTTTTTTTTAAGCGATTTTATATCGTTAATAATAAGGCATTATTAAAAATAATAAATAAATAACGTTATTTATTATTAAAATTAAAAAATCGATCGAAATATAAATTTATATATTTTTTTTAATTATTATAACTTTTCGTTAACGATTAATTAGTTTGCCGTTATTACGTATAAACGGAAAAAAAGTTAAGCTTTTTTTCGTTTAATATATAGTTTTAGTAATTAAATCGTTACGATTTTTATTTTTACTCGCGTTGCCGTAAATATAATAAAGATTAGCCCTTTTTTATAATATACCGCTTTTATAAAATATAAATTCTTTTTTAACCGTAATAATTTTAAAAATAATAATTTTTAATTCGGACTTAAAAAAAGCTTTTACGTATTTATTATTATGCTTTTTATAAATTTAATTAATTATAAATAAGCTTAGCTTTAAATTAAATTAACGCGTATTAATAACAAACCGAACCCGAATATTATAAAAAGCGTTTTAAATTTAACTTTAAGCTTTTATATTTCCGTTATTAACGATATTATCGGCTAATTAAACCGTAGTTTTGTTTTAAAATTAAAATATAAAGCCGGCATTTTTATCGATTTCGTATTTATTTTAATTGTAATACTATTTACGACTATTTATAACGCCGCCGGTAATAACGTCGGGTTTTAATAAAATAGCTTTAATTTGCTTAATACTAACGTTTTAGCTATTTTTATTAAGTTTAGCTTTTTATTATAATAGCTATATCGGCAAAATGCTATAATATTTATACCGCCTAATGCTTTCGCTTTTTTTTAGCGTTAATAGTTCGCCGATAAAACCGTTTACTAACGTAATATTTTAATAATATATCGGCATATTTTTTAATTACGGTATATCGAATATTATATAGCTTTTTTTTTTATAGGCTTACCGGTTTAATTATTAAAATATATCGAAAATATAAGCTTATTTAAAAACTTTAATAATATTAGCGATATTTAAACACCGGCTATTACCGTTTTAACTTAATATTAATAAAAAATAAACAAAAAAGCTAGCTTAAGTACGGACTTTAATACGTTAATATTTACGGGCTTAGTAATTAATAACTCGGATTACGTTAAACAGTAAACTTTCGACGCAAAAACTCGGAAAAAACTTTTTAAAACCGTTAAAACCGATAATAACGGTTTTAAAAGCAATACGTTTATAAATATAAACAAACGTACGAAAATTAAACGTACGGGCTAATAATTAAATAATTCTATATAATTAAAAAAAAAAAACAATAAACGGCGTTTAGTTTTAATAATATATATAAAAAAAAAAAGCTTTCGCTTTAAGTAAATATTTATTAACTATATATTAATACGGCAAAAAAATAATAAACAGCGTTTAGTTTTAATAACGTATATAAAAAAGAAAAGCTTTCGCTTTAATCGAGTGTTTACTAGCTATATATTAGTACGTAAAAAAAAATATAAGCAGGAAAAATAAATATATATTAATTCCGTAAAAAGTATTACGGCTTAATTAAATTATACCCGTATAGTTTTAATTTTATAGTTATAAATAAATAATTTTATTATTTAGTTATAACCTCGTTATTTTTATTACGGATAATATTATCGTTTAAATTATATACGTATATAATTTTTCGTATTTTTAACGCTTAAAAATTATAATTATAAGCAAATAGATTTTTAAACCTTAATATAAACTAATAGTTAAAATAAATAGAATATTAGCTAATAAAACGACTAAAATTATTATTATTACTTTTAAAAGCTTAGTATCCGATAATAGTTATAATAACTATTAATAATTACGTTCGTTTACCCGGCTATATAGCAGCTTAATTTTAGCCGTTTTATTATATTTTAATTTAATTGCATTATTTTATAATTATATACCTTTACTATTTTTTTTATTAAACTTTTCGCTTTTATTATTACTAACGTTAACGGCGCCTTTTTTCGTTAAAATAATAGTTTTAACTAGTTATATTTTTAATTTTTTTTATAAAATTTTTTATATTTATTACAATTTGCGTTATTTACGCTTAATATTTATAAAGCATATGCTTTTAACTAAATAAAGCTATTACTAACTATATTACGTACGCGCCGAATTACCGCGTTTAACCCGGCGGCTATAACGGCTAATATACTAAATACCGGTAATAAGTTTTGTTATTAGTTTTATTATTAATTAATAATCGTATTATCGGCTAATTTATATATTTTATAATATCGGCAATTCGTTAATATATTTTTTAAACGATATTTTCGTTTTATTATATATTTCGTATATATTATATTACTATTCGTTATAAACTTATACTACGTATATTAATACGTTAACCGATATATATTTTTAAAAAAACTTTATTTAATTAAATATATAGTTTAAAATATATTTAATACTAAAAATACTATAAATATTGCTATAACGCCGGGATAACTATTTTAAATAGCGAGAATTCCGCTTAGTTTACGTTACGATATTAATATAATAGCAATATAATAAATTATTATAAACATGAGGCCCTGCTGAGCGGTGCTAGGTCCTAAATTTTAATACGGCATTTAATTAGGTTATAAGCCCTGTTTAAAGCGAGTATAAAAGCGTTTTTCGCATAAGTTAAAAAATAGCTACCTTAAAGTTTATAGAATTAAATGCTTTCGGGTATGCCTATTTTAAAGTAGCGCCTATAATACTTGTTTTTTAATAAATAACACTAGCTTTATTATTAATTAATATAACTGTAATAGTAAGTTTTATTTTAGCTTTTAAATTATTATATTACCGAGCTTAGCTATATATACTTTAGTATTTTATATAAACATTGGTTTAAAAAACGCGTGCAAAATAAAACTATTTAATTAATATAGTTTTAAAATCGTTATAAACGTTTAATAAACGTAACGATATTTTATCGTGCTAGTAAGTATTTAATATATTAATTGTTTTTATTCCGTAAAGTATTTGCTAGTATATATAAGCAATTTTAGCAATCCGACTCTAAGCTTTCGGATCGAATAAATTGTTTAACCCGATATAATAGATTATCGCGTTAATATATTTCCTTTTTTATCGCTAACGACTTTATATATCTTAAGTAAAAACTTCGTAAAATAATATCTTTATATCGGCGTTTTAAATAAAGTCGAATATAAAAGAACAAAGGTTAAATGCTTTTAAGCCGGAATTAGCGTAAAAAATACGTCGTTTATAGTTTTTAAAAGTTAATAGTTATATAATAATCTAAACTTTATATATATATTAGAATAAAAGTAAATAAATGCCTCGAACTAAGGCTTTTTATGATATCGGGCAATAAACCGATCTATATTTTTCGTGCTTTGTTTAAATAAAATTTACCCGGGTTCCCCTATCGGTATAAACTAAGCGAAATAGTTAAAGGTTAATAATACTTACGGGGATAGTATTGCTTTTTATTTTATACGTAAATATATTATCGTTTTTTAATTTGTATTTAAAAGCGCGTAATCGGTTTATAAAATATAGCAGCTTTTACGCTAACGGTTTAATTTAAAGTCGATCGAATTAAAACTTTTCCGTATAAAAATCTGCGTCGTATTTATTATATATTTAGAGCATATCGCTATATAGTCGGAAATAGATTATAAAACGGTGTTATAAAAAAATATCGGTGCTTTATTTAATTAAACTTTTAATAACCGTATTTACTTTTAACGATTAAGTTTAATTACCGGTATCGTTTTGTAAATATATATTTTAAAAATAAATAAAGATTTTAAATATTGCTATAAAAGTTATTATATAACTTTTAGTATATTTGTTTTATTATTTAAATAAATAATTTTTTAGCAAAATTAGTTCGTAATTAAAGTCGTAAATAAAAAAGTCGGTATATAAAAGTCGGTATTTATGTATATAAAAACAAGCAAAGTGTGTAAATAATTTTATTTTAACGAAGTTAATATTTAATCGTAACTTTGCTATCTCGGGCCGATATTTAAAAAAAGCATTATTTTTTGTAGTTATATTTAAACGGTATAATAAAGACCCGTTTTATTTCGTTGTTTATATTACTTTATATATTATTGTAATAATCGTTTGTATTTAACGTTTTTCCCGATAGTAATTTTGCTATATTATAAGCTGTATAACGTATTATAAAACTGTTAAAAACTAACGTAATTGTCGATAGTAATAGTCCCGTTGTTTTTTATTCGTTATTATTACGCGTTAAAATAATGTAATAAATTAATTAATTAGTTAAGCAAATTTAAAGATTTACGTTATTTAATAAGTTCGTTCTAAAATAACGACCCCGAGTAGTTGCTATTAAGTGATATAGCGGCGAATTTTTATTCCGGGCTACTTTTAAAACCGTTAAGCTTTTTTATATTAATTTATAAATATACCGCAATTTTCCCTATATTATAATAGCTACTTTAAATATGATTTATATTATAATAGCTATTTTAAATATAATTTATAAAAATTAGCTAATATATATTTTACTAATATATTTAATCGTATTAAACTTTAAACTATTTTAGGTAATATTTTTAGATTTATTTAGTTTATTTAATTTATTTTTTATAATAGTTAAAGACTAAATAAAGTAATTATTTGTAATAGTTAAACGTATGTTTTTATAAAATCCCGTTTGCCGAAAACTATTTTAATTTTATTTTACGTTCTTTTTTAAGTTTTATAAATAGTAACGGCGAAGTTAGGAGTTACGTATTAACCCTTTTTATCGAATAAAAGTTTAACGTTATTAGCTTTATTGTTTTTGTTTTTTTTTTTTTATTACCGTATTTTTTAAAAAATATAGAAATAATACCGTTTAGTAACCTTTTTATTTAGTAGTTTTTCGTTATTTTGTTAAAAAGTAACAATATTGTAAGCGGTTTTGTAAAAATAGACATATTAGGGCCGATTTTGTAAACTTTGGCTTTAAACTGCGGAATAAAACCTACGGCTGTATATTTTGCCTCGTTTACGATTTTTAATAATTAGTAAATATTGTTTATTATATTTATAAATATACTTTAAACGTATATAAAATACGCCGGCATTTTTATTTTTAACGTATTTATATTATTATTATCGTATATTAATAATAATATATTTATAAAGTTTAGGTTTTAGTTTTAATATTTAGATAAGAAAATATAAATATGTTTATTCTTTATTTTCGCGTAATTAAAAGTAGTTTAAAAGTTAAAACTTTATTTATTTATATTTCGTTTTATAATAATTTTTTATTAAATAGTTTCTAAATAAAGTTATAATTTATCGACGTGTTTATTATTTAACGTATACTAGTTTTTAAACGTTTGTTTATTTTAGCGTAATTAATTAAAAAACGTAGTATATTTTTTATCGGTCGTTTATATTTATTCGTTTAAATTAATAACAATATTAAACTTAAGCTATATATAATAGCTAGTAAAATAAACCGAATTTATTATATTAAATCGTTTTTTATTTATTAACTATACGCTAAAAAATAATATATTTAAAGCTTAAACTGGCTTAAATTAATAAAAATTATTTATTAGTAATACGATCGGTAGATTGTTAAACGAGTCGTTATTGTTTATATTTTTTTTCGCGGCTTGTAAAAACTAATTTATAAAATATAGGTTTTTACCGGGTATTATATTAATTTTGTCGATTACGAACATATTGACTTTTTATTAATAAAGCTATTTTTTATTTATAGGCTTTTATATATTATTAACCGTTTTTATTACGTTTGTTTTATTACTTTTTAAATATACGACGATATTTAATGCCGAGTATATAGTTATACCGTTAATGTTTACGGTTATAGCGCTGTTAGTTGCCGTTAGTCTAATTTTTCGCATTTTATTTTTTAATGCAAATATTTCGACGGCGGATTTTATTACTTGATTTTTTTTATACCTTTTTTTTTAAAAAAGTATATAAAAAGTTACGGGTATTTAGCCGGGTCGTTTTTAGTATTTTCGATTTATATTTTAGCTTTTTTTTTCGAACGCCGTTATTTGTTAATTTTCGTTATATATTCCGTAATAATATTAAATATTATTTTTTGTTTTTTGTTTAAAGCCTGCTTCGTTTTAATAATACCTGCCGCTTTATTTTATTCGTAAATATAATGTTTTTTTTTAATTATTTTAATAAGGCGTATATTCGTTATAACGTTTATTCGTGTTAAAAATCGGTTATTTATATATTTGCCGCCGTCGTTTATTTTTAATATATTGTTATTTATATTTAAATTTTTACGGTCGTTATTTGCCGGCCTGTTTTCGCTACTATATAGCTATTTATACTTTTTTTTCGTTATTAATATTTCGAGCTTTTTGCGCTAGTTTTTTATTACTGTTTTAACGGCTGCGCCGATTATACCGCTATTTATTTCGTTTTTTATTAGATTATAATATATAAAAAACTTTTTTAGCTATATATCGACGGAATTAACGTTTTCGAATAAATATAACAGGCTTATATTTATTAATTTTAATATATTTTTTATACTATTGTATTAAGCTATAGGCATATTTTACGCTAAGTTTTTTATTGCCTTTTTAAAGTATTATATAAAAGCAATATTATATATTTTGTTTTTATAATTAAGCCAACTATTTGTATTATTTTTTTTATTGTCGTTTATTTCGTTTTCGATTTTTTAATTATATTTAATGTTTTTAAAAGCGTTAATATTTTAATAGCGACGTTTATTAAAAAGCTTTTTATTAAGTTTTATATCGGCGTAGGATTTTTATATAATAGCTATATTATTTATTATATTTAGGATTCGTAATTATAGCTTCGATTTAGTATTATTTTATATATTTTTAATACCGATTAATATAATAAAAATAAATTTTTTCCAAAAAACGAATAAACTTAGCAAAATTACCGATTTTTATTAATACGTATTATTATCGTAGTTTTTAAACGGTAATCGCCCGAAAAAAATAAATAACGCGAGTTTTTTTTTTTAGTTTCGGATTTTTTAATAATAGCCCGAATTAACGAATAAACCTTTAAAATCGTATAATAAAGCCGGTTTTACCCCTCGCTTAAACGCTTTTTTTATTACTATAAAGCAGGCATAGTCCTATAAGCAAAGTCTTTTTAATAGCGGCTTTTTTTACGTATACGCGTTTAGTATTAACGGCTTTATTTTTTTTTACGGAATAAATATAACGGTTTTAAAACGATTACCGTTGCCGTTCGTTTTCGTAATTACTATACGTATTTATAAACTTAGCTACTTTCGACGTACTATTTAATAAACTACGTTGTAGTTTAATTAATATTAAAACTTCGTTATAAAATAAAAATAAAATTCGTAACCGAATATATAATTATAAACGTTAAATGCCGATATTTTTTTTTACGTAAAAACCCGGTTTGTAATTCGGATTATAAAACTTTTTGCTCGGTTGTTTTCGTTATTATTACTTACGAATAAAAATTAGTTTCGTTATAAGTCGTTATAAAAGCTTATAGTATTTACGAGTTTTAACGACGTAAATATATAAAGCTTTATTACGTAGTTTATAATATAATAAATTAAAGCAAAAATCCGGGCTTTTGTAAAAATAAAAATAAAGTCGTAGTTATATCGTAAAATAACAATTATTGCTAAATTTTATCGGGTTGTTTAAAAATAATTACGTTTAATTATTAATACGTCCTTTTTATTAATGCTTATTACTTTATTAAAAGGTTTCGGATATAAAAAGCGGCAAAATATTAATTAATCGCCGTTTATAATCGCTTTTATAATTTGTTTTCGTTTTAATTTAATATAATATTTAAAGCAAATATATATATATTTATAGTTTTATAAAACCGTTATAATATAATAGCTTTTATTTTTTTATTTTTTTTTTATAACCGCAAACGATAAACAGAGTTTATCGAACGGCTTTTTACGGTTATTGCTTTATTTAGTTAGTTTTTTAAACGTTTTTTCGTTAAAACTTTTAAAAAAATGCTTGTTTATTTAGTTTATAATCCGTTATCGTAATATTTCGTTATCCGTATTTAAAATTTTAAATAATAAAGTGTTTATTTTTATATTTTTAAAATATTATAAAAATCCGTATAAATAAAAAGCTTGCTTTTAATTCGTTTCGATCGACCCGAAATAATAACTAATTAGTTTAAACGCTTTATTTCGGTTATAATATTACGTAAATTGATTAAAAAATGCGGTAATATAAAGATAGAACTATTTAACCGTAGTTACGGCGTTTTGTTATATTAATGCTAATATACGCCGTTGTTGCTTATTAAAATCTTTCGCTAGCTTTTTGACGTACGTACTAATATCCGCATTGCTTTTAAATTTATCTGAAATTTTTACGCAAATAAATAAGTTAAAATTATTAAGATTTAAAATAAACTAAATAATAAATATCCCGTATACGATTATTATAGTTTGTAATTAATTACGTTGTTTTATTTTTTTTTTATTTAATAAAAACTATTAATATTTATAAAACTTTAACTTTTTTAATAGCGTTTTTATTCGTAAGTTCGTAATAAGCTTATAGTTATTTAAGTCTTTTACGTTTTGTTTTAGTTTTTTTTTTATAATATGTTTAAATATAACCTTAACGGCGTTAAAAAACGACTTTTTAACTTTAAAACTAATAATACGTAAGTTATTACTGCGTATAATCTTGTTAAATATTATAAACGCAAATGCTAAATATATCGAAAACTTTGCGTTATATTATTTTAGTTTTTACGCTGTTTAAACTTTAAAACTAAAGGACTTTTTAATACTGTTTTATATTATATTTAAATTTAAGAGTATTTTAAAATTACCGTAGCTAAATAGAAAAAGTTTAAAGAATATTTAAATAAATAAGTAAAAATTAAAAATGTTTAAGAAATTGTTCCCGCGTATAATTTTAAATAATTTTTAATTATTTAACTTTTTTTCGTTTATAGTTATATAAATGCGGTTTGTATTTAGCGCTGTTTGTAAAAAAATGACTTAATTAATTTGTTTTAAAGGCTTTTTTTCGAAGCTAAAATATTTAAACCCGGAATTAATAATATTTTCTATATTTTCGTCGTTTTCGGCGTTGTTTTTTTTTTTTCGACTAATATTAGAGTTAATTTTCTAGTCGTCGATAGTTACGGCTATATTTGGAATATTTTTAAATACGTAACCGCTTTGTTTAGCACTTTTTTTTTTTACGTTAAAAACAAAAGTTATATTATTAAATAGTTCGTCCGGCATTTTTATATTATTATTGCTTTAATTATATTAAAACTTTTCGTTATTTTTAATGTTTTTATATAAATAGTTATATTTTCGTAGCTAATTTAAAATATGCTTTAATTTTAATATATTAATGCTTAAAACCGGAATAAAATGTTTTTTAATAAGCTGTTTTTTTGTTATTATTATAACCTTTATTTCGTTATAAATAGTATTTACCGAACGTAAAAGTACGTTCGTTATTACGTATAGGTTGTTCGCTACGATCGATATAGTGCCTTTTGTTTTACGGTAAAACTTTAACGCCGGTATTTTGCCTATTATATCGATATTAATCCGCTAAATAATATTATAAACGATATTAATAGCTATAAATCGCTTTTTTAGTAAATTAAGCATTTATAACTTTTTTAAGTATAAATATACGTAAAGTATACGAAATATTTACAAGCGATATTTTTCCGGAACCTTTATTTTTATATCTTTTTAATATTTTTTATAAACTTGCGTCCGACCGTTATTTAGTTAATAGTTTTTATAAAACAGTTTTGTCGTAAATGTTTTAAAATCGCATAAAAGCCGTTAAAAAAGCTTTTTTTTAACGTTAAAGTTTAGCTTATTCGGGTAAATTTTTATTAGTTCGGTGGGGTAAATTTAGTAAAAATATAAGCGATATTAGTTTGTTAGCATTTAGTAATCGTTATATAATTTCGTTTACGTTTTAAAAACGCATTCGGCTTTTTTATTATTTAATATAAAGTCTAAAAAGTTTAGTTGCTTTAAAGCTGTAACTTTTTTATTAAAATCTAAAGTCGTAGCGTTTATTATCGTTTTTATTATCGCCGAGACTAAAGGGCGTAACGCGTTTTTAATAGCAAACCGCGTATTTGTATTTAAAGTTTTATTATCGTTTTTTTTTTCGGACGTATTAGATATAATTTCGAAATAGTTTAACGTATATTTCGTAAAAAACGGTATTTTCGTTAATATAGTATAAGGATAATAAAAAAAGCTTTTCCGCTTAAACGACGGCGGTAAAAAAATGCTTAGCGTAATATAACCGCTAAATATTTACTGCGGTATTAGTAATGGCCGCAGGACTAGATAAATAAGTATACCGATTTTTATTTATCCCGGTCGTTTATTCGGGTTTATATTATAAAGTTTAATTAATAGTTTTAAAAGCGGACGGGAAAGCAAAAGCCTAATTAGTAATTTATTCGAACTGTTTATTATAAAAATAAGGCCGGTTTTAAACGGTAAAAGTATTTGTAATCGTTTTTTTAAATTAGTCGATAAAGCTTTATTTTTTTGCCCTTTAAGTCCTAAAAGCGGATAAAAAAATAAAGGCCTAATTAGTAATTTGTTTAGACTGTTTATTATAGGAATAAAGCCGGTTTTAAACGGTAAAAGTATTCGTAGTTGTTTTTTTAAGTCAGTTAATAAAGCTTTACTTTTTTGCCTTTTAACGTATTTTGTTATAAAAATGTTGTTTTATAAATAAATCGGCCTATTTATTATATTATTAAATAATTTTATTTTGTAAAAAAATGAAGATTTGCTTTCGCTTATTTGTTTTTTCGGTAATAAAAGCATTTTAACAGAATTAAGTAGTAAGTTATAAACTGTTAAAATATAAAAGCTAAAACGTAAAACGTTTATTAATTTATATCGTTATAAAATATAATATAAAAGTTGTTTTAAATATAATTATTTATTTAATTAGGTTATTATATAAATAACGGCTTACCCGATTATAAATTATTATAAACGCCGTTGCTTAGTTATTTATTTTACTATTGCTAATAATATAGCAGCCTAATAGTTTTTGTAATTATTTATTATTACCTGTTTTTAATCTTTATTTAAGCTCGTTTATTAAATTAATACTTACGTCTTTTTTTTTTTTTTTAATTTCCTTTTTTAACCGTTTTTTACTTTTTTTCGCTTTATATTCGTATTACGATATTCGCCTTTCTAAACTTAACGCTTATTATAATATTAAGATAGCTTTTTGTTTTATAAGTCGTTTTCGCTTTATTTATATTGCGCTTTATAGCCTTCGTTGTTATTAATAACGTAATAGCCTAATAGTTTCTGTAATTATTTATTATTACCTATCTTTAATTTTTATTTAAGCTTGTTTACCGAATTAATACTTACGTTTTTTTCTTTTTTTTTAACTTTTTTTTTTAACCGTTTTTTATTTTTTTTCGCTTTATATTCGTATTATAATATTCGCCTCTTTAAACCTAACGCTTATTACGTTATTAAAATAGTTTTTTATTTTATAAATCGTTTTCGCTTTATTTATATCGCGCTTTATAGCTTTTTGCGTAAATACTATAAACGTTATAAAATCCGTTAATAAATATTTATAATAGTTTGCTTTATAATAAGTTTTTAGTACTAATTTTATAATATAGTTTACTAGCTTTATTGTTTAATATAATAACTTTTAGCTATATTATTTAGTTTATTCGCTCGCTCGAAGCTTGATTATTAATAGGTTTATTTTTTTTTATTAATCCCTTTCGCCGTTTTTTTCGCTAAACTATATTGCAAACTTACGAAATTCGGTTTTTAACGTATTGCGTTATTACGTTGTATAGGCATTTTTTAAAATAACTTGCTGTTATAAACTAATTGTTCGTTTAAACGGATATATTTTTATTTTTTTAAACTTTATAATTCTTTTTATATCCGTATTTATTTAAATCGGGTTTATATAAATATTAATATATATTTGTTTTTAGTAACGTTTTTTATAGCTAATATTTGTATTAATAAACAATACCGTTATATCGTTTAGTTTAGCTTATTAACGTAAGCCTAATATAATAAATATTATCGCTATCGCCGAAATCTAGCTAATAAATTTATAGCCTTTTATTTTTAAACAAAAAGTCAAGTTTAATAACCGAAAGGTTATTTTTATTATTAAAAGCGATATACTATATAGTAATAACGTCGCCGTTATAATTAACGGCTACGTTAAATCGGTTTTGCTGCTTTTTATATCGCTAATTTATATAGGCTTTTATAAATCGTTTAAAATTAAACCGGGTAACGTTATAAAAATCTAAAGATCTTTTTTTTTTTAAGCGATTTTATATCGTTAATAATAAAGCATTACTAAAAATAATAAATAAATAACGTTATTTGTTATTAAAACTAAAAAATCGATTAAAATATAAATTTACGTATTTTTTTTAGTTATTATAACTTTTCGCTAACGATTAATTAGTTTGTTATTATCGCGTATAAGCGGAAAAAAGGGTTAAGTTTTTTCCCGTTTAGTATATAGTTTTAGCGGTTAAATCGTTATAATTTTTATTTTTACCCGCGTTGCCGTAAATATAATAAGGATTGGCCTTTTTTTATAATATACCGCTTTTATAAAATGTAAATTCTTTTTTAACCGTAATAATTTTAAAAATAACAATTTTTAATTCGGATTTAAAAAAAGCTTTTACGTATTTATTATTATATTTTTTATAGATTTAACTAATTATAAATAAGTTTAGCCTTAAGTTAAACTAACGCGTATTAATAACGAACCGAACCCGAATATTATAAAAAGCGTTCTAAATTTAACTCCGGGCTTTTATATTTTTATTATTAGCGATATCGTTAGCTAATTAAACCGCAGTTTCTTTTTAAAATTAAGATATAAAGCCGGCACTTTTATCGATTTTATATTTATTTTAGTCGTAATGCTATTTACGACTATTTGTAACGCCGCCGGCAATAACGTTAGGTTTTAATAAAATAGCTTTAACTTGTTTAGTATTAACGTTTTAGCTACTTTTATTAAATCTAGCTTTTTATTGCAGCAGTTACGTTAATAAAATGCTGTAATATTTATGCCGCTTAATGTTTTCGCCTTTTTTAGCGTTAATAGTTTACCGATAAAACCGTTTATTAACGTAATATTTTAATAGTATATCGGCATATTTCTTAATTACGGTATATCGGGTATTATATAGCCTTTTTTTTTTATAAGCCTACCGGTTTAATTATCGGAATATATCGAAAACGTAAGTTTATTTAAAAACTTTAATAATATTAGCGATATTTAAACACCGGTTATTACCGCTTTAACTTAATATTAGCAAAAAATAAACAAAAAAACCAGTTTAAATATAAACTTTAATACGTTAATATTTATAAGTTTAGCAGTTAATAATTTAAATTATATTAAGTAATAGACTTTCGACGTAAAAACTCGGAAAAAACTTTTTAAAACCGCTAAAACTAATAACGACGGCTTTAAAAACAATACGCCTATAAATATAAATAAACGTACGAAAACTTAATACACGCGCTAATAGCTAAATAACTATATATAATTAGGGAAAAAAAACAATAAGCGGCGTTTAGTTTTAGCAATATATATAAAAAAAAAAAGCTTTCGCTTTAGGTAAGTATTTGCTAATTATATATTAGTACGGCAAAAAAATAATAAACGGCGCTTAGTTTTAATAACGTATATAAAAAAAAAAAGCTTTCGCTTTATTTAAATATTTGCTAGCTATATATTAATACGGTAAAAAAATAATAAACGGCGTTTAGTTTTA
Source organism: Xylariaceae sp. FL1019 (assembly GCA_022578705.1). Lineage (NCBI taxonomy): Eukaryota > Fungi > Ascomycota > Sordariomycetes > Xylariales > Xylariaceae > Xylariaceae sp. FL1019. The sequence continues at coordinate 247,535 of MU391963.1, read as the reverse complement.
ATAACGTATATAAAAAAAAAAAGCTTTCGTTTTAATTAAATATTTGTTAGCTATATATTAATACGTAAAAAAAAACATAAACAAAAAAAATAAATATATATTAACTTTATAAAAAGCATTACGGCCTAATTAAGTTATATTTATATAGTTTTAATCCTATAGTTATAAATAAATAATCTTATTATTTAGCTATAACTTTGTTATTTTTATTATAGATAATATTATCGTTTAAATTATATACGTATATAATTTTTCGTATTTTCGACGTTTAAAAATTATAATTATAGGCAAATAAATCTTTAAACCTTAATATAAATTAATAGTTAAAATAAGTAAAATATTGGCTAATAAAACGATTAAAATTATTATTATTGCTTTTAAAAGCTTAGTGTCCGATAATAACTATAATAACTATTAGTAATTACGTTTGTCTGCCCGGCTATATAACAGCTTAATTTTAGCCGTTTTACTATATTTTAACTTAATTATATTATTTTATAATTGCATATTTTTATTACTTTTTTTATTAAACTTCCCGCTTTTATTATTATTAACGTTAACGGCGCTTTTTTTCGTTAAAATAATAGTTTTAGCTAGCTACGTTTTTAATCTTTTTTATTAAATTTTTTATATTTATTATAATTTACGTTATCCGCGTTTAATACTTATAAAGTATATACTTTTGATTAAATAGACCTATTGTTAACTATATTATATATACGCCGAATCGCTGCGTTTAACCCGGCGGCTATAACGGCTAATATACTAAATACCGGTAATAAGCTTTATTATTAATTCCGTTATTAATTAATAGTTATGTTATTAGCTAATTTATATATCTTATAATATTAATAACTCGTTAATATATTTTTTAAACAATATTTTCGTTTTATTACGTATATCGTATATATTATATTATTATTTGTTATAAACCTATATTACGTATATTAATACGCCGACTAATATATGTTTTTAAAAAAACCTTATTTAATTAAATATATAGTTTAAAATGCGTTTAATACTAAAAATACTATAAGTATTGCTATAACGCTGGGATAACTATTTTAAATAATGAAAGTTTTGCCTAATTTACGCCGTAATATTAATATAACGGCAATACGATAAGCTATTATAAATATTGCGGCTTATACTTAATAGCCGTTTTATAGCGTTTTGTTATTTAGTTTTTACGAAGTCCCGTTTTAAATAATATATAGGTTATTTGCTTTTTTTTTCGCATTATTTTCGACCGGCTATAAATGTTTTAAGCTAACGTAACTATCGGTTTAGTATATTGGTGCTTCGACGGATTATTTTAAACAACGTTGGAGTTTTTTAGCGTTTTTATTGCCGTTTATTTCGATTTTTATTAAGCTCGGGCTATAGTAAAAAATATTTAGGGTTTAGTTTTTATATATTTAAAAAACCTTCGATTTAACGACCGTTTAATGCTTTTTATATACGATATTTAGACTAAGCGGGCTAAAACAAAAGGGTTAAATAACGTTACGTTTGTTTTTTTTATTTATTTCGGGTATATATATTATTATTTAAAGTTAATAGACTTAATATATTATAATAAATCGTGTTTTTTAGTATCGTAATAATAAATATTGTTTTAAATACGTATATATATATATTATTAAGCAAATTATTACGATAAACATTTAATCTATTTAATTTTTTAATATACGGCTTTTTTATAAAAGCTATATTAAATCGAGCATTTTATAAAGCGAGTTATAATATTTAAATTAATTAAAAGTAATATAAAAAACATAACGCAATTATTATTTACTGTTTTTATAAAATGTAATTAAACTTTAAAACTTTAAAATTAACGTAAAATAATACTAACTATAACGATTATAAAAAAAAGGAATTAAATAACTTTTGTTTTCGACTTTTAGGCCACCTATTATCGAAATCGCGTTTAAAAGCTGCTTACTTTTTACCGCGGTTTAATAGGACTATAAATAGCAATTTGTTATAGCTCGGTATATTATATAGGACTTGTAGTATAAAAACAAAAATGGCTTTTTAAATAAAATCCTTCGTTTTATTATTTTATTAAAAAAAAGATATTTGCTTTTTTTAAAATAATATAATTTAAAACTCGTTTTTGTTTTTTTTAACCAAATTTTATATTTTTTTAAACGAAGCTTCGTTTATTTCGCAATCGTAATATAGTTTATAATTATAAAGTTAAACCGTAATTATTACGTTAGTAATAAAAATAAACGAAAGCTAAATATTCGACGTAAACTAAGCGGTAAAAATAGGCTAACTAGTATATCCAAATCGACGACTTGTAAAAATACGAGCTTGCAACGACGAAAAAGTAGTAGGAGTCGATAATAGGAAATTATTACGTATATTAAAGGTCGGACGTAACGTAAAGCTTAGTTAAGTATAAGCTTGCGATAATAAAAAGGCCGTAAAAATCGATAGTGGAAAAACATTACGGGTATTAAATATTAGACGTAACGTTAAAACTAATCGTAAGTATTTATTTTAAATATGTTTTAAATAATCGGATTTAATAGCGGATTTTACGAGCTCGGTTTTAATAATTTCTTTTTATTAATTAATATTTATAAAGCCCGGTTTATAGTTAATCGTTTACGTTATAATACGATTTATTTGCTATTTAGCTAAAAACTAAACAAGCTATATTAAAGCTTTTTTAATTTTATTAACGAACGAAAAAGCTAAAACTAAAAACAAATTAAAAAAACTGCGAGTAATTTCCGACGGAAAGGAATTTTTTCGACTAATTACGCCGATATATATTTTCGCCTATAAATTTATATGCTTTATTAGCTTGGTTTTATAATTAAATGGCTTTACGTTATAATATATACGCGATTAAAAAAGATTAATAAAACTTTTATATAAAAATGCCCTAGCCGACGAAATCGTATAATAGCCGCACGTATATTTTTATTACTATAAAAAACATTGTTTTCGGGTTTAATATATATTAAAAACGAAAAAGTCGTTAGCGGTTAAAAAGATTAAAATGTTTTAACAAATAGTATTTTTTTTAAACGTAATAAAAGCTATAAAGTTTTATAAAATCCCGAGCCGTTTATCGATTACGTAAACGGCAAAACTTTAATATTTTTACGATTTATATTTTACCGGGAAAACGAAATACTTAATATAACCCGATTTGATTTTATTAGTAATACGGCTAAATAAACGAAAAAGTTTTTACGACTATTTATCGTTAATAACCGAAGCATTTAATAAACCGGCATTTTTAACCTAAAACAATACGATTTGCAAGCTTGTTTTTATTTTATAGTTTTATAAGTATATATCCGTAATATTCCGTATTTGTTTACCTGTAGCCTTTAAATGCAAAATACAAACTAAAAAAAATACGTCGATAAAGTTAGTCCATTTTTTTTATTTTTTTAGTTTTTTAAAGTTTATTTATAATTTGCTAAAAGTCGATTTTAATTTATTAAACTAATCGTTGTACGACTTAGTATCGGGACTAAGAGGGTTTATAATAAGATTTAAAAAAAATAAACGCTGTTTGCTAAATTTAAAATTAACGTATATTTAAACCTAAGTAATATTAATAAAAAAACGTTTGATCGGTATTTAAAAATAAGGATATTTAACGATAAAAAGTAAGTTTTAGTTTGTAATATTAAACATTTATAAGTTTAGCTTTATAAGCTAAATATTAACTTTTTGCCGTAAATCGGTATTTAAAAACTTTATATTAATAACGGTAACGTTAAAATTATTTCGTTATAATTATTACCGAATAAAAATTAACGTAGTTTAAAGTATAAATAAATTTAATTAAAAATTAAACGTAACGTAGTTAAAATAAATTGCGAATTAGGAAAGGATTAAAATAATTAAACGGCAAAAATACGTAAAACTTATTATAATATTTAATATCGAAGTTTAAAAAGATAAAAATATTTAATAGCCGAAAAAGTTAAAGGTATAATAGTCGATTAAACGAAACGATTTATAAATAATAATTTGCTAAACTGTATTAAAAGCAGAAGTTATAACAAATTATTAATAAAAACAAGAAAAAAAACTGTAACTAAAAACAAAGCAAATATAATAAGTTATTATTAAAACTTATTAGCAATCGTATTTTAATATTATATTACGTAGTTTTATTAAATTCGAAAAAGTTATACCCGAAAAACGATTTCGAATAGTAAAAATATTATAACTAGTTTTTAATATATTATTAGCAAAAAAAAGAAGGAGTACTATAAATAAAAAGTATAAAAATTACAAGCTTAAACGTATAATGTTTTAAACTAAAATAAAAAAAAAATAAACTATAGTTAATTTAAATATTTAAATACGTAAATAAAAGTTATAAATTTAAACGTGTAATATTTTAGGCTAAAGCAAAAAAAAAACAGACTATAATTAATTTAAATATTTAAATACGTAAACGTTTTAATCGAAAATAATCGGGTATAAATATATAAAAAAAATAAAAAATGCAGTAATAAAAAAACATTTTAATCCTATATTAAAGCATTTGCGATAAACTAAGCTGTTATCGGACTAGTATTTACTATAGTATATAAGCAGCATTTATTATAAAATCTATAATGTGATTTTAAAAAGAAAAGTATTTAATAGAAAAATAAAATAAAATTAAACAATGTAAAAAAAGCACTTGCGATAAACTGGGTTATTACCGGATTAATATTTATTATAATATATAAATAATACTTATTATAAGATTTATAATGTAATTTTAAAAAGAAAAACACTTAATAAAAAAACAAAATAAAGTTAAATAATGCGAAAAAAGCATTCGCGATAAACTAGGCTATTACCGGACTAATATTTAATATAGTGTATAAGCAGTATTTACCGTAGGTTTTATAATATGATTTTAAAAAAAAAAGCACTTAATAAAAAAATAAAATAAAGTTAAACAATTTAAAAAACAAAATATAAAAAAATAAAATATTGGTTATAAAATAAATAGCAAATAAAGGCTTACCGACTACGGCTAATAATAACAATAACCTATCGCAAAATTTGCAATATTAACTAAAAAACGAAAGTAAGTAGTTAAAAAAGGAATAGTTTTAATCGATGTAAAAAACGAAACACTGCTTTAAAGTTCGGAATAAGCAGTTAAAAAGGCGGCGGGTTTAAATAATTTAAAAGATTAATATAAAAATACGAAGTAGTAAATAAAGATATATAAACCAAACCGAAATTTTTAAAAGCAAGTAAAAGCAAAAATTACTTATTATAAGTTCTATATTATAGCTTAAATAATAAGCAGTTAAAAAGGCGGCGGGCTTAAATAATTTAAAAGATTGATATAAAAATACGAAGTAATAAATAAAGATATATAAACTAGACTAAAATTTACGAAAGCAGGTAGAAGCAAAAATCACTTATTATAAGTTTTGTATTATGGCTTAAAAAATAATAAGCAATTAGGAAAAGAGCAGATTTAATTAATATAAAAAATAAAACATTGTTTAAAAGATTTAAACAAGTAATTAAGAAAAAAAGAATAAATAATAAGCAAAAAAGCAGACCTAATTAAAGTAAGAAATAAACGCAGTAGAAAAAACAAGTAATAAGTAAAAAAGCAGACTTAACTAAAGTAAAAGACAAACGTAATAAAAGGAAGCGGTAGATAAAAGAGTAAATGCTATATAGGAATTTTGCGACAATAAGTAAAAGGAAAGACTATTTATTATAAACTTTGTACTACGGCTCGAAAAACGAAGGCAAACGGCTAAAACGGAACTAGAGTTAATTAAAAAGGAAAATAAGTTTATAAAGCTAGGTTATAAAAAAATAATAGTAAATAAACTATTAATTTAAAGTAGTGTTATAGGTAAAAGGCCTTAACGAATAAAAAGTATAAATTAAAAAATAAGTTATAGCCGAAAAAAAAGATAGTGCGTAAAGGTAAAGCTAATAAAGGGCTTAAATAATAAACAACGGAATTTAGCACCCGATTTAATACAGGAAAGGGATTTTTTAATAAAATAAGAGAATATAATTGCTATTAAAAAAGCAGTTAAATATGGTTTTAATTACGCTATAGGAACAAAATAGTAAAAATAGGGGTTAAAATAAAAAAAAGCATTTAAATATTTATAAAAAACCTTTTTAATAAACAATAATAACAACGAAATATATAACAAAAAGTATTTATTATAAAAAATATAAGTTAAAAAATAAGTTATAGTTAAAAAAAAAGATAATACGTAAAAGTAAAGCCAATAAAAGGCGTAAATAATAAACGACAGAGTTTATAAAAAAGGGATTTTTTAATAAAGTAAAAGAATACGACTGCTATTAAAAAAGCAGTTAAATATAGTTTTAACTACGCTATGTGAACAAAATAGTAAGGATAAGGGTTAAAATAAAAAAGGGCATTTAGGTATTTATAAAGGACTTTTTTAATAAATAATAATAATAACGAAATATATAACAAAAAGTATTTACCGATTGTTAAAAAAACGATATAACGTAGTTGCAAGCAAAAGTTTATTAACGATTGCTTTTTAATTCGAAATATAAAAGTAATAAGTTATATAAATAATAAAGCACTAGCTATACTTTAAAAGGGTAGTTAGGTTAAGAATATATAAATTAATCGTAAATAGCCGTCCTTGCCGTAAGTAATATTTTGGTTAATAATTTTTAAGCCTAATAACTGCTGTTTAATTTATGTTTAAAAATGGCCATTTAGTTATAAGTCTTTTTTACTAAACTAATCACTTTAAGGTTATAACGGCTTTATTTGCAGTTATTTTTTAAAGTTATATTTAAACAGCGATATAAAATAAATATAATAATTATTAAAGCAATTTAATTATTAAATATTACTAGGTAGGCTAAATAAAAGTATAAAAAACATATATTTTACTATTATTTTTAATTTATATATTTTTTAATATATCGAATAATATATATATTTATATATATAATAGCTTTTAATAACTTTTATTTTATAAGCTAAAAATATTTAAACCTAGTAACAGTATTATTAAATAAATAAATTATTAGCTATTATATTAAAACATATTATATCGCTATTTATTATATAAACTAGTTATTGCTTAAAATATATATATTAAAAAGTATATTTAATATATCGTGCTTTATTAAAACATCTTTTTAAATTAATTATATTACGAGCATTTTTTATTACAATATTAGTTATATTTATAACAATTTAAAATACTATACGGCCTTGCTTAAATATAGGCTAATAATCGATTTTTTTTTTTATAGCCGTTATTTATATTAAAATATATATACGCCGGTAAATATAAAAAACATACCGTAATATAATATTAAAACGCCGATTATAAAAAGCAGCAAAACGGTAAATATTTTAACGTTATTACGTTAATATTTTTTATAATTACGTATAACGAAAAAATATATATAAAGCTAAGGCAATATTAACTAAATACAAAATTACGTAATAGCGACCGATTAAAACTTTAAACCTATTTGCTTTCGATTAAAAACCCTAGTTTGTATATTTTATAAAATATATAATATCGCTTGCGGTCGTTTATTTTTATATTATATTTCGCTTTATAATCGCCGTCGAAAATGCTTTAAACGGCAAAATAAAAAACTGCGCTAAAAACTATATTAAAATACGATTAGTTATTTTTAAATATAAACAAAGCAAAAATATATTCGAAATTATTTATATTTAAAAAACTTTACGCAGTAAAAACAAATATATAAAGGCAGCGATAAGCGGCAAAATATAGGTAGCCGACCGTACAGGTAACGAATATTTAAAAATAAAATCGGAGGAAATAAAAAACTAAATTAATAATAACTTAATAAACTGTATTATTATAATATTACCGTTTAGCGTAAACTCGATCGTATAAATAATGTTTTAATATAAAAAAATCTAAATATAATATAACGTTATAATTATAAAAATCGGGACAAATACTTTTTTAACGATTTTATAAATAAATATAAATATAATGCTCGATAATTTAGGCGATTTTATTTAATTATTAAATAATGCTAACGATAAAAATAACGATTTAAAAAGTATAAAATTTAAAAATAGGCAAAAATAAACTTTTTAAAATTATATATATAGATTTATTATAATAAATAGCAAAAAACTAAATAACGTTAACTTTTTTACTATATACTTTAACTACCGTTTATAACGTTTAAATTTATTATATTCGATTAATTTTAATAAAAACGTAATAAAAATACTATATACCGTAAATTTATAATTATAAAAACTTCGCTAAAACGCTAGGTTACGGCTTATTAAAATATACGTTTTATTAAAGCTTAAAATATAACGAAAAGTTCGTATAAAACAAAAGGCGAAACGAAAGAAAAAAAACTAAAAAAAAATAATAAAGTTTAAGCCAATTAGGACCAATTGTTTTACTAAAACAGCTAGCGATTTATTTAAAACTAGTTATTATATTAAAATAGCCGGTAATTTATTTTCGTTAAATGCGCTTATTAAAACACTAACGTACCGAAATTAACGCATATTTAATAATATAATATAAAACATAGTTAAGCAATATATAAAACAATTTAATATCGGCAAATTAACTTAATAACGTTTTAGCCGTTATTATATATATTAACGGTTATTTATAAATTAGCTTGTATATTATTTTCCCTACTTTTTGCAATACGCCTTTAATTCTAACTACTATAAATATTACTAAAACCTTACGTATAAACACGTTTTTTTAATATTTAAGTTCCTTATTATTAATAACCGCTATTATAAATACCCCTTACTATATATTCGTTTATAAATATTTTTATAAATATCGAACCGAAATTAATATATTATATATAAAAAAACGATAATATTATCGATAAAAATATAACGCTTCGTTCGCTATAACAAATACTAATTAATAAAGCTAAGCCAAATCGACGGCAATACGGTATACTTCGATAACGTTAATAATACGACTTTTTAAAAAAGTATCGTTTATTATACCGTATAATACGTTACGTATATATATTAAAATGTTTTTATTATTAATATTTATTTAATAATCTTTTAGGGTATAAAGCATTAATATAACCTTTGCCGCTTAAAAAGCCGAACGTACTTTGTTTATATATATCGTTAATATTTTACGTAATTAAAGCTTCGAAATTTAACCGACGTCGATTTATAAATATAAAAAAAATAGCCGTATTATTAACTAATAACTAATAGGCTTAGTAAATAAACTAGATATAAAATAAACAATTTAAGCACTCGATATATTGGCTATAAATATTATAATACGCGTAACGCCTACTAATTTCGGCAAATGCTATTAGGCCTATTTATAATAATAATAATAGTTCGATAAGAACGGCGAACACGTGCTTACTATTAAACGATGCGAGTTACGACGACGCTAGCTTTTTATTTACTAATAGGCGGAAATATATAACGAAAAAAAAAAGGCGAACTTATTTAACTAAATAACTAGTTTAAAAACAAAGCATTTAAAATATCGCAAATTTTATATTAATAGCTTTTAAAATAATAAACCGATAAAGCCTTAAACGTAATATAAAACGGATAAAAATATATATATTAATACGTCCTAATAAAGAATACGGTCTACGGATATATAAACGTCCCCTAAAAGTTAATTACGTAAAAAAAACTTAAACAAATAGTAATAATAACGGTCTAAATCCTAACTATTAACTAGTAACTTATTACTATTAAAGTAAAATATATAATAAACGCTTTATATAAATTAAAGTCTAAACAGTTAATTATTTAATAAAAAAACATACAATATATTATAAAAACTAATATTATATATTTACGTATTATATAAGCTAAGCAAGGCGGCGGGAACAATGTTTAAGTCGTTAATAAAGCCGATCGATATATTATAAGTAGTAAATCCTACTTTAAATAACTTAATATAACCAATTATTATAAAAACAATGTTTAAGTTGCTAATAAAGCCGATTAATATATTATAAATAGTAAATCCTGCTTTAAATGACTTAATATAACCAGTTGTTTATATTTAAATATTAATAACAAGTTAATAACTAATATTTTAATTAATAAATATAGATTAATAACGCTATTATTTATATAGTCACTATTTCTATTTACTATTAAATAATAATATAAAACATTTATAGTAAAAAATATAGCAAGCCAGCTTTTAAATAACTAAATAAGCAAAATTTAAAATATAAAAAGGCCTACGTACTACTATTATTACTACTTTTTTATATTTTTTATCTATTATAACGTACGTAAATAAGCAACTTTTTACCAGCGGCTATTTTTATTATAATATATTAAAAAACTATAAACAAAAAGTTAAATATTATAACCACCTAATGCCTTTAAATCCGGCTAAATTACGTCCGGCATTCTTAATTTTTATCGGTTTTCGTAATATACTTTTTTTAATAGCTATAATAATAATAAACCTTTTTTTATACTATATAAAGAAAAGCTAGCTTTAAATTTTTAATATATTATTACGAATTTAGTAAAAGTTTTAAAAATTTTAAAAAAGTCGATAATAACGACGTTAATACTAAATTTAATTAAACTACGTTCGGCATTTTTAATTTTTATCGGTTTTTTTTTATTCCTATAATATAATTTAAAATAATATATTTATAAAATCCTAAAAACCATCGGGCGAATACGTTATAAAAACGTAATATAGTAATTACGTATAAAATAAGCATATATATCGTTAAAATATAAGATTAGTATTTTAAAAAATATAATTTTTTTAATTTAAAAATATAGTTTAAAAATTATAATAGTTAGTTTTTAAAGGAAGTCTATTTCGAAAACGATAAGCAATAAATATAATATAAAACAAATCCGGACTTTAAAATTATATTTAAAGCTATTAAAATATAAAACTATAGCTAAAAAAAACCTAACTGTTCGCTTTTAAATAAAAAAGTTCGTAACGAATGCTTAGATTTTTAAACCTATAGGGATAAAAAATATCGATAAATTATAAACAGAAATAAACTTATATATATAAAATATTTTCGATAGTTAATTATAAATTAAATAATTAGTCTAATACGACATTTTAACGCCTTTAAAACCTATATACCTACGTCCGGCTTTTTTAATTTTTAAAGCTTTTCGCAAAGTATTTTTTTTAATTATAGTAATAATAACAGCTTTTCGTATATACCGTTTAAAGAAAAATTATTTTTAAACTTTTAAATCGCTATAGTAAGCCTAACGAAAGCTTTAAAAACTTTTGAAGCTAAAAGCGACGCTAACGATTTAAACGATTTATTTATCGTATCGCTATTTGAAAAAAAATACAAAAAAGCTATTTATTTTAATATAGCGAAAATAACGCTATTATACGAAAAGGACAGCTAAAAATCCTATATTGCGTATTAAAAAACCTAGTTAACGGATATTTTTATAACGAACTATTTAAATCGTAGCGACGGGCTATTAACTATGCGGAATTTTCGAAAATAACGCTATTATGCGAAAAAAACAGCCGAAAATCCTATACTGTATATTAAAAAACCTAATTAACGGATATTTTTATAACGAGCTATTTAAGTTATAGCGACGGGCTATTAATTACGTAGAATTTTCGAAAACAACGTTACTATATAAAAAAAATAGCCGAAAATTTTATACTACGTACTAAAAAACCTAATTAACGAATATTTTTATAACGAGCTATTTAAGTTATAGTAATAAATTATTAATTACGTAGAATTTTATAAAATATTTATATTACGATTTAATAGTTACGCTATTTTAAGCAAACTTTTTGCTTAATAATATTTTTAAATTAAGCCGCTTTACGAAAAACTTCGATAAAAAATTCTTCGAAATAAAAAGTCGCGAATATTTCGATTTAGTTTATAAAAGGCTTAATAAAAATTCGTTCTATAAGTTGTATTCGTTAGGCTAATTTGTTTTAAAAACAACGGTAACTATCCGATTTTATTAATAATACTTTTTTTAAAAATAAAAAAAATATAGATAAAAAAAAAGCCATATTAAATACTATATAAAAAAACAAAATCGGTATTTATAAAACAAGCTATAAACCCGATAATAAAAATAATAAAATAAAGTATAAAGAAGTTATTACGATAAACGAAAATAAAAACTACGAAAATTATATACCGAAGCGAAACAAATCGCGTATAAAAAAGTTTAACAAGTACGAAAATCCCGTTAAAAAACAGACAAACTCGTACGGCAGCTTGTAAAAAACTTTAAAAAAAAACTTTAAAAAAGAACTTATTATATAAGATAAGCTTTAAAAAAGAACTTATTATATAAAACGAGTTATAAAATATAAAAAAGTTTAACGGATATAAAAATCCCGTTAAAAAGCGGATAAACTCGTACGCTAACTCGTAAAAAACTTTAAAAAAAAACCTTAAAAAAAAACCTATTATATAAGACGAGCTATATATTATAAAAAGGTTTAACGGGTACGAAAATCCCGTTAAAAAGCGGATAAACTCGTACGCTAACTCGCAAAAAACTTTAAAAAAAAACTTTAAAAAAAAACCTATTATATAAAATAAGCCTTAAAAAAGAACTTATTATATAAAACGAGCTTTAAAAAAAAACTTATTATATAAAACAAGCTTTAAAAAAAAACTTATTATATAGGACGAGCTATAAAATCGACGCCAAATACGATAAAATAGGGATAAATAATACTAACCGAGTACGATAATATATAAAGACTTTAACCGTTAGAATCTTAATTAAATATTATAGCGTATAATTACTACGAGTAATAAAGCCAAAATAAAAGACTTTATAACGAGGCGAAGGTTATAATAAATAAACGTTGCAAATAATTAAGCAATTAATTAATTAAATAGTTATATCTTAATACTTTTAAATTAACTTTTGCTGTATTAAAAATTTAAAAAAAGATATTCGAATTTAAAATATATAAAAATATTAAAACCTTTTTAAAAGCTCGTAACTAATATAACTAACGTAATTAAAACGCGGCTATAAAAGGCGCTAAAGGCGCCGAAAACGCTGTACGCTTTATCGCTGTAAGGCCTGCTATTAATATACGGTTTTATCGCCGTATAGCTGCTATTATTATAAAGTTTTATCGCCGTATAGCTATTATTACTATAAAGTTTTATCGCTATAAGGCCTGCTATTATTATAAAGCTTTATCGTTACGTAGCCGTTATTACTATAAAGTTTTATCGCTATAAGGCCTAGTAGCACTATAAAGTTTTATATAGTAATAGTGCGGCAGCTAATTAAAAGCTAGCATTTTTAGGCTAAAAAAAAAAACGACCTATATTATAAAAGCCGTAGCCAATCGTACGGTAATAATACGGTAGTTAATTAAAGGCTAACATTTTTAAGCCGGAAAAAAAAACGACCTATATTATAAAAGCCGTAACTAATTGTACGGTAATAATGCGGCAACTAACTAAAAGCTAGTATTTTTAGGCTAAAAAAAAAAACGACCTATATTATAAGACTGCTTTATTTATCCTATTTATTTAAAAAACTTTTTAACCTATATTGCCTTTTTACGGTTTCGACGGCTTAAAAGGCTAGAAAACGACTAAAGGGTTTTATTACGTTAGCTATATTTAATTTAGCACGCTATAACCGAAGCCTTTCGATTAGTTATATTTATTTTAATTAGCAAACTCCCCGACCTATATTATTTTTACGATCAGATCTAAACAAAGACCTTAAATTAAAATTTAGGCATATTGCAGTTTATACCCGATAGCTATATTATAGCGTTTTATTATTTAGTTTTTACGAAATTCCGTTTTAAATAATATATAGGTTATTTGTTTTTTTTTATATTACTTTCGACCGGTTATAAATATTTTAAACTAACGTAACTATCGGTTTAATATATTAATGCTTTAACGGATTATTTTAAACGACGTCGAAGTTTTTTAGCGTTTTTATCGCCGCTCGTTTTAATTTTTATTAAGCTTAAGCTATAATAAAAAATATTTAAAGTTTAGTTTTTATATATTTAAAAAACCTTCGATTTAACGACCGTTTAATGCTTTTTATATACGATATTTAGACTATACGGGTTAAAATAAAAAGGTTAAATAGCGTTACGTTTGTTTTTTTTATTTACTTTAAATATATATATTATTATTTAAAGTTAATAGATTTAATATATTATAATAAATCGTGTTTTTTAATATCGTAATAATAAATATTGTTTTAAATATATATATATATATTATTAAATAAATTATTATAATAAGCATTTAATTTATTTAATTTTTTAATATACGGCTTTTTTATAAAAACTATATTAAATCGAGCATTTTATAAAACGAGTTATAATATTTAAATTAATTAAAAGTAATATAAAAAACATAATATAATTATTATTTACCGTTTTTATAAAATATAATTAAACTTTAAAACTTTAAAATTAACGCAAAATAATACTAACTATAACGATTATAAAAAAAAGGAATTAAATAACTTTTATTTTCGATTTTTAAGCTATTTACTATTAAAATCGCGTTTAAAAGCTGCTTACTTTTTATTACGGTTTAATAAAATTATAAATAGCAATTTATTATAGCCCGGTATATTACGTAAAACCTATAGTATAAAAATAAAAATAGCTTTTTAAATAAAATCCTTTATATTATTATTTTATTAAGAAAAAAATATTTGTTTATTAAAATAATATAGCTTAAAACTCGTTTTTGTTTTTTTTAACCGAATTTTATATTTTTTTAAACAAAGCTTTGTTTATTTCGCGATTGTAATATAGTTTATAATTATAAAATTAAACCGTAATTATTACGTCGGTAATAAAAATAAATAAAAACTAAATACTCGACGTAAACTAAACGGTAAAAATAAGCTAATTAATATATTTAAATCGACGACTTGTAAAAATACGAGCTTACGACGATAAAAAAGTAATAAAAATCGATAATAAAAAACTATTACATATATTAAAAGTTAAACGCGACGTAAAGCTTAATCGGGTATAAGCTTATAACGATAAAAAAGCCGTAAAAATCGATAATAAAAAAACATTACGGGTATTAAATATTAAACGTAACGTTAAAGCTAGTAGTAAATATTTATTTTAAATATGCTTTAAATAATCGGATTTAATAGCGGATTTCGCGAGTTCGGTTTTAATAATTTTTTTTATTAATTTTTATTTATAAAGCCCGGTTTGTAATTAATCGTTTACGTTATAATACGATTTATTTATTATTTAACTAAAAACTAACCAAACTATATTAAAGCTTTTTTAATTTTATTAACGAACGAAAAAGCTAAAACTAAAAATAGATTAAAAAGATTACGAGTAATTTTTAACGAAAAGGAATTTTTTCGATTAATTATACCGATATATATTTTTATTTATAAATTTATATATTTTATTAATTTAGTTTTATAATTAAATAGCTTTACGTTATTATATATACGTAATTAAAAAGGATTAATAAAACCTTTATATAAAAATGCTTTAACCGACGAAATTATATAATAGCCGTACGTATATTTATATTACTATAAGGGATATTGTTTTCGGGTTTAATATATATTAAAAACGAAAAAGTTATTAACGGCTAAAAAAATTAAAATATTTTAGCGAACAATATTTTTTTAAACGTAATAAAGGCTATAAAGTTTTATAAAATCCCGAGCCGTTTATCGATTACGTAAATAATAAAACTTTAATGTTTTTGCGATTTATATTTTACCGGAAAAACGAAATATTTAATATAGCCCGATTTAATTTTATTAGCAATATAGCTAAATAAACGAAAAGGTTTTTACGACTATTTATTGTTAATAACCGAAGCATTTAATAAACCGGCATTTTTAATTTAAAACAATATAATTTATAAGCTTGTTTTTATTTTATAGTTTTATAAATATATATCCGTAATAATTTATATCTATTTGCTCGCAGCTTTTAAATATAAAGTATAAACTAAAAAAAATACGTTAATAAAGTTAGTTTATTTTTTTTGTTTTTTTAGTTTTTTAAAGTTTATTTATAGTTTATTAAAAATCGATTTTAATTTATTAAACTAATCGTCGTACGATTTAATATCGGAATTAAAAAAGTTTGTAATAAAACTTTAAAAAAATAAACGCCGTTCGCTAAATTTAAAATTAACGTATATTTAAGCCTAAATAATATTAATAAAAAAACGTTCGATTAATATTTAAAAATAAAAATATTTAACGATAAAAAATAAATTTTAATTTATAGTATTAAATATTTATAAACTTAGCTTTACGAGCTAAATATTAATTTTTTACCGTAAATCGGTATTTAAAAACTTTATATTAATAATAATAACGTTAAAATTATTTCGCTATAACTATTACTAAATAAAAATTAACGTAGTTCGAAATATAAATAAACTTAATTAAAAATTAAATATAACGTAATTAAAATAAGTTATAAATTAAAAAAAAATTAAAACAATTAAACGGCAAAAATACGTAAAACTTACTATAATATTTAATATTAAAATTTAAAAAAACAAAAACACTTAATAGCCGAAAAAATTAAAAATATAATAGTCGATTAAACGAAACGATTTACGGACGGTAATCTATTAAACTATATTAAAAGTAAAAATTATAACAAACTATTAATAAAAACGAAAAAAAAAACTGTAATTAAAAATAAGGCAGGCATAATAAATTACTATTAAAACTTATTAATAATCGCATTTTAATATTATATTACGCAATTCTATTAAATTCGAAAAAGTTATACCCGAAAAACGATCTTAAACGGTAAAAATATTGCAACTAATTTTTAGCATACTATTAGCAAAAAAAAAAAAAATATTATAAATAAAAAATATAAAAGTTATAAGTTTAAACGTATAATATTTTAAACTAAAGTAAAAAAAAAATAAACTATAGTTAATTTAAATATTTAAATACGTAAATAAAAATTGCAAACTTAAACGTATAATGTTTTAGGCTAAAGTAAAAAAAAAACAAATTATAGTCAATTTAAATATTTAAATACGTAAACGTTTTAATCGAAGGCAATTAAGTACAAATATATAAAAAAACAGAAAATATAGTGGTAAAAAAATATCTTAATCCCGTATTAAAGCATTTGCGATAAACTAAACTACTACCGGATTAATATTTATTATAATATATAAGTAGTATTTATTATAAGATTTATAATATAATTTTAAAAAAAAAAAGCACTTAATAAAGGAATAAAATAAAGTTAAACTGCAAAAAATAGAATATAAAAAAATAAAGCGTCGGTTATAAAATAAACGGCAAATAAAGGGCTATTATCGGATTAATATTTATTATAGTATATAAATAGCATTTACTATAGGTTATATAATGTAATTTTAAAAAAAAAGCACTTAATAAAGGAATAAAATAGAGTTAAATAATGCGAAAAAAGCATTTGCGATAAATTAGGCTATTACCGGATTAGTATTTAATATAGTATATAAAAAACACTTATTATAAGTTTTATAATATAATTTTAAAAAAAAAGCACTTAATAAAGGAATAAAATAAAATTAAATAATGCGAAAAATAAAATATAAAAAAATAAAGTGTTAGTTATAAAATAAACGGCAAATAAAGGCTTGCCGACTACGGTTAATAATAATAATAACTTACTGTAAAACTTGCAATATTAATAAAAAAACGAAAATAAATAGTTAAAAAAGGAGTAGTTTTAATCGATATAAAAGACGAAATATTGCTTTAGAGTTCGGAGTAAGCAGTTAAAAAAGCGGCGGGCTTAAATAATTTAAAAGATTAATATAAAAATATAAAGTAATAAATAAAGATATATAAACTAAACTAAGATTTTCGAAAGCAGGTAAAAATAAAGGTCATTTATTATAAGTTTTATATTATAGCTTAAAAAATAATAGGCAATTAAAAAAAAAGCAGATTTAATTAATATAAAAAGTAGGATATTGTTTAAAAAATCTAAATAAGCAATTAAAAAAAAAACAAGTAATAAATAAAAAAGCAGACTTAATTAAAATAAAAGACAAACGTAGTAAAAAAAAGCGGTAAATAAAGGAGTAAATACTATATAAGAATTTTATAATAATAGGTAAAAAGAAAAACTATTTATTACGGATTTTATACTACGGCTTAAAGGACGAAAACAAACAGCTAAAACGGAACTAAAATTAATTAAAAAAAAAATAAGTTTATAAAGCTAAGTTATAAAAAAATAATAGCAAATAAACTATTAGTTTAAAGTAGTATTATAAATAAAAGGCTTTAACGAATAAAAGATATAAATTAAAAAATAAATTATAGCCGAAAAAAACATAATACATAAAAGTAAAACTAATAAAAGGCCTAAATAATAAACGACGGAATTTAGTATTTAATTTAATACTAAAAAAGGATTTTTTAGCAAAATAAAAGAATACGACTGTTATTAAAAAAGCAGTTAAATATGGTTTCGATTACGTTACGGGAATAAAGTAGTAAAAATAAGGGTTAAAATAAAAAAGGTTATTTAAGTATTTATAAAGGACCTTTTTAATAAATAATAATAATAACGAAATATATAATAAAAAGTATTTATTATAAAAAATATAAATTAAAAAGTAAGTTATAATTAAAAAAAAAGATAATATATAAAAGTAAAGCCAATAAAAGGCGTGAATAATAAACGACAGAGTTTACGGGAAAGGGATTTTCTAATAAAGTAAAAAAATACGACTACTATTAAAAAAGCAGTTAAATATAGTTTTAATTACGCTACGTAAATAAAATAATAAAAATAGGGGTTAAAACGAAAAAAAGTATTTAAGTATTTATAAAAAACCTTTTTAATAAATAATAACAATAATAAAATATATAATAAAAAGTATTTACCGATTATTAAAAAAACGATATAACGTAGTTGCAAATAAAGGTTTATTAACGACTATTTTTCGATTTAAAATATAGAAGTAATAAGTTATATAAATAATAAAGTACTAACTATACTCTAAAAGGGTAATTAAGTTAAAAATATATAAATTAATTATAAATAGCCGTTTTTGCCGTAAGTAATATTTTGGTTAATAACTTTTAAACTTAATAACTACTGTTTAATTTATATTTAAAAATGGCTATTTAGTTATAAATCCTTTTTACTAAACTAATTATTTTAAAGTTATAACGGCTTTATTTATAGTTATTTTTTAAAATTATATTTAAACAGCGATATAAAATAAATATAATAGTTATTAAAGCAATTTAATTATTAAATATTACTAAGCAGGCTAAATAAAAGTATAAAAAATATATACTTTATTATTACTTTTAACCTATATACTTTTTAATATATTAAATAATATATATATTTATATATAAAGTAGCAGTTAATAACTTTTATTTTATAAGCTAAAAATATTTAAGCCCGGTAATAGTACTATTAAGTAAATAAATCACTAATTATTATATTAAAATATACTATATTGCTATTTATTATATAAACTAGCTATTGTTTAAAATATATATATTAAAAGGTATATTTAATATATTATGCCTTATTAAAACATTTTTTTAAATTAATTATATTATAAATACCTTTTACTACGATATTAGTTATATTTATAACAATTTAAAACACCGTACGGCTTCGCTTAAATATAGGCTAATAATCGATTCTTTTTTTTATAGCCGTTATTTATATTAAAGCATATATATGCCGGTAAATATAAAGGATATACCGTAATATAATATTAAAACGCCGATTATAAAAAATAGCAAAACGGTAAATACTTTAACGTCGTTACGTTAATATTTTTTATAATTACATATAATAAAGAAATATATATAAAACTAAAGCAATATTAACTAAATATAAAATTACGTAACGGCGACCGATTAAAACTTTAAACCTATTTATTTTCGATTAAAAACTTTAAGCTATATATTTTGCAAAATATACGATATCGCCCGCGGTCGTTTATTTTTATATTATATTTCGTTTTATAATTGCCGTCAAGAATGCTTTAAACAATAAAATAAAAAATTGCGCTAAAAACTATATTAAAATGCGATTAGTTATTTTTAAATATAAACAAAATAAAAATATATTCGAAGTTATTTATATTTAAAAGATTTTACGCGGTAAAAACAAATATATAAAAACAGCGATAAGCGGCGGAATATAAATAGCCGACCGTATAAATAACGAATATTTAAAAATAAAATCGGAAGAAATAAAAAACTAAATTAATAATAACTTAATAAATTATATTATTATAATATTACCGTTTAACGTAAGCTCGATCGTATAAATAGTATTTTAGTATAAAAAAATCTAAATATAATATAACGCCGTAATTATAAAAATCGGAATAAATGCTTTTTTAACGATTTTATAAATAAATATAAATATAATACTTAATAATTTAGGCGATTTTATTTAATTATTAAACGATATTAACGATAAAAACGACGATTTAAAAAGTATAAAATTTAAAAATAAATAAAAATAAACTTTTTAAAATTATATATATAGATTTATTATAATAAATAATAAAAAACTAAATAACGTTAACTTTTTTATTATATATTTTAATTACCGTTTATAACGTTTAGATTTATTATATTCGATTAATTTTAATAAAAACGTAATAAAAATACTATATACCGTAAATTTACAATTATAAAAATTTTGCTAAAACGCTAAATTACGGTTTATTAAAATATACGTTTTATTAAAGTTTAAAACATAATAAAATGTTTATATAAAGTAAAAAGCAAAACGAAGGAAAAAAAATTAAAAAGGGATAATAAAATTTAAACTATTTAAAACTAGCTGTTTTACCGAAATAATTAACGATTTATTTAAAACTAATTATTATATTAAAATAACCGGTAATTTATTTTTATTAAATACGTTTATTAAAATATTAACGTATCGAAATTAACGCGTATTTAATAATATAATATAAAATATAATTAAATAGTTTATAAAACAATTTAATATCGGTAAATTAACCCGATAACGTTTTAGCCATTATTATATATATTAATGGTTATTTATAAATTAGTTTATATATTATTTTTTTTACCTTTTATAATACGCTTTTAATTCTAATTATTATAAATACTACTAAAACTTTACGTATAAATACGTCCTTTTAATATTTAAGTTTTTTATTATTAATAACCGCTATTATAAATACCCTTTGTTATATATTCGCTTATAAACATTTTTATAAATATTAAGCCAAAACTAGTATATTATATATAAAAAAACGATAATATTATCGATAAAAATATAACGCTTTGTTTATTATAACGAATATAAATTAATAAACTAAACCAAATCGACGGTAATATAATATATTTTAATAACGTTAATAATACGACTTTTTAAAAAAATATCGTTTATTACGCCGTATAATACGTTACGTATATATATTAAAATGCTTTTATTACTAATACTCGTTTAATAATCCTTTAAAGTATAAAGTATTAATATAATTTTTACCGCTTAAAAAGCCGAACGTATTCCGTTTATATATATCGCCGATATTTTATACGATTAAAGCTTTAAAATTTAACTAACGTCGATTTATAAATATAAAAAAAATAGTTATATTATTAATTAGCGATTAATAGGCCTAATAAATAAACTAAACGTAAAGTAAACAATTCGAGTACTTAACGTATTAGCTATAAATATTGCAATATACGTAACGCTTATTAATTTTAGCAAATACTATTAGGCCTATTTATAGCAATAGTAATAGTTTAACGAAAACGGCGAATACGTGTTTATTATTAAACAATACAAATTATAACGACGTTAGCTTTTTATTTATTAATAAACGGAAATATATAACGAAAAAAAAAAAGGCGAACTTATTTAATTAAATAATTAATTTAAAAATAAAGTATTTAAAATATCGCGAATTTTATATTAATAGCTTTTAAAGTAATAAACCGATAAGGCTTTAAACGTAATATAAAACGGATAAAAGTGTATATATTAATACGTTTTAATAAAGAATACGGTTTACGGATATATAAACGTTTTTTAAAAATTAATTACGTAAAAAAAACTTAAACAAATAGTAATAATAACGGTTTAAGTCCTAATTACTAATTAATAACTTATTACTATTAAAATAAAATATATAGCAAACGTTTTATATAAATTAAAGTTTAAATAGTTAATTATTTAATAAAAAAATATATAATATATTATAAAACTGGTATTATATATTTACATATTATATAAACTAAGTAAAACGGCGGGAATAATATTTAAGTTATTAATAAAGCCGATCGATATATTATAAATGGTAAATCCTGCTTTAAATAACTTAATATAACCAGTTGTTTATATTTAAATATTAATAATAAATTAATAACTAATACCTTAATTAATAAATATAAATTAATAACGTTATTATTTATATAGTTATTATTTTTATTTATTATTAAATAATAATATAAAACATTTATAGTAAAAATTATAGTAAGCTAGCTTTTAAATAATTAAATAAGCAAAATTTAAAGTATAAAAAGGCCTACGTACTATTATTATTACTGCCTTTTTATATTTTTTATCTATTATAGCGTAGGTAAATAGGCAACTTTTTACTAGCGGCTATTTTTATTACGATATATTAAAAAACTACGAACAAAAAGTTAAATATTATAACCACTTAATGCCTTTAAATCCGGCTAAACTACGTCCGGCATTTTTAATTTTTATCGGTTTTTATAATATGTTTCCTTTAATAGTTATAATAATAATAAACTTTTTTTTATATTATGTAAAAAAAAGCTAGCTTTAAATTTTTAATACATTATTACGAGTTTAATAAAAGCTTTAAAAATTTTAAAAAAGTCGATAATAACGACGTTAATACTAAATCCGGCTAAACTACGTTTAGTATTTTTAATTTTTATTGGTTTTTTTTTATTTTTACGATATAATTTAAAATAATATATTTATAAAGTCCCGAAAACTATTAAGCGGATACGTTATAAAAACGTAATATAGTAGCTATGTATAAAATAAATATATATATCGTCGAAATATAGGATTAATATTTTAAAGAATATAATTTTTTTAATTTAAAGATATAGTTTAAAAATTATAATAGCTAGCTTTTAAAAAAAGTTTATTTTAAAGATAATAGGCGATAAATATAGTATAAAACAAATTTAAACTTTAAAATTATGTTTAAAGCTATTAAAGTATAAAGCTATAATTAAAAAAAACCCGACCGTTCGTTTTTAAATAAAAAAGTTCGTAACGAATATTTAGATTTTTAAACTTATAAAAATAAAAAATATCGATAAATTATAAATAAAAATAAACTTATATATATAAAATATTTTCGATAGCTAATTATAAATTAAATAATTAATCCGATATAATATTTTAACGCTTTTAAAACTTATATATTTACGTCCGGCTTTTTTAATTTTTAAAGCTTTTCGTAAAGTGTTTTTTCCGACTATAATAATAATAACAGTTTTTTATATATATTGTTTAAAAAAAAATTATTTTTAAACTTTTAAATCGCTGTAATAAACTTAACGGAAATTTTAGAAATTTTTAAAGCTAAAAGCGACGTTAACGATATAAACGATTTATTTATTATATTATTATTCGAAAAAAAATATAAAAAAGCTATTTATTTTAATATAGCGAAAATAACGTTATTATACGAAAAAGATAGCCGAAAATCCTATATTATATATTAAAAAACCTAATTAACGAATATTTTTATAACAAGCTATTTAAATTATAACGACGGGCTATTAATTACGCGAAATTTTCGAAAATAACGTTATTATGCGAAAAAAACAGCTAAAAATTTTATATTATATATTAAAAAACTTAATTAACGGATATTTTTATAACGAGCTATTTAAATTATAGCGATAGGCTATTAATTACGCGGAATTTTCGAAAATAACGCTATTATACGAAAGAAATAGCCGAAAATTTTATACTACGTATTAAAAAACCTAATTAACGAATATTTTTATAACGAGCTATTTAAATTATAGCGATAAGCTATTAATTACGCGGAATTTTATAAAATATTTATATTACGATTTAATAATTACGTTATTTTAAACAAACTTTTTGCTTAATAATATTTTTAAATTAAGCTATTTTATAAAAAACTTTAATAAAGAATTTTTCGAAGTAAAAAATCGCGAATATTTTGATTTAATTTACGAAAAGCTTAATAAAAGTTCGTTTTATAAATTATATTTATTAGGCTAATTTGTTTTAAAAATAACGGCAATTATTTAACTTTATCGATAATACTTTTTTTAGGAATAAAAAAAATATAAATAAAAAAAAAGCTATATTAAATATTATACGGAAAAATAAAATCGGCATTTATAAAATAAGCTATAAACCCGATAATAAAAATAATAAAACAAAATATAAAGGAATTATTACGATAAACGAAAATAAAAACTATAAAAGTTATATATTAAAGCGAAATAAATCGCGTATAAAAAAATTTAATAAGTACGAAAATTCCGTTAAAAAGCGGATAGATTTATACGCTAGTTCGTAAAAAATTTTAAAAAAAAACTTTAAAAAAAAACCTATTATATAAAACGAGTTATATATTATAAAAAGGTTTAATAAATACGAAAATCCTATTAAAAAGCGGATAAACTTATACGTTAGTTTATAAAAAACTTTAAAAAAAAAACTTTAAAAAAAAACCTATTATATAAAACGAGCTATATACTATAAAAAAGTTTAACAAATACGAAAATCCCGTTAAAAAGCGGACAAATTTATACGTTAGTTTGTAAAAAATTTTAAAAAAAAACTTTAAAAAAAATTTATTATATAAAACGAGCTATATATTATAAAAAGGTTTAATAAATATAAAAATCCCGTTAAAAAGCGGATAAATTTGTATATTAGCTTATAAAAAACTTTAAAAAAAAACTTTAAAAAAAAACCTATTATATAAAACGAGCTTTAAAAAAAAATTTATTATATAGAACAAGTTTTAAAAAAGAATTTATTATATAAAACGAGCTTTAAAAAAGAACTTATTATATAAAACGAGCTTTAAAAAAAAACTTATTATATAAAACGAGCTATAAAATCGACGTTAAATACGATAAAATGGGGATAAATAATATTAACCGAGTACGATAATAAATAAAAACTTTAATTATTAGAATTATAACTAAACACTATAGCGTATAATTATTACAAATAATAAGGCTAAAATAAAAGATTTTATAACGAAACGAAGGTTATAATAAATAAACGTTGCGAATAATTAAGCAATTAATTAATTAAATGGTTATATTTTAATACTCCCGAATCGATTTTTGCCGTATTAAAAATTTAAAAAAAAATATTTTAATTTAAAATATATAAAAATATTAAAACTTTTTTAAAAGCTTATAGCTAATATAGCTAATATAATTAAAACGCAGTTATAAAGGGCGCTAAAAGCGCCGGAAACGCTGTACGCTTTATTACTATAAGGCCTGCTATTATTATAAAGCTTTATCGCTATATAGTTATTATTACTATAAGGTTTTATTGCCGTATAGCTATTATTATTATAAAGTTTTATTACTATAAGGCCTGCTATTATTATAGGGCTTTATTGCTATATAGCCGTTATTACTATAAGGTTTTATTACTATAAGGCTTAGTAATACTATAAAGCTTTATATAGTAATAGTACGGCAGTTAATTAAAGGCTAGTATTTTTAAGCCGGAAAAAAAAACGATTTATATTATAAAAGCTGTAGTTAATCGTACGGTAGTAGTACGGTAACTAATTAAAAGCTAGTATTTTTAGGCTAAAAAAAAAACGACTTATATTATAAAAGCCGTAGTTAATCGTACGGTAATAGTGCGATAGCTAATTAAAAGCTAGTATTTTTAAACTAAAAAAAAAACGACCTATATTATAAAAGCCGTAGTTAATCGTATAGTAATAATACGGCAGTTAATTAAAAGCTAGTATTTTTAAGCTAAAAAAAAAACGATTTATATTATAAAACTGCTTTATTTATTTTGTTTGTTTAAAAAACTTTTTAATTTATATTGCTTTTTTATAGTTTCGACGGCTTAAAAAGCCGGAAAACGATTAAAGGGTTTTATTACGTTAGTTGTATTTAGTTTAGCACGTTATAACCGAGGCTTTTTAATTAGCTGTATTTATTTTAATTAATAAACTCCCCGACCTATATCGTTTTTGCGATTAGATCTAAATAAAGACCTTAAATTAAAATTTGGGCAAATTTTTAATAAATATATAAACTAACGTTTTTAATTGTTTTATAATTATTATTAAAATAATTAAAACCGTTTAATGCCGGCTATAAATTACGTTACGGCTAGCGTATTTTATAATTTAACCGGTATATAACTATATAAGGTTTTTTTTAAATGCTTTATGCTTAACCACTTTAATTAAAAAAAACGGACTATCGACTAGATAAACGTAACCCTTTATAATAAATTTAATAAATAAAATGCTTAAAAATTAACGAAAATTATTGCCGATATCGTTACGATAGCCTATAAAATTATAAAATATTTTTAAAAAATAATAATATAAAAAGAAAATAAATACCGGCGTAAACTAAACTTCGATATTAATAATTAAATATTTATTATTAAAAAGCGGCAGTTTTAAAAAATAAACAAACTTATTAATAAACTAAATTTTTTATTAACGTAGTAATATTTTAAAATATTAAAAAAAATAGGTCTTTATATTTATTGTTTTAAAATACCCGATTATTAAATATAAAACGATTAATACTATATTAATAAGTTTTGCTTTTATTTAAATAACTTATTATTAGGCTAAAAACTATTTAAACCCGAAAGCAATAAAGTCGATTTTAACGGACCGCTTAAATAAAAAATAAAAAAGATTTATATATTATAACTATATTACTATAAACTATAATACTAAATTAATTAAATAAAATAAAATCCTAACGATATATAAATATACGCTAAAAACTTAAAAAATTCGGCGTAATTAGTTAAAGACTTTTATAATAAATATTTAAACGTTATAAAACTTTTTAAAAAATTCGATAAATAGTTAAAGGCCGCCGCGGAAAACCGCTTTAATTTTTCGCATTTTAATAATAATAAAATAACGATAAATTATTAAACCCGTTTAAAACGTATATAACGTAATTAAAAAAAGAAAAAAATTAAATAATTATAATAAAAATCGAATATATAAACGTAAGTATTAATTAATACTATAAAAATATAAAAAAATTAAAAAGGATTAAAAAATTAACGAATAAAAAAACGTTAATAAGTCGCGATTTATATATATAAGCATTTTTACGAATATATTAAAAAACGGCGTAAAATAACGTATAAACCGTATTAAAGTTTAAAAGCCTTTAACGTAACGGTAAACTATACGATTTTTCGAAAATACTTTTTTTTTGTTTAAAAAACGCTATTCGATCCCAATTCCGGTTAAAATAATTAAAGCGTTTTTTAATATTTACCGATCGCTATAACGGTTAATATATTACTTTTTTGCCCCCCGCGGGATTTTATAAAAAAGTAATAACGTATTAGCTAGTTAATTTAGCTAGCTAATTTATTTAACACCGACCAATTTAATACTGCCGTTATTTTTTATTTATTCTACTATTTTTTACCGCTTTAAGACCCCTTTATATAAGCTTACGGCCTATTTATATATAGCTTTTTTTTCCCTTTTTCACCTTATTATCAATATATACTTAGTACCTATACTAAAGCCTTGCCTTTAATTGCAATCTAACCGTAACAATGCTATAAAATTAATAAAAAGTCACTAAAATAAACTTCGCCTCGGCACTGCTAATTTAACGTTTTTAAAACATAAAGCTATTTAAACCAAAAAGTGTTATTAAGGCAAACGTTTAATTAAATATATATAACGGAAAAAAAAAACAATATATTTATAAATAAAAGCAATAACCGACGTTAACGGCGAAAAACATTAGGTTTATATCGATATAAACGCATTTAGCGTATTAATTAACCGTTAATTCGTAAAGCAATTTGCTAAAAACCCTATTTTTCGCAAAATAAATCTAAATTTCTTAATAAACGTTAAAGCTTATATAGCTTTCGATAAAATTATCGATTTAGATTTTTATTTTAGCAAAAATATATTTAATATTTCGTTTTATAAACATTTTAACGTTATAACGAAAATGCTTAATTAATTAAAACTTAATATATTATTAAAAACAGACTTTTTTAATAGCTATAGCGTTAAAATTAACTTTATATGTAAAAAATATACTTTTCGTTCGATAAAAAAAATAAAAATAAAAAGCAATATTTTATTTAAAAAACGTTAACCTTTACGGAAAAAAGTTAATATTAAATACACGATTATAATTTTACTAATAAAATCGGCTATAATAAACGTTTATTAAGCGGACTTTTTTAAGCCTTTAAATAAGCGATATATCGAAATTAAAAATAAATAAGGCTTAATAAGGCAAAAAATTACAAAACTTTTCTATTTTACGGCAAATATAAATTACGTTATAAATACGACGATAAACGTATATATAAAAAAAAAAGTCCTAATATATAACTTATATATATAGTTTATTACGATTTTAAAAAATAAACGACTAAGTTTAATCGGCGAATATAAAAATAATAAATAAGCGTATTTTGCCGACTTTTTAAATATTTTAACGTATTAGAATAAAAAAGCAAATATAAAATAATAAAATGCTATAATAGTTTATTTAGCGATAAAAAACGAAAACTTTAACGAAACCTTAAATAATATCCTTATTTACGTATTATCGTACGGCATTTTTCGCTTTAAATACGTTAAAACAATAAAATTAAAAACAAACGTAATTATTACAGCCGATAACCCGGAAATAATAAATAAAATTAAAGGTTTATTTAATAAATATAACGTTTTTAAAAACAAAAATATCGTTTTTATATTAAAAAACTAAAAAATATATATTAATTTAATCGATAAATAGCAAAACTAAATAAAAAATATAAAACTTTATTTTATAAACGTTAAAAATCGCCGTTTTTTCGATAATAAATACGATAAAATATACGTAATAAATAAACTATTTTTTATATATAAATTAATATTTATCGCTTACCCCGTTTTTATTATATAGTATATAATTAACGGAGTAAAAAAAAGACGACCGGTAGTAAATCTTAAACTATTAAATAAAATTACCGTACCGAACGTTTATTTTTTTTAAATTAAAATAATATTATAGCGGATATAATTAATAAGGATTTTTTTACATTATTTAACGCTTTAGCCTTTTTTTTTAATATTAATTAAAGCCGAATACCGGAATAAAATAATAATTATTAGCTTATAAAAGCTTAAAAAATTTAACGTAATTTTTATAAAGTTTTATAATTCGTTAGCGTTTAAATAAAAGTTTATAAATCGCCTTTTTTTTTAAATATTAACACTTTATTTACGTATATATTAACGATATTATTATTTTTAATAAAATAACGAAAAAGTATTTTAAGCATTTAGCTATCGTTTTTAATATTTTTAATAAAATACGTTTATATATTAATATAAAAAAATTATTCGTAGGTTTTTTTCTGGTCCGATTATTAAGTTATATCGTTAATAAAAAGAATATCTCTAAAACCGACGACCGTATTAAAGCGTTTATAAAGCTTAAAATGCCTATAACGCTTAAAGCATTAAAAACCTATATTAATATAATAAGTTAATTATGCCGTAAAATAGTATAGTTTAATTATAAAATTACTACGTTTTAAAAAAAAAAAAAAAACTAATAGCAGTACCGAAAAAAAAAAGCAAACTATTTGAAAATATATTAAAACTTATTAAATAAAACTATACGTTAAAAATAACTTTTACGCTTATATAAAAAAAAACGTATAATAAGCCTTTTAAAATTACTTTTATAAATAATACGTAATATATTACTATAATACGATATAGCTACTTTTTTTAAAGCTTAACGTATATAAAAAAGCATACGGATTTATAGCTTTTTAATTAAATATACCGTAAAATAATAAAGCAATACTTAATTACGACTTTTTAATAAATTACGTTAAGCTTATTTATTTTTTATTAAAACTAATTAATAATATCGAAAAATAATACGGCTTTATAAAAAACGAAGTTATTATTATTATATAAGCTTATAAAAAGCTTAAAAAAATAATTTAGTTTAATAATAATTTAGTTAATATTTTTACCGATTACGTTATAATAAAAAAAATCGTAACGTATATTCTTTTATAAATTATAAACTTTAATAAAGCGAATTTAAAATTAATAAACGTAGCGAATTAATTGTTTTAGTTTTAACTTTATATATATTATATTTTTAAAAGCTTAAACGTTATACCGGATATTTTATTACGACTATTATAAAAACTAATTAAATAATAATTAAAAGCATTAAAAAGCATTAATATATTAAATAATATTTAAAACGAGAAAAATAACGCCTTCGATATTAATTTTATTAATATTAATAAATACGGTTATTTTAGTTTAAAGTTTGTTTTAGGTTTTAAATGTGACGTGGCAACCACCTTGGTGGCTTACCTACGTCGTTCCTAGGGTTTAGCCGGTTACCCGGCAGCCCTATTTAGTTACTTACTAATATGTAGCTACTTAAATTGGCTAGCCTATTATTATATTTCTACTTTTTTATTTTTAGATTTTATAGCTTAGATAGTAAATAGTATAGCTTTTTTATTTATTACTTGTTTATTAAGCCTATTATTATAATTTAAAGGTTATTATCTTTAGTTTAAAAAAACGGTAAATTCTTACTTAAAAAAAAACTATAATTAATTATAGTACGATTTGCTAAATTAATATTAACCTCGTTTGTTAATATACTAAACGAGCATTATTTTAATAACGAAGTTATTAAGCATTTTATTAAAGCAAAGCGCTAAATAATTTTCGATTTAATTAATTTAGGCAAAACGGGCATTATAATTTGTTGCTTTAATTATACTAATAATTATCGCCGTAAATTATTAAAAAGCCTTTAAAAATTCTTTAAATACGATATTATTACTTATACTACTAAAAACGATAAAAAATCTTTTAATAAAGGCGCGATTAGTTTCGAACGAAGTAAAATCCTTTTTATTACTTTATTCTATAAACGTGTTTTAGCCGACCGGGATTTTAAAAAATGTCGCTTCGTTTCTGCTTTAGCTTAAACACTTTATAAAAACTTTAGCTTTCGAATAAAAACTTACGTTATTAAATTAAATAAAAGCGCTAAAGGCCTTAATATTATTTTTATACTATTAACTTTCGATACTAAAACTATATAGTTTAAATAAAAAAAAACGATAAATTTTAAACAGTTTAAAAAAATTATAAAAAAATATTCCGAATAAATATTCTACGAGTTTAAAATCCGCTTTATTATATTAATTGTTTATAACGATTTTATTTTAAATATTTAAATTATTATCGAAAACGTTAATTTTAATTATTATATTTTATATAATTAGGTTAACGCTTTAAGCAATTAATTCGATAATTAAAACGCCGTTAATAACTAATTTTATTAATAAATTATAGATTTAAGTGGCATTATTAATAAATATAATTTAAACGTTAATATTTAAGCTCGTAAAAAGCTTTATTTCGATTAGTTTAAAAAGAAAAACAATACTATTTAAGCGTTAAAAAATAAAATCGTTAATTTTACCGGTAATAAAAATAGATTTTTATTTAAAAAAAGCAAACATAGTGCTATATTTTATTTAAAAATCGATTTTAAATATACCGAAAAAAGCTTGCGTTTATTAGTTAAAATTCCCGACCTTTTTATTTTTACGTACGAAAAACTTAAACCTAGCAAAACTGCTATTATTTACGAATAATAGTCGTCGTTAATAAAATTTAAGCTTAAAAATAATACTAATCGCTTTTATAACGAAAATATTAAAATTAACTATATCCTCGGTCGTATTAAAAAAATTACCGTAAAAAACCTTTTTTTTTTTTTTAATAAAAAAAATAACGATGCTTTTTTAATTATAATTAAAAAAGTAATAACTTATATAAATAATAACTATAAAAACTATAACGTTTACGAAAAAACGCGTATAGCTTTCCGCGATTTTTAAATACCGATAGCTGGCGTTTTTACGGTATTTCGTATCGAATTTGTTAAATTTACTAAAAAGGCCAAAATTAAACAAAAAAACTATAAATAGGAATTATATAATAAACTATTTTTTTATTTAAATACTATTTATATTAATTAATATTATAATACCGATATAAAGTTTAAAAACTTTTATAAATATATTAATTGTTATAACTATTAATAGCGAAAGAATTAGGTTTAATAATAAACTAAAAAAGTAGTTATAACGTTTTTATTTTAACGCCTAAATAACGCCGGCGGTTAAAGCACGACTTTAAAGTTTATTACCGCTTTTAATATTCTTTTTCGCCTAATTCTAACGCTTATATTTATAATTTCGATTAATTACTTTAATATCAGCGTTTTTACTTTCGTAAAAAATAAAAAACCTATATATTAAAAAGTTACTTTCGATTAGTCTAAGCGATTTATCGCCGTTAGTAAATATTTTATTTATTACAAACACGGCTATATTAATCGTAATTGCTTTTTTTCCGCAAAATTTAAACTTGCAAATAATAACCGTTTTAATACTATTATTGCTATAATTATAGGTTTAAAATACGTTTTATTAACCGTTTTATAAAAGGCGAAAAAAAACATAGCTTAAAATAAAACTCTACGCTTAAATTATATTTAATATTAATAATATTAAATGTTTATAGGTTTATATTAAACGATTACGCGTAAATACCGTTTAATTTTTTAAACGATTTATTAAAAAAAGATTTTTTATTAATAAATTGCATTATAGTTTATAATAAATATTTATTAATTATATAAATATTTGCTAATATCGAAATAAACGCGTATTTATTAATTAATTTAATTTTTATAACTAAAGCCGTAAAATATTTAATAATATCTAAATTAATAGGTTTTTAGCCCGTTAAAATTACTAACTATAACAAAAAAGCGATATAAAAGGTTAACGTTGCTATATTAATATACTTAAAATTGTAAAAACGGACTATAAAACGTATACCGTTTTTGGTCTTAAATATAAAATATAATATTATTATTAGTAAAAAGTTTTTTAATTATTATAATATTTTAATCGATTATAAACGTAAACAATTAGTTTTTCCTTTAAAGTAAAAGCCGAAAGAATTATTAATTCGAAACTTTGCGATAAATTAAACTAAGTATTTATTAAATAATCTAAAATATATTAAAAATATTAAATAATACGATAACTTTATAAATATCGATAATAAACGACGGCGTAATAGCCGACGACCTTTTTATCGCCCGCTTTATTTTCTAAAAACGATAAATATAATTAAAAAACAAATTTTATATTTAAAATCTATCTTTATTACGTTTTTTATATTAAAACTACGGTTTTTATTACGATTAAAAAAAACTATTTATTTCGATTTTTTTTTTTACGATTTATAACATTATAAGCTTTTTATATTATACGTTAAAAACGAAACAAAAATACTAAAGCTATTAATATTATATCGATCTTTTTTAAACGAAAAAAAAAAAGGCCTTTTTTTCGAAAAAAAAGCTACGTTTAATCGATATAGTTTATTTAAAATAATACAAAACGTAATCGGTTAATATAAATCCTAAAAACTACGGAATATTTACGGAATTAGTATTTAAATAATTTCGGGAAAACAGTTTATTTATTTTTTAAAATTTAATAATAAAACGGAATTTTTTTATATAATATTAGTTACGTTAAATGTTATAATTAATAAAAAACGCTACGTTACGATAAAAAAAACATTTATTTCGACTATTAACGGTTTAATAAACCCCGAAAATCCTCCCGATTTAGCTAAACTAGTTAAATAAGTCCTTTTTAAATAATATTATAACTATTTTAACGTTTTTAATAAAATTACTTTTAATGCTTTATTTAAAAATAAACGTAATATAGATTTCGATATTATTATCGACTGCGACTTTTAAAAACTAGGCTTTAACGCTTTATGTAAAATGACCTTTAAAAAAGCCGAAATAGCCCGAAAATACATTTTCGAGAATTTGAAAAAAGGATTTATTAAACTTATTAACGTTTTATAGGCCGTATTTATTTTATTTACTTAAAAAGCAAATAAAGGGTTACGTTTTTACGTTAATTATCGACTATTAAATTTAAAAACTCGTAAAAACTAATACCTACTATTTTTAATAAATAAAACCCTTTATTGTATTAATAAAGCTAAAATATTCTTTAAAATTAATATCCGTTAAGCTTTTTATAAAATACGTATCGCAAAAAATATAAAAAATTTAATAGTATTCCAATATCGATATAGGTTTTACCGATATATAGTCATACTTTTTAAATTATCGAACAGTTTTTCTAATTTTTAACATTATATTAATAACGGCCTTTAAAAACTGCTCGATATATTTTATACCGTTTATTTAAATAATATTTTAATTTATTCCGAAATAGTCGAAAAGCATAAATAATATATACGATAAGTATTCGACCGCTTATAAGCTATAGGACTTTAAGTTAATATTAAAAAATATAAATTTTACGTTATTAAAATTAAATATTTTAGATTTATTATTAATACAAAAAGCATTAAAGTTAACCCTTTTAAAATTAAAGTAGTTTATAATTAGCAAAAGTTTATTAACGCCGAAAAGAAAGCAGTTTTATTATAAATTCGATTTTTTTTAAAGTTTTATAAGTTTTATCGGCGTTTTATTTTACGTTATAACGCCGTTATAAAACCTTTAACGTTATTAATACGTAACGATTTTATTTTAAATTAAACTTTTATTTATTAAATAACGTTTAATACGTTAATAAACCGTTTATTTTTTGCCCCTTTTTTACGCTATTTTTTATTCGATAATAACGTTTTTATTTAAATAAAAACAAATACCTTTAACGGTATAGTTTTCGGAATTCTTTTTTAAAAAACCTTAAACAATATTTTTTAACAATTTATAACGTTCTTTTCGGAAATACTCTACGGCGTTAAGCTTAATTATAATATTTATAATAAAAAGTTGCTTATAGTAGTTAAAAGCATAATAGTTTAGCGAGCCGAATTAATAAACATATAAAATCTTTATTTATTTATAGTTATTACTAACTATTTAACGTTTAAGTATTTTATAATTAAACGTATATTAAACTTCCGCTAAGCTAATTAAGCTAAGTTATTTTTATATTATAATTTTTATATTATATATTATTTAGGTATATAAAATATTATTGCTAATATATTATTTCGACCGTTAAACGGTATTAAAAATTAAAAAGAACGACGCGATAAATACCGCACTATAGCTTTATTTTAGCTATTTTTAATAAACGCTAAATACTTTTAACTAACCGATTATAACCTAACGACGATTTTTAGTTTAGATTTTACTACCGTAAACGGCGTTCGTTATAAAAAGCGGGTATATTTTTTTACGATTATATTAGAACTTTTAAAATTATTAGGTTTTATATTTATAAACGCTGTTTTAAAAGCTAATAAAACAAACGTAAGTTTAAATAGATATCGGGAAAAGGCACGAAAATATAATATAGAATAAAATATCGAAAATAGACTGCTAATTTTTAAAAGGAAACTAATAGTTTTCGAAATAGATTATTTAAAAATTTAAATAATTAACGAAATATATTTATATATTTATACCGCTTATTCCGGTATTACTAAAATAATATAGTTAATTATTAAACGATATTAATAGCTTGCGATATACGCTAAAATTATATAATTTGTTTGCAATTATTTTTATTTTGTAGCAAAAAATCCTATAAATAAAAAACCGGGTTTTTTAATACTTTTATTTATTCTAAATCTTTTATAGTAATATTTAATAATCGACTTTATTACTTTTCTTAAAAATAAAGCCGGCTTTAATATTGCTTTTATAATAATCGACCGATTAATAAAAATAATATATTTTATTTTATATAATAAAACGGTAACGGGCAAATATACGGCGTAATTATATTATAAAAGACTATATTAATATTTTAACTAGCCGGAAAGTTTTATTAACGATTAAGGACCTTAATTTATTTTCGATTTTATAAATAAATTGTTTTGTATTTATAAAATAAAGCTTAATTTTATTAACGCTAGTTATTATAAAACGATAAAGCAAATAGAGATTATAAACAAATATTTAAAATAACGTTTACGGCTTTTTGTAAGTTATTTTTAAAATAATTAGTTAAAAGCTTTATTCGTTATAGATATTATATAGAATTCTTTACTTTACGAGTTTTTAAGCGGTTTATCCCCGATAGAAATTTTTATAAATCGGAAAATGCGTATAGTTTTTAATTAAAAAGCACGAACTAAGTTATTCCGTAATAAACTACCCCGTAAAAGACTAAATAGGGAAAAAGTTTAAGCATTTATTAATAAAGTATATAAATACGTTACCGTAATTAAAGCTATAATCGCGAAAGCATAACAAAAAATAACTTAATAATTTAATTAATACCGCCGTATTTTCGATTTCGATATTAACGATTACGTATATATCGTAAAAAAAATAAAAAACGCTATAAACCGTTTTTTAAATAAAATAGATTACTTTATAACATGTTATTATTATAAAATTAAAAACAAAAATCCCGAACGACTTAATATTTTTAAATTATTTTTTCCTAAAACCTAGCGTAATTAACGATAGTTTTATATAAAACGCTTAAAGCGATTCTTAAATAACCTTTTTCCCGGTTAAAAATTAAATTACTTTAATAAAAAGATTATCGACTTTAATTTAAGTAATAAAAAATAGGAAATAAAGCAAATTTATATATTTTAAATTCGATATTATAAATTATATTATAAAATTTAATAAAAAAGATAGGAATATAACGATAAAAATTAAAAGCTTACGAGCTATTTTAAAAACGCGTTTTAATTTTTAAAAAAATATTACGATATTAACTCCGATAAAGCAAGTCTTTTTTTACGTTTAAGTAACTAAATCGATACTGCCGATAAAAACTTTATCGATAAATCCTATTTAAATAATAATAAACTAATAACGTTTTAAAAAAACCGCTTTATACGTTATCGACGTTAACGTAATAAAAACGAAAAATTAAGTATTCGATACACTAGATCGAACGAATAAACTTATACGTTAACGTTAGGACGTAATAACGGTAGATTTAAAGGATTTAAAAGATTTTTAAGAAAATTTAAGATTTATAAC
Organism: Xylariaceae sp. FL1019; assembly: GCA_022578705.1. Lineage (NCBI taxonomy): Eukaryota > Fungi > Ascomycota > Sordariomycetes > Xylariales > Xylariaceae > Xylariaceae sp. FL1019. The sequence goes on along the minus strand of MU391963.1, from coordinate 210,145 downwards.
CGGCGCGGGTAAACTTTGGCTACGTTTAAATATAAAAGCAAAAATAACGCGTATTTAATTTAATAAAGGTTGTGTAGTTTAGTTAGTTCTTTTTTAATTAAGAATTAAGGACTTTATATTAAAGATACTAATTGGTCCGTTAAGGGTATTCCTTTACTACTTAAGAGTTAACTTTAATTGTAATATTTATTTTTTACGGGATTTGATCCCGATTTGTGGACGAGTGCGATTTTTTTTACTAGGGAGATTGTAACGTAGTAACTACTTTAATAGCTTATTTACGTTGTTTTTAGGGTTTAACCGGTTACCTAGCAGCCCTACCTAGTTACCTACTAATATATAGCCACCTAAATTAGCTAGCCTACTATTATATTTCTACTTTTTTACCTTTAGATTTTATAGCTTAGATAGCGAATGGTACAGCCTTTCCACCTGTTACCCGTCTATTGAGCCTATTGTCATATTAAATTCGAGGCTTATTTTAATAAAAAAATAGTAAAAAAAAATACCGCGACGGCAATACTATATTTAAAGTTTTACGAAAAGATTATCGCAAAATACGCAAATAATTTAAAATATAAACGAGTTGATATTATTTTAATAAAGTAAATAACGAAATAAATAAGCGTAAAGCTTTTACGATATTAAAGAAAAATCGCAAAGTTTTATAAACTCGATAATAAGCTATTATATTACGTTAATTTTTATAGCGATAAAGCTTTTTATTTATTTAAATTATATATATAAAAAGCTTTAAATATTACTTATAATAAAAAGCATTATTTTAGCTAAGCTTATATAAAAAATACTTTATAAAGTATATATTTTTAGCGTAAACGTTATTTTATTTGCAATTATATCCGCTATTATTAGGTTTATAAAGCAAATTAAATAAACTAAAAGCTTTTTTTAAACGAATTAATATTAATTAAAACGATTTTAAAACTATTTTATATTATAGCAATAGATTTTATAACGGATATGCCGTTAATATTAGCTAAAGATTTATTTTAAACCGTTAAAAGCGTAAAAATATTTAATACGCTATATACGGTAATTTATAAATAAAGCAAGAAAATATTGCTTATTTTAAAGCATAAAACGTATAAAATAAAAGACTAAGCTATAATATTGTTTTATATATTGCTAATATATAATTAAAGACTTTCCGTAGCGATTATTAGCGATAAAAACGCTAAATTTATATTAAATATATAAAAAGAAATTTTTTATATTTTTAACGTAAACTTTTTATTTTTAATAATATATTATCTGTAAATAAATAAAGCATTAAAACGGAAAACCTAAATCGTAAAAATCGTAATATAATTTTATATAGTTATAAACTTTAATATTATATAGGTTAGCTTTTTTTCGGCGTTATAATATTATTTTAATAATTTGCTTTTTACGTTAATCGAAAAATTTTTAAACGAGTTAATATATAGTTTTAAACCGTAAAACTTAGTAAATGTTTTAAATAATAAAAAAAAAACCAAAATTATATTAAATAGCTTCGACGTATTACGTAAAGAATACGTTTAAAAAGCAGAGTTTATTATTAATAAAGCTAACATAATCGCTAAAAATAAATATAATAATAAATATACGCCGATGTTATTTTATATAAAAAGAAAAGTTTAATTTCGGTTATATTAAAGTTATTATTTATTAAAAAAACCGAAAAAAAATAGTTACCGGCGCGCGTAAAGCTATTTAAAATATTAAAAAAAATCAAACCGTTAACGTATAAACTCGATTTCTTTAATAGTTAAAAAATTAACTTTATAGTTTTAATTATGTAGTTTTATAAGTTTTATTAAAATAATTAAAGCGATTAATTTAAACGCTAAAAAAAACAACTTAAGCCGGTTATAATAACCGATAATACGGATAAAGAATATTAAGAAATAAAAAAAATTACCGCCTAAAAAATCCGATAATATACGTAACGTTTTTATATTATTTATATTATTTAATAAAAAAGATAGTTAAATAAATATAACGAAAATAAAAGCGCCGTAAAGCTATAAAAAATAACGTTAAAATTAGTAAACAAATATAAAGCTAGTTATCCCGTTAATTAAATTAAAGAATATAAAAAAAAAGCATTTTATATATTTTTTACGTAAAAGGGGAAAAATCCCCGTTATAATAATATAAAGGCTAATTTTTTTTAAACAAACGATAAATAATTAAAAAAAAATCGTTAATTAAAATAATAAACGGTAAAAACGTTGTATATAAAAAAGGCAATACTATATTTATTTTTTAGAAATTTTTTAAAAATTTTTTATTTTTTTTTTATATAAAAAATTAAAATTAACCGCTATTTTACTACGCGCTTGCGTTTTTTCGTACCGCGCCCGTTAATATTTATTTTATTTTTTAAAAATAACTTTAAATAATATTAACCTTTACGCCGCGTTAACTGTTTTAAACTACGCGCCCGATATTTATATTTTATAAAATTTAAAAAATACGGCTATAACGCTTTTTAAAGCTATAAGGCATTAATTTAAGCCTAAAATAGCTTATAATATTCGCGAAGTAATTATTAATATAAACGATATTATATTAATAATTAACGAAAACATTATTTTAAATAATATTAACGTAAAAATTTACGAAAATAATAAAACTATAAACTAAATAATTATTATAAAAACTCGTTTTAATAAACTATACGGCGTTTTATTATATTATTAAAAATTATATTAAAACGTTAATACCGAAAAAATAATACCGATTATTTATAAGCTTATTTATAATAATATTAAAAAAATCGTTAAAGCCGATAAATATATTTTGCTATTTTTAAACGTAGTTATCGGCAAATAATATAACGTTACCGTTTTCGGTATAAACTTTAAAACCGTTATTAATAAAGTTATAAACTGTCACGTCAAGGCTGCACTATGGAGGCAAGGCTCCAATAGGTGGTCACCCAGTGTATATTAATAGTAAGGTGAAGAAGGGAAAAGGAAGCAGGCCTGGTGGGCTACCAGGGCTGCAGCACTTAAGGTGGCATCCCTTATCTAATCGTACAGGTTACCTGGAAGACCAGGGTGGCTACCTAGGAGACGTACTGGACCACCAGTACGTCACTTAAACGGTAATAAATAAACTTTAAACGAAATAACGATAATAAACTATTACGATAATAAGTTTATTACTATTATCGAAAAAATTAAAAACAAGCTTTTCGATAAGAAATTTGTTTTATAATTAAAGCTTTAAATAAAAACCTTTATTAACGTTAAAAATAGCTTAATAGTCGTTAAAAATAAATATTTTAAGGCTTAAACTAATATCGAAAATTGTAAATGCTATAAAAAAGACTTTTTAATTGGTTTAAAAATATAATAAAGGATTATAAAATAGAACTTTTATTTTAAATTACGTAAGGTATATAATAAATAAAAAAAGGTTTATTTAAAAAGAATTGCAAAGCGATAGTTTATTTAAAAAAAGCTTAGTTTTTTATTATATAAAAAAGGAATAAAATAACGTAAAACGTATTAAAAAAAACAATTTATATAAAGCTATTTATAATATTGCTATTAAAAAAAAATCTTTTTTTTTTATTAATATTTCCGTAAGTTAATTATCCTTTAATACCCCGTATAACTACGCGTCCGTAAAACTTAATAGTACGCCCGTAAGCTTTAATATAAAAATTATACGTTATAAATAACATTATTTTATATTTTTAAAGATTTATTTCGCGCTAACTAAAGCTATTTTTTAATTAACGTAATAAATTAAACTTATTTATACGTTTATTAAAATTTCTTATATACTAATAAACTTTATTATTATTTTTATTTTTTCCCGTTTATATCGTTTTGTTTTAATTATAACCTAATTGTTATAAATAATTAAAAAAAAAAGCAAAAATAAGCAAAAAAGCGATAATAGCTATTTTTATTAAACTTCGCAAAAGCGAAGCAATAAATATCGACGGATAAAATAATTTTACGCCGGAAACTAATATAACTTTAAATAATAACTTTAAAAAATAGGAAAAAAACTATAAAAATAACGTAAATAAAACAAGTTATTAGCATTTTTATAAAGCTTTCGTAATTAAATTTAAAAAAAAACCACTTAACGACGTATAAGTAAAAAAACTACGTAATTATTTATATAAATAAACTTTATTTAGTAATAAACTTAAAAACTTAAATAAACCCTAAACGTTTTTTAAAAAAATAATTAAAGCAATTAAAAATATATATAAATACCGTAAAAATAAGCCTAACGTATAAAATATTAACGGAAATATAAAAATAACCGAAATTAAACGTAAATTTTGCGAATATTTTTTAAATAAAATCCCGCTCGATTTTATTATTTTTATAAAAAACGCTTATAAAATTTTTAATATTAAAAACTATATTAATAAAAAGCTATATAGTAAAAACGGCAATTTTTCCGGCGATATAATAAAGTAAATCTATTTTTCGCTTAGCGGTAGTCCTAGCCGAATATTTAAAAACGAAAGCGATTATAACGACGAAAAAAACATACTAAACGAAAAAGCTTTTTTAACTACTGCTATTTAAACTTTTTATAACGTAAACAATATAAACGCGCGCGAATAAAAAATGACGACAAAACTTTGCTCGGTAAAAACGTAATTAAAAATTTAAGCAAATATAACGCTATTTATATTATAAACTATTTTAAAAAAAATAACTTTTTATACGTTTATTTTTGCTTTTATAATAATAAAACAAAGCAATTTTTTAAAATAAAAGCAGTACGTAAGTTTTGCCGGAAATTTAGTAAAAATTACGTTTTCGCTATAATATATTTTATAAAAATTAATAAATATTACGGCGAAATATTTGCAAATATAACGACTATAGCGTTATTTTAAAGTTTTATATATAAACGTATATAAACTGCCGTTAAAATAACGAAATAAAGCTTTTTTTAAAAAAAAAGCTTAAAAACACTATTTGTTCGTTAAAATAACTATATTAGTTTTTTATTACGCAAATAAATTAAAAAAAATAAATAACCGTTTAGCTAATATATTTAACGAAATAAATCGGTACGATTTGTTTTTTATTAAACGTATCGTTTAAAGTAAAATAATAATAATAAACTAAAATAAAGTTAAATTTAAAAAAATTACCGATAAGTTTAATTAGTATTTTAAACGCTTTAATAATTAAAAAGCTTTTTTTATAACGTTTAAAAACGACGTCGATATTATAATTAATAGCCGAAACGATATAAAAAAAACTACTTTTAAAAAGCTTTAAACTAAATTCGGTAATAAAATCGAAAAAACATTTTATAATATTTTCACTAAAAACGAAACGATTTTTTATTATGCTATAAAAGCAAAAAATATAATAAAAACTATTATAAAAAAAGTTATTAAATTAAAAAAACAATAAAATAAACTAATAATTATACTACTAATTTTAAAAAGCGTTATTATTTAATATAATAAATTTAGTATAATTAGTATAAAAGCTATTTCCGTTTTTAATATCTTTAGCGCTTTTAAATTAGCATTTATAATAAACGGTTTTAACCGATATAAACTTTTATTCGTTATCGATATAAAAAAAGCTAACGCTAGTTTTAATAAAACCAAATTACGCGCGTTTTTCGTTAAAAAAAAACGCTAAATAGTTTATAAATATAAAGGCAAAATATAAAAAAAGCTGTAATACGGTAAAAGTTCGCGATAAATTAAAAAAAGTTTATAAAATACGAAAATTTAGTAATAAATTAAAAAAAAATTAAATTAAATTAATATAAAAAAAAATGCTATAATAAATTAAAAAAACGATAGTTTAAGGTTTAAAGTTTATATATTTAAAAACAAGCATTTTTTTTTATATAAAGGGGGATTTATTACGCATTAAAGTTAATAAACCTTTATTAACTTATAATAAGCCTTTACTTATATATAATTAAAGCTATCGGATATTTATGCCTTTAGTATTTAGACTTTTACTTAATTAATTATCTTTTACTATAACAACGTTTACTTTAACTGTTATATAGTAAAGCCTGGCGGCCTTTAACAAGCCTTTTTTAATTATATTAAAGTTTAGATCGTAATTTTAGTAATAAATTAATATACGGGATATTTAAATTAATAATTTTAATTAAATTAATAATTTCGAAATAACTTTAAAAAAATAGTATATTTAAAGTTATAAAAAGCGTAAAGTTATATTAATTATTAACTATTAATAAGCTTATTATTTAAGTTAAAAAAATTCGAAAAAAAATATTAATATATTAAAAATTATTCATTTTGCCTTTAAAATAATATACCTTTATTTATTACGCTAAACTACTTCGTTATAACGGTTTAATACTAATTATCGCTTTATAAACTATATTTTATACTTTATTTTGCTTTTTATTTTATTATTTTTAAAGCCCGTTAGTATTTAATTTAATTATTAAAATAGCTTTTAAAATAGCTTTTAAAATATCTTTAATTTTATTAAAATTAATATTTAAACTAATATTAAAAAAAATAACAGCAATCGTTTTAATTAAAATAACGAAATAATATATTACTTATTTTAATAAGGCCTTATTTAAGCTAAAAAAGGTTACCGTATTACCGCAAATTTATTAAAACAATATTTGTACGTTACGATAAAATACGTTATTAATTAGCGATATAGTATTTTATTAACGTTAAAATAAGTAAATAATAAATAAAAATCTATTCGAAATAAAGCTTAAAAAAAAAGGTAATTAAATATAAAAACGTAGTTTAGTAAATATATTTAATAGTAACTTAGTAGCTATTTTATATAAAAAATAACCGAATTAATTATTTTTAAGACTATTTTTACTAGGCTTTTTTTTATACTATACTGCTACCGTTTTTTAACTTTTAAAAAAAGCTGTTTTTTATTTCGTTAAATACTAAAGCGACTAATAGCGAGGCCTTTATCGTCGAAATAGTATTTATTTAATTTAATACCGAAATAATATTTAATATTAACGACGTTAAAATATATAATATTAGCAGCTTTAAAAATAATTTATTTACGGCGGAAAAAGCTTATTTTAAACGTTTTAAAAGCTTTAAAAAACAAAAAGCATAAAGTACCGAAAATAACGATAATAGGCCTATTAAAAGCCGTCGAGGCAATAGTAATAGTACTTTAATAAAGCAAAGGCTTAAACGTGGCGAAATTATTAAAAAAAAAAGCTTATATTAATATACGCTATTTAAAAAAAAAACGGCTAATTTAAAAAAAGCAATAACGTTATTAAATATTATTTACTAAAATAAGCTATTTAATAGCTTAAATTATTTATTTATCGTAAAAATTGCCTTATTTTAGGCTTAAAATCCTAAAAAAGTTACGGTTTTTTTATATTTAATTAATTATTAAAAGCGTATTTAGTTAAATAAATTTTAAATTAAAAAAAAGCCTATTATAATGCCGTTAAAAGCTTTAAATATTAAAAATATCGTTGAAAAGGCTTATAAAAAGCTTTGAAAAAATTAATAAAGCTTTATTATAATAAGTTACGAAATGGAAAATAAAATAAGTAGTAACAAAATAAATAGTAATAATAATAACTTCAATAAATAGGGCTTAAAAAAATAAAACGTTTAAAAAGTTAAAAGGGCTTTTAAAAGGCTTAAAGCCTTAAAGCTTTAAAGGTTTAAAGCTTTAAAAAGCTATATAGCTAATTTTTTATTATTTTTTTAATATTTAATACTATTTTTTATATTATAGTAAGAAAAGCCTAAAATTAATAAAAAACGCTATATTTTAATATTTATTACTCGATAGCCTTTTATTGCTTTTTTAATATAAAATAATAAAAATATATCGAATTAAAAAAATCGATTTATTTAAACCTTTTATTTTAACTACTTTATTAAAACCTAACGTAATATCGATTTTTAAAATTACTTAACCACTATTACTACTAATTAACGTCCTTTTTAACGTTATTTAACGCCTTTTACTACTTTTTACTACTTTACTACTTTCCGTTATTTAGCTTTTAATACTAGCACTTTTTAATGACTATTTTATATTTTTATAGCGATATTTAATTAACGTACTTACGTATTAAAGTTATAATTTATTATTGCTTTATTTACTACTTTACCGTCGATTTAAAGGCTTAAATCGCTTTGTTAGTTTTTTTCGTACGTTTTTAACTAACCGTTAAGGTTTTTATTATTTATTAATAGAAAATTATAAAAGCTAGCAGTAGCGTATATTAACTTTAAATACGTCTTTAAGCCTAAATAAAGCTTAACTTTAAAGCATTTAAACAGTTTTTTACGTAATTAATTATAACGTAAATTATATAACTTTTAAAAAGTAATTAGTTTTAGGCTTTTTTTATTAATTTTTAAAAGTAATATTTAATACGTTAAAAAAGCATAAAAAAGCTATTATAAAAAAAATAGTTTAAATCCGCTAATAAATATTTATTTAAAAGTATCGTAAGTTTTTTATTTTATACGGCATTTTTTTATTTTTTTAAAATTATTAATTAACTTTTTTTAACTAATTTTAATATATATAAACCGTTTATTAAAATTATAAACGGTTAATACGTTATTTATAATTTAACTTTTCCGATTTTACTACGCGTTTTTAATAACTTCGTTAATAATTATTTAAATATTAAAATAAAAACCGTCGATAGCTTTTACGACGTTTTTAAAAAATAAATAAAATTTAAAGTTTTTATATATTTTTAAATAAATAATAAATAACGCGTTAAAAGTAATAATTTAATATATTAGTATTAATATAGTATTTAAAACTTAATAAAAAGTACGGTAAATAATATCGTTACTACGTTTTAATACTTTTATAATTAATTTTACCGTTACTTTTTAAGCCGTAATAAGGAAAAAAATCGTTATTTTTTTATTTATACTTACCGCTTTCGATAATTTTAGCTTAATATTTAATAAAAGCTATTTTTTTAACGATTTATATATTTTTTTATTTATATAAAATATATAACGAAATCGGTTATCGGTTAAATATAATAGTTTATATATATACATTAAAGCCGTTTTGTTTTTAGCATATATACTTTAATAGTACGGTTTTTAAAAAAATATCGCTAATATATATAAAATAGCTAAAATTATAGCATTTTAGCAATATTTATTACGAGTTACGGTAGTCACCTAGCCACCTAGCACTGCTAGGTAAGTTAACGGATTAAATAGCAAATAAAATAAGGGAGCACGCACTATAAGTGCTACAGCCCACCTAACACCTTACTAAGCCTAGGCTTCCCTTTTTTACTTTAATATTATCATACGTACTAAAAGTTAACTTTAAAGCCCTGTTTTTACTTACAGCCCTTATCGTGACTATATTAAAATCCGTAGCCCTATTACGTTAATAAGGCTATCGTTAACTTTAATTCTAGCAGTAACTTTAAAAGCCCTAGTGGTTACGCGCTTTCTATTACGTATTTAAGCTTTTACCTTTAATTATAAAAGCTTTAATTCGCTGTGTTTTTTTCGTTACTTTTGCTTCCTTCGGCAGGCACGTTAAGTAATCGACTCTTTCGGCAGTTATTTTCACCGTTTAAAGCTTTGTTTAACAAACGTTACTTAAGCAATCGACCTTTTCGGCGGCTAAAGTCCTTTCTAGTAAAGGCATACTACCTGTCCGCAAAGCCTTGCTTCAGCGTAACTTTCCACTTTAAATATATCGACTCCCTCGGTAATCACTTAAGTAATCGACCCTTTTAGCGGCTACTTTTAAAAGCCCTCACTACGAGGCATTTGTAAGCCCTAACGAGGTCAAGCTATTAAAAAAAGCCTTGGTTACGTAGCGCACTAGGCACGAAAAGGAAAAAGCCCTATAACGCAGCGTTGTAAGTATAACGACCTAAACCCGATGCCTCGAAGTAATATACTAAACACGTTGGCAGCCCGTTATTACTACTTTTAAACCTTTAAGCACGCCGTTATTATTATACGTAATATTTAGAGTGGTTATTTCTATTACTACCTTAAGCGCTAACTTCGACCTTTTCGAAGCCGTTAGCACTATATTAACAGCTATATCTAACGTTGCTAGCACTTTTACGCAGTACGTCTAGACCTTTTAACACTACTTATTAAAACGGTAACTTCGAGACTTTATCGGAGCCGTTACCACTTGATAAAAGACCGACCTCATTAAAGCTTTCGGTATTACCTAATACCGACTAGTATATTAGCGCTAACGAGATTACTAATACCACGCTACCTACTTTCTTACTTCGTTACCGAAATCAAATTAAATCAAGGTTTATTTAATTTACTAGTGACTTCGATCCTTTACCCGTCGTTACCCGATTCCGACGTACTTTAAAAACCTAAGCAGTTACCTAGCACCGCCAAGTCGATACCTACGATTAGTATATTCGCTATAGCCTAAAAACCCGTCACTATGGCTATTAAAACAGCTAACAAAGTCACCGACGACGTTTTTAACACCCTTCGTATAGCTAGTACACTTAACAGAAGTTGTAATAGTTGCGTTTAATGCCTTAGCACCGTAGGCTATAATAGATAAATGGTTAAAGTCTGACGTTATTAATAAAGGACCTAGCTGAATAAATAAAAATAGATAAAATTTTAGTGGCATTAATACGGCTCGAACAGTTAACCTTTGTTATCGAGGCTAACATGCTAAAAAGCCTTAAAAATGACGTTTTTAGACCTAACGGACTAACTAACTGATAGCACTTTAAGACTTAGTGCTTTATTTCTAACGGAGGTAGTTACAGTAGTTACCTAGCTACCTAGCACTGCTAAATAGGTTAACGGATTAAATAGCAAATAAAATAAAGGAGCACGCACTATAAGTGCTGCAGCCTACCTGGCACCCTACCAGGCCTAGGCTTCCCTTCTTTACCTTAATATTATTACACGTACTAAGAGTCAACTCTAGAGCCCTGTCTTCACTTACAGCCCTCATTATGACTTTACGTTACTATTAAATCGCTACTTTTAAAACGTTAAAATATATTTTAGCAATCGATTATTATAAAAATAAAAATAACGTTAAATATTTAAATAACTACTTTTAATTAAAACGGAAAAGATAAATTAACTTTTTTATTTTTAAGTTAAAAAATTAGCCCTATTTATAATAAAATAAACGGCATTTATTAATTCCGGCTAATATTTAAAGAATAAGTTCTATAAGTAAAAATTAGCGTGCTTTTCCTATACTGCAAGCTACAAACGGTTACGGTCGATAAGTGCTTTTTTAATAATTAGTGGGCCTGCTTCGAGCAAAAGAACAGCCCCTAAGCCTAAAATCCACTACGCGTTATGCAACTTTAATCAGCATGGACTCGCACTCCCGTTGTTTTTCTGCAAATCATCCTGTCGACTCGAAGAAAAGGTGACCAGCACAAGGAGCTCCCTAGTTCTGCCATGGAGACTTGATGTCCCGAGCATCGAGGCGCCGGGAACGCCGCATCTTCGCAAGCAACAATCAATCTGCGGATTTGAAAGTTTTTAGATCGAATTGTTCAGACTCTGATACGAAAGTCCCGGGCGACTTATCAGCGAAATATATAGATGACATGATAGGTGTTTATGCACTGGAATCATCGATGCCGGGTTTCAATCAGCTGTTGGCTCGCCGTGACCTTCACTTCGCGTGTTGGCTCCGCTTCTCCTTGGAAAGCGTTGTTGGACCCCCAAAACGATGAAGCTGCCACGGGCAAGGTCCGCGAGAAGTCTGTGTTTGGGGCAGATGTACGGGAACTGAGTCTAGCCGACTACGGCTAGCACGAGCCGAATCTCTGTGCACTAAAGGCTGCTAGCCGCTAGGCGGCCAATGTCGCCCGAGTAGGTAGTACTTTTAAAACCGGCTAGCGTCTACTCTCGCTTATGATTCATGCAGCTCTCGTTGAATTGATTTTATGGCCTTGATGTCGCTGTCGTCACGTGGTGGTGATCCTGCTCCTAAAATGAGATATCTCTGACGAAGATGTTGCACATAATCTCATCTCATTGTTCACAAAGCCACCAGTTGAACGATTAATCGTCGCATCCGCAAAATTAGAAATGGCAGACACAGCACCCAAGGTCGCTGAGCCGGAGCGCCAAGAATCGTCTAACGTCATCGACCGGAAAGCAGAAACGATCGCGAGACTCATAAGAGAAAGCAGACATTTTATCGTGTTTACGGGAGCTGGCGTTTCGACTTCTGCAGGTCTGTGCCACGATTTTGAGACGGAAAGAAGCAGTATCTAATGCTGCGTAGGCATATCTGATTTCCGAGGACCCAATGGCGCCTGGACGTTGAGAGCTCAAGGGAAAGTAGCGCAGAATAAGAAGAGCACTCTTCAAGCTATCCCTACGCCAACCCACATGGCACTCGTAGAGTTACAGAGACGCGGTATCCTGACCTATCACATCAGCCAGAACTGCGATGGCTTGCACAGAAGAAGTGGCATTCCGCCAGTGAGTTCGCTCCGCGGAAACTCTTGCAGCTTTGGCTTATAGCATTCGGTTCAGAATAAGATATCCGAACTCCACGGAAATAGCAACCGAGAGTACTGCCAGGACTGCGAGAGGGAGTACCTGCGTGGTATGTATAGTTCTAAGAGAGGGACATTCGTACGCTGAGCTCGTGGACGTCAGATTTTCGTGCCGTTTCCACGTACGAGAACTCCATCCACGATCATCGTACTGGACGGAAGTGCGCGGTATGTGGTGGCGATCTTCTGGACACAATCATCAATTTTGGCGAGAACTTGTGGGAAGAGCCCATTCGACTTGCGCGTGAACATGCGGAGAAAGCAGATCTCTGCATAGTGTTGGGATCGTCTCTCACTGTAACTCCCGCAAACGAAATCCCCGAACCGGTAGGTATGAGGCGAGGAGCTCACCTTGTGATCTGCAACCTTCAGTCTACTCCCAAGGACCACCTCTGCGACATACGCGTCTTTGCCAAAGGAGACGACCTCATGACGCGGGTAATGGCGAAACTAAACATTCCGATCCCAAAGTTCATACTGCAACGACGACTCGTCATCGAAACTCAGAACAATGATGGGCGACCGAAACTGACCGTAAAGGGTGTTGACATAGATGGTATCCCAGCTACCTTCCTTCGAGCTGTTAAACTGGATTACAACCGACGACTAATACGCTCTGAGCCGTTTGTTTTCACTCTTCGAAACAGCCCGGATGTCGGAACACAGCTCAAGTTCGAGCTCGAATTCATGGGTCACTATGGAGAGCCCAATCTGGAGGTAGTATATGAGTATCAAGAGGAAGGCGATACCGAAGCCTTCTATTCACTTGAATACGACCCTGAGAATGGAACGTGGGCCATCAATCAAGTAGAGACTTTCGGCCTGCAAGATCAAGCTCCAGATCGCACTCCAAAGCGAGATAGGGTCGTGCTCGATCTTATAGGTGATGAAAGCCCACCTGAAGGCATCCTGTCAAGTCCTGCCACAAATGCATTATAACATTCAGACGAGTCGTACCATAACAAATTCTGGGTTGAGTAAGGCATGTCATCGATAAGATCGCGAAAGATTTAGTTTCACATTCTCTGCTGGCGAGTAATATGACTCACATGGAATCCTCGCTGAAGAAGAGCACTTCGTATGAGGGCTTGGCGTTGCTTTGGGGTAATTTACCCTAGCTGCAGCTCCAATCAGGCTTCTTGACACAACCTCCTCAAGTGTGCTGCCTCCATGAGCTGTGCCGCATTGAGTCATCTCCAAGCCATGAACAATGCAATGCTCACTATCTTTAGTTGGCTTAACGAACTGTACCACATGAGGACCGAGATCCTCATTCTACTCAGAGTTCATACACGCTTAGCGTCCATTCTACTTAGGGCCTCATGCAGGAGACTCAAGGACCTGCGCGCGGGAAGCAGCGCCTCACCCAAGCTATCCAGGCTGATGCCGGAGACTTGGTGTCCAGCCAGGGAACCATTACGGATGATGATGACGACGACTTTAACATGGCAGCGTCTGTTCAGGATGATATCGCTGCAGACAATGACTTCCTCGTTCCAAGACCGTCAATCTTAGGGCTCAGAAATGTTTCGATCTTGGGCCTGAGACACAACGCTTCTGTCAGACTATGCACATTTGTTCTCTTATCGGGCCTGATCTGTGCCGTCTGTGCTCTTAACCCAATCTCCAAGTTTTCCCCTCATCTGGAACCCTGGTTGAGCCACTTGTGGTACATCTCACGAGAACTGGTTGTGTGGTCTTTGATCGGATGCACGACTTCGGTCATGATCTCGTATATTCCAGCAAAGGATTTCGGGGGAAAGGTTCTCTGGTTCGCAGGCCTTGCGATAGCCCTCGCGATTTTAATCTTGAGCGTCACTTCAGAGACAAACACTGCGGACCAGCCAAGTGGATCTTGGAAGACACCCGTGGGGGACGACCATGGTCAAATGGAAATTGCGAGCGAGCGGCAGCTATGTGATGCCCGCTTATCCGACTTACATGATAAGTGGTGTTGGCAGTCTCTTCCTGCACGCACGCTTCATACGGATAGCGGAGATAAGTGGTTATGCGAGCGCCCTGTTCGCCGGACTCCCTTCGCTGCCGATCTAGAGACGTATGGGATTGGGACCCGTGGGGGCTTATATATGCAGTGGTTGGCAACCTTGATGGCGAACAACTTTCTCGCTGGGACAGGTCAAGGAATGCAGAAAGTCGGACTTGTGTTCTGCGCCCTTATTTGCTGGAGAACATTACAGCTCAGCCGTCTGAATCTCTGCGTGTCTAGCATCGAGATTGAAATCCTTCACTGGCTGTTTTGGACTAGTATTATCTGCTTCTTCGCTTCTGCGCCGTCTCGACTTCGGCTGATAATCTGGAAGCTCGATTTGATACCTCTTTTTCTGCTTCTAGTGAGCGGGTTTATGGCAGTGAACGGCATTCGTTTTCTGTGGTTTACGCATGAGATGGTATTCCAAAGAATGCCTTGTGGATCTTGGCATCTTTGGGACTTTCCTGTATTTGACATGAGCGATGCCTTCGGGATACTCAGGTATGGGTTGATGGTATTACTAGTACCAGCCATGGTACTCTTGAGTATCAGATTCTTTGCAGCAAATTCGCGGCCGCTCACGTCTTTGAGAATTCTTGGTCGAATGTACGTTTTGTTACGGACAGTTCGCTTCGAAAAAATAAGTGCCATGCTCGCATTTCACTAACACACTCACAGGCGTCATCGAGATGGGCTCCTCACCCTCGGCCTGTTTTCCATAATTCTCTCAATGGCAGCCATTGAGCTCACTCTCAGCTGGAACAACGTCGCGAACATCTACTCTCTCCAGACAGATGTTGAATATATAAGCTTGACTGTCGCGATTCTCAGTCTTGTCAATGTTTGCTGGGGTTTAGGACAACAGGAGCTTGTGAGTGTGTCGCCGTCCTACCGTATTGGGCACTCTGGAGTCTGATTAACAGCCGACGGCCACCAGGGGCGCCGACAACGTATCAGAAAGCAAGAAGCTCGGAGACGAGGACTGAAACCTAGAGAGCAGAACAGCACAGACGAAGGTGGAGTGGATGCTGAGATATCCAGTATCAGGGCGGCCGTCAAATATGCTTGGGCCAGGGCCGATGAAGACTATCCCGTCGCCAGTCGGCAATGACAAGACACCGAATAAGGTAGCAGACGTGCTGAGGCTTGTGACCCTTGTAAGGCAAGTGGAATGCAGCGGGGGGCTTATGTCCGAAGCAGGTACATCCCGTCGTACCGCTATGTATCCGACTATAGCCCCGCCAATAACGTCACCCTCAATCCGCATGGCGGGGTAGCTTCCCTCTTCAACTCCGACACGCTCCTTTGGTCGCACCTGTTATTCGGAGCTATTAATCCAGAACATAGCTCGCCAAGCCGAGCCAAGCTTCAACACCACGCCCTCAACTTTATTTTAGTCATGGTGCGGTCTTGGTGGGAGCACCAGCAAGACTAAACACATTGGCAAAGAGGAGTCAGTCCGCACGTGTCGTCACCTCGGTCCTCGAGAGCTTCACCGACAGGAGCTTCGCCAAGTATATTAGCCGTCGCAATGGCGCCCAACGGAATGTAAGAACTAGGTTTACTAGGTTTTCTCTCGTGTCTGTGTCACCATACTACTTTGCCTATACCATTGGCGGTACACGTTTTTATCAAGTTGTGTGGTAATTACCGGGCGAGAAGGACTGGTACGCAGGACTCACGTGTGACATCGCGAACTCGATACTGTGCGAAGTTCGAACAGTTATTGAATGCTTGAGTCCGAGTAACATATCACCGATCGTCCAGCTACCTAAGGCACCAGCTCTTTGTTGCGTTTACTAGACTGCCTTTTAATTTCGTTTCCTTGCATACTTAATCTCATCCAGGTCTCAACAACTAGCAGGAGAAGACACCATGTCGCTCATGGTCCTCTCCGACGAGGTCATTCGAACCCTGCTAGAGAGCTTGAAACGGGAGGAAGCCGAAGCCTTTGCGCAGTCGCTGAAGTTCGCTCTACACGAACACTCAACCGGCGCGCAGGGCGTTGACGCAAGCTTTCTCAACCAACCCGAACGCACATCTGTCTACTCAGATACTACCGGCGCAACGACGCTGTTCATGCCCTCATACAGTCCTATAGGCCATGGAGTGAAGGGTCAGTCTTACGCCCGAGGGGAACATATTGAACTCCTTCTTGTCAAGGTTTCTTCTGCTCGCAAACAGCTGATCTAGTCCATCCTATAGTCGTGACCGTCTCGTCGCCCAGCGTGGACTCCTCGTTCCCCAGCATCCGTCCAACAGGCTCCGTAACGCTATACTCGCCCGAAGGCAGCCCAGTCGGCTTTCTCCACGCCCAAACCCTAACAGCATTCCGCACCGCCCTCGCCTCATCCTGTCTCCTCACAAAGCGCGCCAGAGTGCAGACCATAACCGTCTTCGGGTCAGGACTCCAAGCATACTGGCACGTCCGCCTTGCACTTATGCTGCGAGGAAATACCATTCGAGCAATAAATATAATCAACCGCCGCTTTAGCGATAATGCAAAGGGAATAATGAAGAGGTTCTACGCCGTACCTCAGGAGCAGAAACAGCGCGAAGGATGGGAACAGGCACAATTCAACGTCTTGACACCTGGATACGGCGAATATGATAGATTGCAGAAAGAGCATGTCCGTGCTGCAGATGTTATATACTGCTGCACGCCGAGTACTGAGGATCTGTTCGACGGTAGTATCTTGACAAGCCATGAAGGGCGGAAAAAGGGGCGATTGATCGTTGCTGTCGGGAGCTATCAACCACATATGAGGGAGCTACCCAAGGAACTATTGCTTCAGGCCGTGAAACATTCAGGTGGCCATTTCCATTTTCATAGACATGCCACCGAAGGCGGTGTCATTGTTGTGGACTCGTTGGATGGGTGTCTGAAAGAGGCTGGTGAGATCATCGAGGCTGGACTACAACCCAATCAGCTTGTTGAGTTAGTATTCTACCTTCACGCTTTTGGTGGCCTCGTCAATCAGGTGCGTTACTGACGACCAAACAGATTGGGAGAATTAGCAATGATCCACCGACTAGCAAGAGCAGAAGAAGAAGACGCGGAAGGATCCTCCATCTCCGAGTCCTTCAGCAAGCTCAACATGGCGTCCTCGGGTTCCGCTATGTCAACAGTCTTCGGCTCTGACACATCAAGCACCAAGCGCTCAACCTCTCAGTCACCCACCCGCACACGGCGTGATAGCGGTAATCTCGGCAAAGAGGAGAAGCGGAAGAGCGGAGGTGGATTCCATCTCCCTTCTCTCAAACACCACCAACGCACAGGAAGCTCAAGCTCGGCAAGAAAAGAGGAAAGAGACGATCACCTTGCTAGATGGCTGACGTCCGGTAACGTCATCTACAAATCCGTAGGTTTCGGACTGATGGACCTAGTGGTAGGTTTAGAGGTCGTGAAACTTGCTAAGGAACGAGGAGTCGGGAGCCATATCGAGAATTTCTCCTCTTAGAGCGGGGTGATGGACGATGGGCAAAGTGCGATTGATCGTAGCGACAGTTGGGAGGATGGCAGTGATGATGAGACTCTGACAGAGAAGGGGAGTCCTAGAGTTGAAAATTTCATACAGTAGGTGATTATTTTTCCCCATTTTATCACACATACAGTACATCAAGTCGCTGACAATGCAACTACAGTCGTCTGTCTAGCACTCCCAAGTTGCGCAGCCCACGGTCAACGCCCATCTCTGAGATCATGGATGATCTGGAGCCCGCGAGGGTCTGCCATTCACTCTTGCCGAAGTCTCCTTTGGGAAGAGTGAAAAGGGAATTCAACAGGAGGGACTCTTATTAAAGTTACCCATCGGTTTTCGGTGACGAGAGGGAAGGACAACGACCAGCAGACGTTTTGCGGCAGGTTGTCTCATTTTCACATCGAGAATCAATGTAGCAACCGAGAAGCATTGCATGTTGAAGGTTGCATCTCGTAAGGGCGGTGCTTTGTCTGTAGATTGGCCATAGAGATCAACATTCGTAATTGAGCATTACAATACACTAGACCAAACATCCCGCATGTTGCAAAAGTTTCACTCATAACAGAGGTTTGCACACTGCGCTGTCCTATTCCATTCATGCCTGACTTAGATCTGCACACCGTCCCTATGGATTTTAGGTACCCAACGCCGGACCGAAGACCCCAGGAAATTCAAACTCCCAAATGATGTACATTACACGAGATCGTTGAGTAGGAAGGTACCGGTGTGCTTTGAGGCTTTCCACCGCTCTATATACCCGAAACGACCTTTTTCGTTTCAGATATTCGCAACAAAAACGTCACATCGCTTACTCGAACGCGGCCAGAGCGTTCAATGCCTCGGTCCTCACTGCTATCGACATATCCAACCCATACCACTGACGAACATACTTCTGGAAATCTTTGCTCGCCTGCCAGACTATTGAGTTGGTCAGCACGCACACACAACAGTATCGACGTAGGGAATTCATGCCTTCCAAAAACCGCTTCGAAAACATCGCCAGCGGCACCGCAATTTCCTGCCCAAACAGCTGAAGGAAGTGACTCTTAGGCGGCAGCGGATTATTATTGCCATACGCCCAACTGCACCAGATCTCCGCAACCAATATCGTCTTGAAGTCTAACACCGAGAGTATCGGTCCCGTTCGTGGAAGCTTCTTAGCCTGTTCCATGCGACCCAAAAATCCCTGGACCTGTCGTGGATCGTCGGCATGGTCGTGGAATTGCTCGAACTTGGACCTTTTGAGTCTTTCCAAGAATTGACAAGGTACATGTATGCCGACTTGCACTCGATCTAGTAGGTCCACCGCGTAGTCGCCTGTTGGCATCCGCCACTCTTTTGATACGAAATATTCTAGGTCTTCGAGGCTGCAGTCTGCGTCGTCTTGGACTTTCAGTAACATGCACCCGATTTTGAATAGCTCAAGTGACTCGTGGCCCGTGGCGTTGAGTACGGCTTTGGGCATGTTCTGCCTGATCTGTTCTGGATCACTTGCGAGTGGTTGAGAGTCGGTGCCTTTGCTGCGAGCTCCGACTGACTTCTTTTCTTAATGTCAGTATGATAGTCTCGAGATAGTATTTGACGTGTGTATAAACTTACCTTGCAGTCTTTCGAACGGGTCATCTTGTCTGAATAGTAATTACGATTGTTGGCACGCAGTTCTGTTAGTGACGTCCAGCCTTTAGGTCTGGGAGCGAGATTCGCTCGCCGCCTAGGGATACCAATAAGAGCAGGGGGCCGATCGCGGGAAGGGGATAACTGTGTGGAATGAGTGCGAAAATAGAAATTCGCATTCCGAAAGCGCAACATAAACGACTTGTCGCTTGCCAGAAAATCATTCCCTGCTGGTGCCAGTTCGTCCGTTTGTGATGGAGAACAAGCGGGTTATGACAGTTTACCAAAGTCGTGGGATTAACATAGCCCAGTAGCAATCTTCCTTCACTTAGGCTTGTCTGACGTGACACAGCGCCTCTCGCCTCTGAGCCTGCCGTAACCTGAGCCTCGTTGGTAATCGATTCTGTGCGACTATCCGGGGCATCTTTTTCGCCTCGCGAGTAAACAGCCGTTGCTCATCAGGCTAGGTGGTGGCAACAAAGTGCGACTTTGTCTCACGCCAGTTAGGTAGTGCACGAAACTACTCTGACATCAATAAAGCCTGCTGCGTCAGCCCATGGCGTCAGCTCGGCCGCGCACCGGATACGAGCAGAGTCTTGACCCTGTTAATAGGTATACAGACTCAGGCGAGGTCTTCATGTTGCGAAATTGATGCAAGTGGTAAGTGTCCATTGGATACCAAGATCAGATGGGCTGTGTTTGGCTCTCCAAAACATCCAAGTTTCAAGCCGGCACAATCCAGTTGAAACTACATGACGGCGATAATAGGATGCAGGAATGGAACGTCGATTTAGGATCGATGGCGATTTCCCCAATCAGATCTGTCAGATTGTCCCAGTTCAGCTCTCCAGGGAACCGATCTACCTATGTCCTCAGCTGTAGTGCGCCACGTGTAGAATGCGAGGAGATTCGATACGCATGCCTGTTGGTTGGATTGGGACCAATATAAACTTTAAGAAAAGCATGATGGATCTCTGGACATCATGCAAGATGCAAGTGATGATACGTTGTCAATACGGCTCGTCAAATTCTGCGCGAGCACAGTCAACCGAAGGGACCTGAGCACTGAGTTTGCTACCCGTCGGACTGACGGCTGGAGGCAGAGGCTCACGGAGACTGGTCTCCAGCAATATATAGTCGGGGCCGTCGCTAATACAGCGGCCCAGCATTCAGCACGATCCGTCAGCAGTACCAACAACAAAGACAGAGCTTAGACCCAGTTCCAATATGATGTTCGCATACTGTCGGCTGCATATCCCGCTGCGAGAAATCATGATCCGTCCCTAACCTGACCCAGCTATTGGGCCTCTCTCCGTTCAGTCGAGCTCAGTCACGGAGTTCCGTGTTGCAGAAATGCTTCTTGGATACCAACATAAATATCATTATGAATATCAGGATTCATGATATCTCATTACACCGTGTCGCTCGTTGGCCTCCTGAGTGATTTTCAATACAGGGGGGGAAATGTCATCTACCATAGCCACGAGACCTCTTCTTCTGCTCTTTCTACGCCCCAAAGACGGGGCTCCAGCACCCCGGATTCTGTCCGGAATTCTGCTTTGGCATGTGAACGCGCCGTTAGCAACGTTAGCGCATCGCGGCGGCGTCAGCCAATAGCGTCGTCCAAAGCCAGAGCCTCGGTGTGCTGTGGAGCCCCTTGTGACATCAGCGTTAGCGTAGGCGACTCAGTAAACCGACTAGCCCAGCTTGGAAAGTCCCGAGGTTCAGATGGACCGATCAGAGAACCGATTACATCGCCGGAGCTCAGTCAGGTTTTAGTTGTCGCTGCTCACGGAGGACATACTCTTTTTGCACAGTAAATCTCATCGAAATACCGCTTTTTTCTGATCGATATACCTGTCCACTTATCGACTTCCCTGTTGTGGCAGAGAAGAAATACCCGCCGAAGCCAAATCCTACACAGTTAATAGTGGATCGTCACCCGAACGACAAGACAAATACTACAAAATGGGAGGTGAGTCTCCAGCTGCTCCTCCGTCCTGATTCCTTTCCCCTCTATTCTCCTTATTTCCTATTCCTTTTTGATACCCCAGCAATCGCTGACAGCAACAACTCCAAACATGGCAGCCCTCGACAGATTGACACAGATCTCCAACCAGATCGCTGGTTCCAAATCGGCCCGTGACAAGATCCTCCAGAAGAGCCCCGATGACATTGTCGTGACGGCATGTCTGCGCACTGCTTTCACCAAGGGCGGCAAGGGTCAGTTCAAGGACACCTCTGCCGCTGACCTGATGGCTGGTGCCTTGAAGGGCATCATTCAGCGCTCCAGTATCGACCCGAGTCTGGTAGAAGATGTCTGTGTCGGTGAGGTTCTCGCTCCCGGCGGTGGCGCAACCGAGATGCGTGCTGCTGCCCTCGTAGCTGGATTCCCAGAGAGCACTGCTGTGCGCACACTCAACCGACAGTGCTCGTCTGGTCTCCAGGCCTGTGTTGATATTGCCAACCAGATCCGCACTGGCATGATCGAGGTCGGTATCGGTGCTGGTGTCGAGAGCATGACTTCACATTACGGGTATGTCTCATTACATTTATTACCACTTCACCTACTTTAGGAGTCGCAAATAATGGCTGACAAATACCTCCTACAGTCCCGCCGCCGTCTCAGAATTCTCCGAGCTCCTCGAATCCCATCCCGAGTCCGCAAACTGCAAAGTCCCTATGGGGGTGCTATCCGATAACATGGCCAAAGACCGCAACATCCCCCGCTCCTCCCAAGACGCCTTTGCCGCATCTTCCTACCAAAAAGCCATCATCGCCCAAGAAGCTGGCCTCTTCAACGAGGAGATTTACCCTCTGACCGTGAAGTTCGAAGACCCCAAGTCTGGCGAGGCAAAGACCATCACCGTCTCCAAAGATGACGGTGTTCGCCCCGGCATCACCGCGGAGTCCCTCGGAAAGATCAAGCCCGCCTTCGCGGAAGACGGATCGATCCACGCCGGTAATGCCTCGCAGATCAGCGACGGCGCTGCAGCCGTCCTGATGATGAAGCGCAGTACAGCAGAGAAGCTCGGCCAGCCCATCCTGGGCAAATACGTCGCAGCATCCATCGTCGGCGTCAAGCCCCTACTCATGGGTATTGGCCCCTGGAAGGCGATTCCTAAGGTCTTTGAACTTACGGGCTTAAACAAAGATGATGTGGATATCTTTGAGATCAATGAGGCTTTTGCGTCGCAGTGCTTGTGGTGCGCTAATGAGCTGGATTTGCCCATGGAAAAGATTAATCCCAAGGGTGGTGCGATTGCCTTTGGTCATCCGTTAGGATGTACCGGTGCGAGACAGGTTAGCACGCTGCTTTATGAGTTGAAGAGGAGGGGTGAGAAGGTTGGTGTTACGAGTATGTGTGTTGGTACCGGTATGGGTATGGCTGCTGTATGGGTTGCTGAGTAAATGGTATTAAAAGAGAGGGAAGCGTTTGCATGGAGTGAGGACTTGTATCTGTAGCTGTATCTATGGGATCGGTGCCTCATTTTACGGACGCGGTGGTTCGGGTTACATTGGCGGTATCTCTATCTACATTCATACATGCGACGAACCATGATTGGTCAACTACATCCTCTCCTAAATCGTGTTGCCGTGAATCAAGGCAAGGACTGAATATGAGTGAATTTCTCATCGATCACAATACTCAATTGGACATTCCCTTATCTCAATCTCGGTACAGATGTAGACACGGTACTGCTGTCGCACAATAATGCTAAAGTCCAACGGGTCACGAAATAATGGGCTGCGAAGCGTTTGCTATTTAGTTTGTGGTCTACTTTAACAAGGTCGTATCAATGCACCCAAAACACGACCAGGCCAACTGGTGGCAATAGTTTTCGTCTACTTATGTTCCTCTTCACGATCATGTTTTAACCATTTCCTAAGACATAGATGAAATATTCACTATCCAATTTCTTCATAAGTGCCTCAATAATCGATAATGACCTTCTTACAAAGCAAACAATATGACAAGTGGACTGGGTTGTGGAACAATCTAGAAATCTGACCACCTCCGCTGACCCCGCAATATGACTACATATTACGTGATAAAACCTCACATTCTCAACAAGTTGGGTTCGGTGGTGTAGTTGGTTATCACGTCAGTCTAACACACTGAAGGTCTCCGGTTCAAGTCCGGGCCGAATCAAGCAATTTCCTTTTGCCAGCATTGAGGATATTCTTTCCTACCTCCAACTTCTCTTTTGCTAGTGTATGATTTCTTGCTGGGAGCGGTGTCGCGACCCATGGCATTGCTTCGAAAAATCAGCAGCGGGGTTTCTTTTGCCTCTTCTTGGTCAACCCGAGTCTAGTAGACCATGCCGCAAGAACACCTAAACACCATTGGTATACAAGGCGCGGAAGAGCGCGAAATGCGCGACTCGTTTGAGATCCAGAATCTGCGATCCATTGATCTATACCCAGCTTTGAATCGAGTGCCTCAACCATGACAACGGGGGCCAAACGGCCGTTCCAGCGCGACAGGTCCAAGTAAGCCCATTAGCAGTCCAGATCAACTAACCCGTATACGCGCACGTCACAGACGTCGAGTCAACGGCCGAGCACGCGGTGTAGACCGTATTCCCCTGCTTGATATCATAGATCGTCGCACCACTCAGATCGGCTTTCCCATTGACGGTCGCATTCGTAAACGTCACGGTCGCGAAGTCGACCAGCGGCACCAGACTATTTCCTTGCAAAAAGTCTTCGACAATCCACTCTGCGTTCGTCTGGCACAGATCTCCTTCTTGGTTGGCGAAGGTGTGCGAGACAGATTTACCTGTTGTTTTATTGTCGAGCGTTACGCTGCCGCTGTTCTTGCTCGTCGTCGTCACGCTCATTGCTATGGTGTCTCCGGCTGAGATCTTGAACCCTGTGAAGGTGTATGACTGGAGTTTTCCTAGTCAGTCTGATACACAAAGTGGGAGTGTTGGAGAGGTATACTCACATAATCTGAATACCACTCATACCAGCCTTCATACGACCCAACGCCGTTCTGCATGATGAAGTCGACACCAGTCTGCAAGATCGCTGACTGGCATGTACTCCCGTCGATTCCAACCCATGCTGCTGCCGCATAGGACCTTGAAGTACTCCCGCCGGCTGGTATTGCGGGTTCCGGGACAACGATCGTGCCAGATACCGTCGTGTATCCGGTGCCTACTCAGATGATGTCAGAGAGTGGTTCTGTTGCTCATTCCAGACTGGAGAACATACCTAGGAGTACGGCGCCAGCCCAGTTCTGTGTATACTCGCTATCTACATTCTGTATGTTTGATGCGTTGTCGACTGGTACAGGCAGAGCTGGGTTTGTTCGACGCAGACGGCTCTCGAGTGCTCGCTGTCTCCGTGCTGCCGTCCCCGGCGCAGCTAGAGAGGAGCTCGCGCAGAGGAGGACGTTGGCGACTGGGAAGAGCTTCATACTGACCGCAGCTGGGAGAGGTGCGAGAACGAAAGACCGGTAGGAAGACAGCCCGTCAAAGCATGGTCAGGGCTGGAACGACAGCGTTATATCGCTCGTCGAGTATAAGCATACTAATCATCGTCTACCCTCACTGCCCAGGAACTTGGTCTACGTTACAGAGAGATTGAATATGGTGGTCCCATGCTCGTTGCCTCCTTCAATATACATGCCGGCTTACTTGATATCGGCCCAGGCCCTAACTTGGATTGAATGCTGGCAGATGCTACGTATAGCAAGGTCATATCCAACTGCCCTGCAACTGAGCGAGATCTGGATATAGCACTGGCAAGAAGGGGGTATAGACTGTAAGAGCGTCAGGGAGTAGTTATGGCCAATGGGAGATGGTAAGGATAATAATAGGCGTCGGTTTTAGAGGCCACACGGCTTGCCAGCTAATGGCGTACAAATCTATATACGCCAACAGACACGTTAGAAGCCATCAAGAAGCCAATGTTGCTCAGTATATCCCGGCCTGGGTGGTTATATCTGCTCTCGTTTCCGTCTATAATGGAACCCCTTTCACTGGTAATTTTCCTTTGTATCCAAGCAGTATCGGACCATCAATAGCTGTTGTGTTCATCTAACTCGAACCTGCCCTTGATTATTTCACATACTTAGGCAAACACAGGTACAGCCTCTGCATAGAACTCCAATGATTAAGGTATAGAGAAAAAACAACTGTGCATACTGATAGGACGGAACATTACCTGTCAGGAGATATAAATAGCGAAGAGCAGAATCGTGTACGAGCAGAAGCATCTTTGGCTAGAACTCCAACATCCTCGCATCAACCCAAACCTCTATTATCGTGCCGACTGCACTGTATACACTGAACATGCATTTGCAGGAACTTACTTGGTATGAAGTGGTAGAGATCAATTTCACCAACGAGGTTTTGATTTGAATTGGATTGTTATATTTCTTGGGCCTAGACAATTCGCTAGTAGTTGCTACAGCAATATTGATATATACTTCATCGATTTGTACGCTTGGAGATAAGGATCGTAGTCTCTTCACTGTACCACCGATGTCCTTTTCTCCATGTGACGGTGTTTAGGGAATTCGACGTCAACCTAGCGATGCACTTGGCAAGCGACTCGGACCATTTGGGTCCGAGGGGTAAATGCCAATGACGATGTGTTTCTCCGCACCAACAACAACAACCTCCGAACCAGCCATCACGATAACACAATCGCGAGTATCTAGCGACTCATCTTTGTATTTAAGATGCCACTCATTCGAAATCCTATCCTGCCAGGGTTCAACCCTGATCCCTCGATCCTTCGGGTCGGGGATGACTACTACATCGCAACATCGACTTTCGAGTGGTACCCAGGAGTTCAGATCCACCACTCGAAAGATCTAGCGAACTGGGACCTTATCACTCGTCCACTGAATCGGAAGAGTCAACTTGACATGCGTGGAAACCCAGATAGCTGTGGTGTTTGGGCTCCTTGTCTTACGCACGATGGTGACAAATTCTGGTTGGTGTACACGGATGTCAAGCGCAAAGATGGCTCGTTCAAGGATACACATAACTACATAGTTCACTCGCCATCAATCATGGGCCCTTGGTCTGATCCTATATACATAAACTCTTCAGGATTCGACCCTTCGTTATTCCATGATGAGGATGGCAGGAAGTGGTTCCTAAATATGTTGGCAGATCATCGCAGACGACCCCGAGCCTTCGCTGGCATCGTGCTGCAAGAATTTGATCCTGTTTCAGAGAAACTGGTCGGACCTAGAAAAAATATATTCAAAGGCACAGATCTGGATCTTGTTGAGGGACCGCATTTGTACAAACGGAACGGATGGTACTACCTGCTCACAGCAGAGGGTGGTACCGGTTACTATCATGCCTGCACACTTGCACGCTCTCGCGATCTATGGGGTCCTTATGAGGTGCATCCCAAGAACCCAATCCTGACATCAAAGGATCATCCACTTGCCCCTCTCCAAAGAGCTGGTCATGGCGACATAGTTGAGACCCCCGATGGTAAACCATACCTCGTACACTTGATGGGACGGCCCACTACGCAAGAGCGACGGTGCGTTTTGGGTCGCGAGACCGCAATTCAAGAAGCGTATTGGGAGGACGACTGGCTATACATCAAGAATGGTCCTGTCCCTTCGCTGGACATCACTATACCGGGTGAGGGCCTGCAGAGGCAAAACGAACGCATGGTGTACGATTTCAGTGACGAATTGCATAAAGATTTTCAATGGCTCAGAACACCAGACACAGACCGTATATTTGCCCTGAAGGATGGCCACCTCGTCTTATTTGGTAGGGAATCAATCGGCTCGTGGTTCGAACAGGCACTCGTTGCTAGAAGGCAGACAGACTTTTCCTTCGAGGCCGTGACCCTCGTAAACTTCTCGCCGCTCGACGAGCGCCAATACGCTGGACTCACGCTCTACTATAGCCGATACAACTTTTTCTATCTCACAGTGACAGCTCATTCGGACGGCCAACGCGAACTTCAGATATTAACTTCTGAGGCATCGTGGCCAGATGGCAGATTGAAAGTTCCGCTTACTGAACTGGTGTCAATACCTAATGAGGGCGGTGTCTGGTTGAAGGCGAGTGTTCACGGACGAGATTTGCAGTTCCTCTACAGGCTCCAAAATACTGATGAGCTTCGACCGATTGGCCCCGTCTTCGATGCGTCCATCGTGTCTGATGAATGCGGAGGGCATCAGGTCCACGGGAGTTTCACAGGTGCGTTTGTGGGGATGGCTTGTTCGGATCTGAATGGCACTGCACTGCCCGCTCGGTTCGAGTACTTTAGATATTCTCCAATTGACTCTGCATCGGCGAATTCGGAAGACGAGTAGGGACATCTGCAGAACGTACGAAATAAATACGCGTCAGCATGCTGTCCAGGAAGAAAACGCAATGAAGACACCTTGATCGATCCCACTGCTACTCAAACTGGATTGATTATATGAATACATCTGGATGCTCCGCATTAGACACGAATCGTATGTTCCTCGTAGTAATCCTTTCCTTTGCGCTTCGAAATTCGTACCTGGCTGTCTTCCAGCAGACTCGCACACGCTCCAACAGCCGGTACAACCAAAACCGGAACGCCACTGCCCACATGTATGTTATCCATTCGTTCATCCCAGATCCCATCATACACGAGATATAAGTCCTCGAGATCCAAATAAGTAAGTTGCAAACGCACTGTTGTCTCCGCCTCCTTACCTATCATCTATCTGAGTTTGCTATCCAGCCTTGCAGGCCGCGCAGCAAGTCATCAGGCTACATTCAAGTCTGGGGCATTCGGCCCCGCGCCGCCGATGTTCGCCATCGGGCAAGAAGTCATCGGCACTCTGGTCGCCTTGTTCTCAGGGTCGATTTGCTTCCACATCTCCTCCGGTCCGAACCAAGTTTTGAGCTTCGTGATTCGCATTCGGTCGTCGAGTGTCGCCACCGTGATACCAGTGAGATCAATGAGCTGGCCCGTGGCTTTGACCTCAACACGCTCGTTCGCACTAATAGCGTATCAGCACCGCGACTCCTACATCAAAAAAGGTGAAAACATACTTATTAACAGCAGTGTAATCCTTCTCAAATCGACCCCAATGTCTCCACTTGAACGACACGCTGGGGGGCCCGGTATAGACCTCGATGACCTCCCATGCGAACGTGGGCATCATGCGCTTGAAGACTTTGTGACTAGTGCCGAAGTCCATCCCGTTCGGGTCGTAATACGACGACGGCGTAAGCATCGCGTTGTATGTGCCAAGCCGAAGCATGTGCTCGGCTGAATGAGGCGTCTGTCCATTGTTGGCAAAAGTGTACTGGCTTAGGTCGACCGTCCGCCAGTCATTGAGACGGGTCTTGTATGAGGCCTCGATTTCCCAGTTCTTGACGAGATTCTCGACCATCTCCTCTAGACTCCCGGCCGCGTGGTTACATGACTTGGCTGATGTGGTGTCGTTAGTCTACATCCCGTAGAAAAGCGCGGAAAGCGATCGCGAAGGCCGCATGAGGTGGGAGATCACATACTTTCTTCGAAATATTTCCTTGTCTTCTTGTAATCGGGCGGATTCTTGTACCTCCACTGAGCATCCGCGTCTTTCAATACGGCATTCGGATCCTTCATGTAGTCGGGTATCATCGGCGGGGGACCGGTCGTAGGTTCAGCGGTGGTGGCCATACTCGCGGTTTATCTCGGGGCCTCTGTTCGCTGTGTAAGATATAAGATATGGCAGTCGTAGTGATTCCGTTCTGTAATGGCCGCCATACTCCTATATATGGGTGTCCACGCGTGAGACACAATTCTTTTTGCGTGGGACAGCCCCTCAGGTCCACACACTGCAACCGGCTCCTGTGTTCCGCGACATGGTCACGTCGGCCGGTATGCACCCTTCCTCGCCCGTAAGTGTCGATATGTGGCCAGGAATCCAAGGTCTTCCCTAGCGCGTTGCCTGGGCTGCCACACTCTTATACATGAACCCAGTCACCACATCCTTAGGGTGCTGGCATGACCTGATATTTACAGACGAGACAGACACTAGCACTAGCTGGAGAACCCGCCCCGTCGAGACCTACCTAGAATTAACGGAAATCCGAGAAACCGCTTTGACGTCCCCTTTCGAGATCATCTTCGTCGGAACAAGGCTAGCGGCAGCAAGCGGAACAATCCGACGGCCAGATTAAGGCAACCAAATGCGCTCAGTTCCCGACTCCCCGGGTTGGGACAACTACCGTCTGCATGCAAGCGCGGAATCGTTAGTTCCATACATTCACCATTCCAGGCTCGCAAACCGTTATCTCGAGCAAGGTGCAGAGAGAGACCCTGCTCCCAGCATCCATGTAATCTCCGAGATATCGGAGCGTCCAAAGTCCCTGTCTCGTCTGTTTCGACTCCTTGTTAGCAGATATGGCGATAGGACCGGGGGCGGTCGTCTGTGCGAGGCTTCAGCCGAGTCAGCTACGAGCCACATCAGACTGCCACACGTGGCAGATGGACGCCGAAAAGGTCCATCTAATGGCTGACGCGGCTGACAAACTCCCGTGTTACAACTTATAAGATAGTTGGCCAATTTCACAGGAAGAATTCCCTTCCCTCCCTGCGCACAGCTTAAGGATAGTCTATTCGCTTCAAAGCCTACTGGGTACAGTTTATATCATGTTGGACTACGTTACCTTGCTGCTTGTCCCAAGACCCATACCCCGCGACCTTCTTATGTTGGGCCTCGACGACATGATGCACTAGGTCTTCGCAGATGAATAGACCTTGACGTAAGGAAACATAGGAATTTATTGATATGACCAAATAACTATTCAGGATTATTTCAAAAGCACTCTGAATTCATGGCACACCGAATACGATGTTATTGACAATCACTAAAACGTGAAAAAATTGGCATTCGTATAAGGTGATAGCCCACATGCAGTACGTTTCTGGCATTGGATATACACGCATAAGGTGGGAAGCACAAGGCATCACTGATCATCCAATGAATAGCCAGATCAAACGGAATGTCTATGATTCCGTATCACGAAGCGAACTAGCTACGTGTGCCCTGTCTGTCACACTCTATCTGTTCACCAGTTTGCTTGCGGCCCGTACAGCATTGAATATCGACAAAGGCTGCCGATCGACTCGTGAGACTCGATTACGAAGCGCTGCCCGATGTGAGCCGGTTCATCGCTGCGACGAGAAAGGCCGCCGTGACAGTGACACGGGACAGGGATATGGGGGTTTAGGAAGAAAGGTCTGGACAGCTGTCGATGTCGGGAGCAACCTTCGGGACGGCGACTCACGCCGAACGAGTGGATTGAACGATGACTGATAGGCACGCATGCATCAGGACTAGGCTCCTGAAAAAACCGTTCGCCTTACAGATCGTACAGAGCCACTGACAAAAGGCTGGCTCGGGTTCTTCAGAGTATCAGGCATCACTGCAGGCTGTTTAGGCATGTAAGTAGGCTATCTGCACTTTCGGCGTGCGTTTCTCCGCTGGATATTCCACTGCAGGTGTCGAAAGCGACATTGGTTGTGAAGCGTAAGCATGAAAGCCTCGTGGTATCGCGAACACCACACTCTGTCGTCGTCCGGAATTGATCTTCGTCTCATACTTGGGTAAATTGATGGGTCCCGTAGGGTCTGGACCTACTACATAGTCATGCAGCCTA
The DNA here is from genome assembly GCA_022578705.1 of Xylariaceae sp. FL1019. NCBI lineage: Eukaryota > Fungi > Ascomycota > Sordariomycetes > Xylariales > Xylariaceae > Xylariaceae sp. FL1019. The sequence goes on along the minus strand of MU391963.1, from coordinate 178,892 downwards.
TAGATCATCTTTATGCATGCCCCAGATATTCTGTCGTGCTGGTGGGGTCCATTGGCTTCACAGCCGTCGGATTCTAAGATACTAGCGGCGTTCGAGATTGAAAGGCAGCTTCCGACTATGCCGGACGATATTAGTATTCGCAAGAGGAAGGAGTTGAAGGTGTACAGAGGTATACTGCATCTCGGGTCGAATATTCGCTTTTTTCGCCACTCGGAGACAGATGTAAAGAATGGCCTGGAGATTTATACTTACACCAGCCAGTGATCATCAAAAGCACATCCTGTACTGCATCACTAACGATGAGACTGTGAATTATATTCGTGTAGTCGCCACTCGCCAGCTCGATTCGGCTGACATGATTAATAAAAGCAGGCAAGAAGCACCACAAATTAAAAATTGTGATACTGATCCAAAGGATGCAAGATAGTAGAAAAGTTGCCGCAGATCCGATGCAGGACCTTCTGAAGAGCATGAAGAGGTTGGCGGCGATATAGAGGCCAAGGACAACCCAACATTGGGTGTAGATGATGTGATGTGACACATCCATTGCTGTCAAAGTATGTCTTACGCGGCCGTGCCGGCCAGGCACGCGGATCAGAGTCGAGATGTGTGTAAAATTGTCCCCGTCGTGTTATCGAAGACAGAATATGCCAAGTCGCACTCGGGGGCAGTTGCCTCGAACCGTTTGCTGCTTTCGAGACGTAGGATATTATATAACGAGTACTCGAGAAGTCGTCGGTCTGGAAACGAAATGAGCGGAAAACGTCTTTACTGAAACAACAGGACTAGTTAGGTATATATATATATCAAGTTAGACGAGTCAGAGATCTTGACGATAGAACGATGTCCGTGTGGTTAAGGCTCAAGAGCAGGACACTGAGTCGTCGACGTGAGACCCTGAACTTGGAAACAACAACTTTAACAACTTTCGGACACCCGATTATTGATGGAGTTGTATACGGCATTCAGAGTCACCTTGTGTGATTTTGACTTTTTGAGTTCGTGGATACAAGCAACAAGTCATGTACAAACAGCCGTGGAGCGGATGGTGCCATGCGGCAATGAGGGCGCCGAGTGCGCGTCTCTGCTCCAGTCGTGTTTTACACTCGTTTCAGTAGTTGAGCACTCTGACTGTCGAGGGCTGTCCAGCGACGATTGGTGCTCGCTGCTCTGCATAGAGCGTGGACTGATCAAGGACTCTGAAACACGTGCACGGCTCGAGAGACGTGTTTCCATGGCCAAGAGATCAAGACGCGCGGATGGCTGGAGCGATAGAGTTGGCGCGCCACTTAGTGAGTGTGATGCAGGTGGTCATAACACCGTTGCCAAGCACTGTGAAGTCTGGGGCGAACCGGAGCACTGGGACATGGTTTTGGTGGCGCCGGTGCGCCTCCTCCATGCGCGTATTTTTCATCTATGCGTGTTTTTCCTCTTTAATACAGTGCGGGTGCGTTATGGTGTAATTCATCGGTTTAGTGGGCTCTTTACCATCAATGGCGCTACAACCTCAGCCGAACGCTTAGCAGAACTGGATTGCAGACTCGACCGAATCACCAATGGCTCTAGCATTGTGTACAAACCAGCATGCTGATGAACAGGTATAGCCAATGTTCTTCACGGTGACAGGCCTGACTAAGTCGTCAGGTGCCCTGCTCAAATGTTGCTTCATCGGACGGAGTTGGCGACAGGCCGGTGGCCCGAGCCCGCTACCTCTCCTTCATCGCCACAAACAATCCATTTCACGGGCCGTTTTCTCACTCGACATTACGCGTCGAGCGAATGTCTGTGCTAGTCAGTGGGCATGCATGCGCCCTTCTTGATATGCAAGTCCTTGAAACTTTTGATGAGAACATCTTATTCCTGAGCTCCTTGCAGAGGGGTAGCCTTTTCCTGCCACACATAACCACGGGCTTGGCCGAAGATTCACCCTCCGAGATCCCAATACAGCTTCTCAGCAAGCAATCAGCTGTCTTGTCATTGATTTTCCGGCTTCCCTATTTCTGTCATTCTCACATGTCAACAAAACCCTCAGCTATCTCGCCCCCGAGTGGAGGCTTGAGGTTCCTTGAAAGAGGTTACGAACGTCGACAGTGGCTTGTCCCTCTGCTTCTCGTCATGGTGCTCAAACAGAGCCAAGTAATGTAGCACATTCTTTTGCTGCTCTGCCTCAATTGGCATCATACGTGAGACAGATGAGCTGGAAAGGGTGAAAGCGAGGCTTGGCACGTCATTGCTCCCATTTAGCCTGCGGGAGTAGGCAACCGAGGCTGTGACTACTATAGATGAGACTCCAACATTTATCTGCATTACCTAAAGGCATACAATTACTTTTTCAGAGCGATAAAAATCGCAAAAATATACCGAAAGCCAAAGAACAATTATAATGATAAATTTCACTCAGTTTGCTATTATTAACTAAAAGTTTCATACTTAAAGTTAAGTACGATCAATGCGCTATGGTATAAATTAATGTTATGGAGTCTCATCTATAGTAGTCACAGCCTCGGCAACGTGCAGACCTCGAAGAGACTTGGATCAGAGACGACCAGGGTGATCTGTACGGCTAACACCGGCCTCCAGATACTCACGTCGCGCCCAAGCTTTCGTGATATTAAGCCAAGTGGTTGCAACCCTATTCTTAGTAGTCGTATTGATGGGTTCGCATACTTTCCGGTATGAAAAACGTCTTGAAGTGGGTGGACAAGATGACATCAATTGGGCTCGGGTGTGTGACACCGTCTCTCCGACATCCGAATTTGAACCTCGAGTTTATACGAATTGAGATTTGTGGCAGACTGGACGTGGAGTCGTCAATGTCTTCCACTTTGGAGAGGACGCAGTACCTTCGAGACTTCGAGATTCCTGCAATTCAGTAGTAGTGGAACATTGGATGATTCAATCGCCTCCATTGGATGACAAGCAGCTCCCGTCATTATCTTTTTCCGCGAATGCCTCTCCTTATTGCAATCAGAAGGGGCCATGTGCCGTGAGGGCAGCACATTCATCTGTTCCGTATCCACGAATTCTGCGTGAAACAGCTCTTGCACTTTTTCGACCAAGCACTCAAGGGATGCCAATGTCAGACAGGTGAGTACAAATGCCCTTTATTGCATCGCACAAGACCGACAAGGGACCAGTGATGACAGACACGATTTGGATGTATGTGATCTCACATTGTGAAATATCTGTGTCCCATTCAACCGAGTCCGATTCATTCGAACTGCATCCAATGGGTGAATAAGGTAGGAACGACGGTGGAATGCTTGGCTGCCCTGTCAACCATTGAAAAGTTTGGGCCAGTCGCACATTCCACCTTACGTCTTCTACTTCTGGTAGCTTGGTGTCACTTGCGTCGTCTTTGTCTGGTTATCTGATGAGGCAAGGTGGCTTCCTTCCGAAGATGAATGGGATGGCTGTTCTCATGATCACCAACCAGACATCATTGAATGATGTTGCTGTGACACCTACGGTAGCCATTGCATTCAACAGAGGTAGTCGCTGTACCCTCGGCAACAACGTATATAGTGCCTCCCACACCACATGCAGCCTTCTACAGTACATCGCTGCATAAATATCCTCTACCTCTTCCCGTTCCCGTTTGTGCTCAGGGTCCAAATTCCGGGAACATCGTTGCGCATCCCTTAAGTACCACCTGACGTCGATCACTCCAACAGTCTGTCAACCAGTTCTTCACCATCCTGGTATAGCATCGACTGCCTCCAAAATTCACGATGAAGCTGATGAACACTGCTCTCGTCGCCCTCGGCCTGGCTGTGAGCTACGTCCAGGCTGTGCCTGCCACCGTCGGTGGCCTAACCCTTTACAAGCTCAAGGCCTCGTAAGCCCTTCCCTTATACCTAACAACACTCTTTAGTGCTGTGCATAGCTGACATTGACGTTCAGCAATGACTCCATGTTTGCCGGCCGTTATCTCGCCTTGCGAAACAATATCGTCGGTCTCTACGAGGACGATGCCTCCCCTGTCCAGGTCTACCAGAGCAACAGTCAGAAGCCTGGCTGCAAGGAGCTCCACACGTTTCCCATCGGCATCGTTGACCACAGTCTCGGTCTTGTCGGCCAGCCTGGCTTTCTTTCCTTCACCGATATGGTCAACCCTGAGGGACTGAAGCCCGGAGTCGTGAAGCCCGGAGACAGCAACGACGAGGCCGACGTTTTCTACTGGAACACCTTCGTCGTTGACAACCACCACATGCTCACGGACAGTAGCCCGGGTCTCTGGCGTGCCTACCCCTCTACCGGAGACAACTTCGGCGATGGCAATTGGGAAGTCAAGTGGGTCAGCGGTGCGTGAACCTTTCTATAGTCTCCTCTCCTTGCGATATTCTTACCCGATAAATAACTCATCTATTGCACGGGACAATTGCTGACCACTTGCTTGCAGGTGACATGATCACGACTGAGGACTACATGCCTATCCGGATTGAGATGGAGGCTGCTGGCAATGGTCAGTACAGTCGTTAGAGAAAGTACTGAGAATGATGAGAGCGCGTTGGACCGAAATGGATCAAACCGGTCGCTCTCTTCGTATCAAATCGCCTCACCAATGGCTACTTGAGGCGACTTAATTTCCGTTTCTGCTACATAATAACGCAAGTCAACCTACTGCCTTGCGTCCACCTTAGTCGTGTCGAGCAATGCGGGGGAACACTCTCGTGTGAGCCAAACGGGTAAAGGTAGCAAAGAGCGAGCCTATCAACACGAAATATCAGTTAAAGTTCTTTTCACGGGGTCGATGGTACCTATCGCAGAATATGCGAGTTCAAGTGGTGGTTGTGTGCATGTAATCTGCCATATCCATTCAGATTGTTATGTCATGAATATCAGCCGATAAGCTCAAATCTGAACGGCCGAGCCAGGCAGTATTTGCAATGTCTTCAGAAGTCGTGCCACATATCGACGATGTATCATCGAGAAACACAGAGGTAATTGCCGCTACAAAGTAGCCGAACTCTGTCTAGCTTTCCTCAGACCTTTAAGTTGGACTGCAAGGCGACACCTATATTGCTTTTTATGAGCTGCGCGTTTCGTATCTTCCTTTCGCGCAAAACCTTAACGCTCTACAACACCCGGCAGCAACAGCTTGACAGTGTAAGACTAATAAGCCAAGATGTACCACCCATCAACGTCGAAGCGCGGCAACAAGCAAAGCTCCAGCTGATTTAGACCTGGCACTAGGTAATTAAGTCGGCCTTGCATGCCATGCTACTTTTTCGCAAAGTGGAACAAAAGACACACATGAACTAGAATGATGGACGATGTCTGAACGTGGCGAAGACAAGCTATATTTAGTTGACTATAGCCTGTCCTAGGCCTCCACTATTCCCCAAATCTCGGCACTGGGAGTCGCTAAGGTATGCCGTAAACAGCCAGCAATCGACATCGCGAAGATACTCTTGATTGGTCTGGTCGGACTTCGTCCCACCAGGAAGGATCACAGCCACCACAGAGAAGGAAGGCTGCCAGAAAACCAGCATCATGATGAGTTCGCTCTGTTCTTCAGCAATAGGATAGATGCCTTCACAGTCCTACTTATGTGGCTCACGACTGCCAGAATGCGCCGTCAGGATTGTCAAATGTTTGCATCTCTTTACCGCGTTGAAACGGAGTTCAGAAACAATACGACACGTCGCAGGCCCGCATCAACAATTGGCTGAGCTTTGCTTTGCTGGATTGAGATCTTGGATTGAGGTCCCGTTATAAACAATCATCACGTGCTACTGATCTGACTGGCTGCTTCGGACTTCGCATGCAATAGTCGATCATGGCTAGGAAAGGTAGTCCGAAGGTGAGGACGGGCTGTCTGACCTGCAAGTAAGGTGTCACCTATCACTCGTATATGATGCCATGGTCTCTAACGTCTCTTATTTGCAGAGTGCGAAAGGTGAAGTGCGATGAGGGCAAACCTCACTGCAAACGTGTGAGTGCGAGTCCTTTCTGCTTTGTAGGAGACAAGAGTCTCTTCCGGTGGGACTATTCGGCGTCCGCACCAAATCACTGGAAACATGATGAGCATTAGAATACAAAATATCATTTCGATCTTCCTGACCAGAATCCTTTATTTAGTGCACGGATACTGGCCGCACATGCGACGGGTACGGCCCGGCAGCAGAGTCATCTGCCATAACATGGCATCGGCCCCGCCACATGTTCTCCAACGTCGACAACGTAACGGAGCGGCGTAGCCTCGAGTTCTTCTGCAAGGTCGCTGCACCCGTCCTGTCGGGTCCTCTTGACCCCTACTTCTGGACGCACCTAGTCATGCAGTTCAGTCACTTCGAGCCTGCTGTGCGCCACTCCATCATTGCCGTCGGGTCGCTATGCGAACAGGTCAGTCGCGACCCGGTAATAGAGACTTTGGGCCAAGATCAGAAACTGGTTCTCACACATTACAATGCTGCAATACGGCATTTAAACACAATGGAGAATGAATCTTTGGTGCTCCTTGTCTGCGTGCTATTTATCTGCATCGAATTTCTGCGCGGTGATCGACAAGCAGCTATTACTCACGGTAACCACGGCGCATCAATCCTAAAGAGAGTCGAAAGAACATTCCCATGGGCGAAAGAACACTTATCACCACTGTTTCGCCGCATGAACTTGTTGCCATACTTCTTCTGTATACTTGACACTGCGCAGCCCGAAATCCTAGGCTTGGACGATGACCTTCCCTCGTCTTTCAAAGATTTCGGCCAAGCGGAATACTATTTAGATCCCATCGTTGCTCGTACGATACGTCTTGTCCGAGGTGGAGATGTGTTGCGTCATAATAGTATACGACTCGAGGATCTGCCACCAGAGCTCATCGCCGAGCAAGATGCGACCCGGTTAATGCTGGAAGCCTGGTATCTGAGATTCGCCGAGTTACTGGCCAGCAGCGAGAGCTGGAACACGAGAGCGAGCCTACGAAGCAATATGATGATCCGCTATCAAGTTTCTTCGATATGGGTTGAGACGGCCCTCGATTGTAGGGAAACCATATATGACGACTACATTGACACATTCCGCTCGATAGTCGACCAAGCCTGCGGTCTCGAGCTCGACAATACACTTGGCTTCACCTTTGAGACGGGCTTTATACCACTGCTCTACTTCGTTGTCATGAAGTGTAGAGATCTCAGAATCAGACTAAGGGCGCTAGCTCTTATGAGGAACTTAGGCGCGGCGAGAGAGAGCATGTGGGACTTGACGACTATGTACACCGCCGCCACACGTATCATAGAGATCGAGCATGGCGCTGTCATAGACGCAAAAGGAGACCTTGTCGGGACGCCTGTCTGCTCCGGACTTCCTCCAGATGAGCTCAGGATACGGGATTCCACCACGCAGCCTAACGCAGTCTACGAGGAGGTTGACGGAAAGGAGCGGCGGAAAAGACTAGCGGGCTTCTTTATGATGGATGGCGATGGAAATGTGTCAATGAGGTCAGAGTTTTTAGTCGAGCCGGTGCGGCTATGAGATGCTATTCTGTTATGATACCCAAAGTACCGGTGGTAATGGAGTTGTGACTCGCTCCAGGTGGTGTACGCAGGCCCGCCGAATGCGTTATCTGGCATACAAAACCAAATGCCCGCTAAACCTCATCACAGCACAAGTCTTGAAGGAAGCGTCAGCAACTTGCTATCACACTCACAGGGACTTCCTCCTTTTTCTTCAGAGGGTACGTCCGCCGGAAGTTCCGGGCTCGCATGGGCAACGCTCATCATCCCCGTGGTATACACCAAACACGCTTCCTTCAAGCCGACACGCAGATTTAAAACGCTTTCAACATAAAAGCTAATAAAGGCTCAAATGCGTAGGCTTCTTTATAACAAAGCTTAAAAAGAACAACGCCATTATAATAATGCTATAGTGAAACAGATTGTTTATTATATAGAATAACGTAAAAACAATAAAGCGGAGGATAATGTAAATGATTTTACGACTTTCAATTACATAATGCGCAAGGTATCATACCTTAAATTTTGTACGAAGATAGCAAACATCGACCTACTTCTTCAAAAGATCCTATCGGCGCAATACTTACCACATCATATTAACTACCTTTCGATCTCATTGCTTATCGAAAATCGAGAACCATGCAGCTCATTACCGCCATTGTCGCTCTCGTAGCAATCTTCCCCGTCTTTTCGGCAGGTTCAGACAATGGGCACATGTTCGACTTGGGCAAGCGCGGAGGCGATCTCAACATCGGTACCAACTTCGCGAAAGGTGACATCGAGTGTGCCATCAAGTGCAGGGAAAGGTATGGATACCAGACTGCTGGGTACTATCGATGCTTAAGAGATAGATGTGCATAGTTCGACGCCTTTGCTCCCACAGTGCTAGGTATGCATCATGCGAATCTACACCTAGTATAGTAGAGTAGTAATAAGAAAAGGCTTAGCTGAATTCTACACTCCGTTACTTTTGAGATTGTGAGGGAGTTATACATGATGCCCCAAGGGGGTTTTAACTACCCTGCAGAATGCTACAGTATTGAGTCTGTCAGGTCGCAGCTTGAGCGAGTAGAGAGTATACAGAACCATCGCGATGAAAGGTAGCTCGACCGGGTTTTGGGTAGCAATAAATGCGGTCGCCCTGCCTCGCTTTTATGTCCTTAAGAATGTTCGATAAGGTAATTTACGTGTAGCACCGACTACGAGATGGTAGATCAGGAGAACCAGGGGGTGAATCTAGGCCAGCACGGGAATTTCGCCATCGTAAAGACTCATGCAAAGTCCTTAGTGTGAAAAAACGATGCAATGTTAGAGTTATATGATGTTATACTGATATATGGAAAGTGCAAACTTAAGAGCACAGGGTTGGGTATAGTTAAACATATTAATAGAAGCTCGCAGGACGCTACTGCTATAATGCATTCCCTCCAGCCATTTCCAGCCATTCATTCGCCCACATGGATGGAATGATCTATCATGTAAAGCATGCAATGGTCCGACAGGCCTGATGCTGTCCTACCAGGGCCTGTCGATCGACGACAATCAGTCTATAGTTCCGAACCAGACAAGAACGACTCCTTCCGATCGCCATCATCTGGTCGGCCATGAGGCGGACCCCTACCAGGCCCACGTCCCCAATAGCTTTCTCCAGCATCCCTATCCGACCCATTTGAGCAACGCGGACTGTTGTATTGTTCCACCGAGCCAAAGGGCCACATAGGTATCGCACACACTTCGTTGAGAGCGCATGGAGGACATCTCTTGAAATGGGCCCAGTGCAGATATTTCGTGAGGTCCTTCATGATTTCGACTGCAGTATCAAGTGTTTCATCGCTGGCCGCTTGATTCTCGCCCACTAGTGACTGCACATCGAATAATGCTTTACAGATCGCATGCGTCGTCGTCTCGAATGCCGCTTTGATGAGAAAATCGGATTCAGTCACCGGCGTGACTGACCTCAGATAGAATCCCGTGCATCGGTCAACAGCTTTCTCCGTATTTTGCACATCTTCCCCATCAACGAAGACAGTAGTCAAGAACGCAACCTCACTCGCCATGAGCTCCAGGCTATCGACGCCTTCGGCCATGTACTTCAGCCTGTCGCCATATCTTGCGACGATGATATCCGCGACGTCCTGCCAATCAACAGTCCTTATCTCCTCATCTCTTTTCTCAAGAACCATCTTCCCGACATACTCTTTGATGGCCGCCAATTCATCAGCTTCAACAGAATAAAGTCTTGGCAGATCATCGCGCTTCGGGTCGGGGTTCGTAAGATTGACAGGAAACCAGAACGCAGAGACCATAGACGAGTAATCAATGATAGTCCTCGTTGACCCGATCCCGTGATATCGCTCTGAGAGGCCCCGTAGCCATTCAAGACCTGCAAAGCCGAGATTCCCGGACCCAGGTCGTCCGCCACTACCAGGTCGCTGCAGGACCTGTACTTGTTCCAAGCCATTTGAGAAATCGCACTGAATGATCTCGAAGCCCGCTTCCATCCGGGTTATCCCATCAAGACCCCATTGTCTAGCCAACTCACAGAGCTCGACCGCACGAGCCCGTTCGTCCATGGGTCCTCCACTGCCAGGACCCTTTCGCGGCGGTGGCTTGCTGTCGTCTCGGTGTCGAGCCCAGGGGTCTGATTGCGTGTCATTCGGTCTCTTTCCCCTCAGAAGGAAATCCTGCGCGTCCAGCGTCCCCATAGTCGTCTTTCCCCCTCCCATACCATCAACGTAAATATACTTCATCGGTCTAGTCGTCTGATAAACATGTAAGTACCCATGAGACTCATCATCATCATCCTCGGCATCTCTCATTGGCTTTTGGTCTCGATCACCCGGCCCACCAGGCGGGAAGTTCCTCCTCCCACGAGCGAAACCCTCAGCATGTTCGATCTCGTAAGCTAGCCAATCTGGTTCCGTAGTCGTGTCCGGACTAGAGTTTCCGTGGTGCAGTAGAACACCCTTAGGTACTGCTGCGAGGAAAAATGACATGCCGTTGTGGTGCAGCGATGAGCCCCATTGCCGCATGGAGTTGTGCACTGCATTGAAGATCTGGGGAGCTCGCGATCGGGCTATTTCAGCGCTTGGCGCGATGGATGAGCCGAGAACTTGGGATGTTGCTAGGGAGCCCTCTATGAGGGTGCGAAACTTCATTGCGACGCTGTTTCGCCTTCGAAAGAAGGGAACCGCAGAAAGGGATATGAAAGAGAGAATAGAAAAAAGATACGACAGCTGGGAACGAGAGGTGTAAATGAATATGAGTCAACGAAGATGGTGAGAACCAAACTGTTGGATCTGATAAGATCCAATCCCTGCGTAATCTCATGCATCGTCGTCGTAAGCCTGCCCCACTGGATACGTACGTCTGGGACCCGCGACAGAGCCGCGATTTGTAGTCGATGGCAACGATGGATCGTATATCCACCTCAATTCTTTGCGGGGCGGTAATAGGATTGCAGGTGCTTCTCGGATAGATATGCGAGTGGTGATCCTTTGCCGGATTACTTCTGCTCCTAAACCCGTGGGTTTCCAGTAGCTCAGACGAAGTAGGTCGCGCGCATAAGGCCATTGCTGTTCTGCGTGAACAAAACCGAATAGGTCAGCTGAGTATTGCAAGTTCGAACGGCCAATTCTTGAAAGTTCTATTCCAAGCGCTTTCCAGCTTATCAGTACAAAAGATATATCATAATCAATTTCAAGGGGTATCTACGAATTCATACGCTTGTTTCTCCTTCTCCAGTCCTCCACTCCTAGCCACTGCTTCAATTCCCACTGCTAAAAAGCTGAACGGTAGCAGGATAAACATTAGTATTAAAGCTCCAAGTCGCGACCCTCGTCGTATCCTTATACACCATACCCGCTGCTCCCACAGTATTCAATCCGTAAATACGGAAGTTTGTCGTGGCTGCTGCGTCATAGATCACCATGCCGATCTGACATAGTGTTGTGGCCCCCGCGTCGGAACAGCTTGTGTCGTAGTTGTTGAAGAAGGAGTACAGTCTGGGATGAGGGCGTCAGTGATAGAGTTGCGGGTTAAGTATGGATAGGGGGGCTTACCCTGCGCCGTAGACGAGAATGTTCTTGCTCGCCTTGACACTCAGGCCCCATGCGTCGGCGCAGCGTGCCTCTGAGGATCCAGAAGGGCATGAAACGTCAAAGTTCGGGTCTCCGAGGGTGAGGTTGAGAGGGTATGGGGAGCGGCCGGTTGGGTTTGGTTGATAGTATGGCGTCTCGGTTTGAATCTGGCCGGCGAAAATGTTCTGAGTGTTGTAGAAATTGTACTGGTAACGGGCGTGGTGCTCAACGGAAGTCCCTACGAGCCAGAGATTGCCGACGGTCGACTCGATGAGTAGACCACGACCAGCATATACAGTGATGCGGGTCAAAGCAGGGTCGTCAACGTCGTGATCCGCAGTCCAAAGCCACACGTTCTCCATGTAGAGGTTACCAGCAGACTTGGTGACGTGCATGGCAAGGTTACCGGAGATACAGTTCGTGTTCACGGCAGAGGAGGAGGGAGTCGTCGGGCAGTCCGCAAGGGAAAGATTCGAGCCCTTGAATCCGCCGATGCGCGTATGTACATCCCACATCCCACTCGGAGAACTCGAAGTCGAGGCAAGGTTCCATTCAATCAGGACCGCGCCGCCTTGTGCTCCTTGTGTCGAAACGATCATATCGCTCCATTCGACAGTTCCAGTATCTCCTGCTTTACCAATCTGGACAACGACCTGCGGCTTGCTGATGGTAGCAAAGAACGAGCCACTGGACATGATGACGGGATATGCCTCGCCAACGATCTTGCTGCCGGCGGGGATCAAGAGGGTTTTTGTGACTTTATAGGTTCCTGCGTCGAAGTATACGATCTTACCGGCAGTGACTGCAGCATTGATCACTTTCTGAAGAGCAGCGGTGTCGTCCGTAACGCCGTCACCCTTAGCACCGCCGGCTCGAACAGATGAGAATGAGGTCGCAGCCAAGTTGGCGTACGAAGGCTTTGATCGTTCGTAGAACTTTCCGCTGCTGACGAGAGAAGCAGGGCGGGTGAACGCTGTTTGAGCACCGGCAGACTTGACTGGACCATTCGGGCTGTAGTAGTTACCGCTCACCCAGCTGGTGATGGTCTTCGAGCCAGTAGTGCCGGTAAGGACTTTCGCCTTGGTCGGTCCATACTGGATCCCAGTGCCCACATTCTTCAGTACAACGTTCTCGATCGAGATACCGCCGCCCGTAGTTGGCACGGTGTTCGAGTCTCGGGAGATATTGAAGGCAATGGCCGTGTCGGTAAACGAGCTGTCAAAGAAGGTAACGGAGCCTACGGTCTCATGTCCATCGTCTGCCCGTGTTGCCATATCCAAACCAACTGTGCAGTTGTTCACAGAGATACTCTTGTACGTCCAGCCCCAGTCCCATATCTGGCTGATAGCCGTAACCGCATCGTAGAAAGTAAGGTTCCGAACCGTGAACTGCTGGTTGCCGAACACAGCACCGTACAATCCGCCGTAGAAGACAAGGTCGTTCATGAATCCACCAGACCCCTGCTCAATGAACAACCCCTGGTGTTGTGTCCCAGCATTCGAAGACATTTTGAACACGATGTTCTGCAGACTAGTAGCCTGGCTAGTAGGCCAATGGATACCAGTCGCGGCAGTCGAGGCAGGGATCGCAGTCATGTCGATGACAAGGTTTTTGATCTGTCGCCAGAAAATATTCGTAGAACCATTGAAGGGCAAAACGCCACCAGCCTGGTATTGCGCACCATCGATGAGGCCGAATCCTGAGAACGAAGTAGTCGCCTTCAGAACAGGCATGTCGTTGGGGTTTCCGACCAAGATCGTAGCATAGTAGTCGACGATGGACGAGGAGACGATGTAGGTTCCAGCAGGGAAGTAGACAACTGCATTTGTCGTGCTGCTCGATGCACATTGGCCTGGAGCACATCGACCTCCACTGCTGATCGCGGACTGGATAGCAGCCGTGTCGTCAGTCTTTCCATCTCCCTTCGCGCCGTAGTCTTTCACATTACGGTAGACCTTATACGTCGAGTCGTCGTTGAAAGCCGAGATACCTTGATGCGCAATCGTCTCATACCAGTAAGTAGTCGCCCTTTTCTCAACGTCCCTGGGTTCATGGAAAACACCGGGGACAGATTTATGCGTAGCCCTAGTCGTTTCGTTTGCCAGATCAACATACTCGCTGAATTGTGCCAGCTGGAGACTGACAGCCTCCTGAACAGCTGGGATCACCAACTTATCTGCCAGGGCCAGAGGCAGCAATAACTGAAGAACCGTTGGTAAACGCATCTTGAAACGAATGACACAGTCTCGACGAGAACTGAGCAAAAGATGGCTGATCACGACCCTGGGGCAAGGGAGTCTTTATTGTTACCGTAGAGCACGGCATTTCGATAGTCTACCCAGTCTAACCAAAATACCAAGCCCTTCTCGTCCATTTCAGCTCAGTCGTTTTCCCCTAGTATCGTCGTTCCCCACGCGACGGAAGATCAATGGAAGACATTGCAGTGCGCCAAGCATCGCGCACGCAGGTCCAGGTCCCAGATGATGAATTGACAATGCGTGGCAGCGCGCTTTCGGATTCAGCTTTCACTTTGGAGATCAGTCCTTGTCAGATCTGGTATAGTGCCATCTTCAAGTTGGGGTCTGATTCGATCATATCGAGAACATGGCGTTCCTTAGCGTGCTGGCTCTGGCGAGCCTGGATTCGGCATCCGGGCCAGAGCTGAATTGCCCAGCAGGGGCTGAAGTACAAGCTCGCGATGGTGGCATCGATGGGGATTCTCGATTTCGAGGTGTACAAAGAGGTGAAGGAAAGTTCTAAAATTCTCATCATCCAGATAATATCACGTCAGTCATGTCTTTACATATATCTTCGAGACGTATAGCCAAGAGTATCAAGAAAGTCGATTCGAGACTTGAAAGTATGAAATTCAGTATTTTACAGTTACTCTCTCAAGTCTTCAACTTTCGGCTTTCACAGCAGTCATCACCGCACCCATGGGGCCGAATAATTAGTACCGTGGTGCGCATGTCCATTCCTACGGAACGATCATTCTTATGCCATGCCTAGGGCACACCTGATTTGCCTATTTGCTTTGATTCTATGGCAAAGCACATTTGATTCGTGTGTTCCACTACACTAATCGCCTCGGCATTCACAATTCAGTTAAGAATCCTAAGTAACGCGAATTGTAGTCCGTTTGTTAGTACAGATCCATTTGCTATAATTTCTCTGATCAATATTGTATGCGATTTAGTCTGGCTGGGGTATACTGCCGAAATAAAGCGTCTTCATAGCCCCTGACGCCGTGCAGAGACCTTCTTATATGACATAGGCACATTGTGAACGTAATCACTTGAATACGGCATTGTGTATCGAGTTTAAATTGATGCGGTGCTACATTCGTACCGATACACATTCTGGTGAATGGGGAACTGAAAAGGCAAACCAAATATATCATAAAAGGTTCGATTAATTTGCTCCCAATATCCCAAGGTTGATACCTTATGGTACCACGGAGCGAACTGCCACTCGCCCTTGAGTGAGCGAGACGTCAAACTCAAATGGTACACAAGACAGTCGCCCAGCCGATACCGGTCACAACTTGACCTATCATCAACATATAGAGGAGGACATATCTCCTCATTGCTTGCTGTCGCTACTTCGGCGGGATCACAGCGGATGTCTCGGTTATAGGGTAAGTTATCTAGGCATGTGTGCGATATCTTTTGGTTCAAAGACAGTCTGTTATCTTCTGTTTCTGATTTGCCCCCTTTTTCTGGTTTCGTATTATCTGTATAAGATACGAAACATTTGTTTTGGAAGTGTCACGCTGCGTTGTTGGTCAATCGCACATAACAGTGAGCGCCAGTTGTCCATTCTTTCACGATCAAAAGCAAGACGTTCTGCGCAACCCGGTCAATAGTGCAACACACCAGCAGTCAGTCGATATCATGTTTTTTATGTCAAACAGTTTGAGGTAATCAGTCACACGCGATTGTCAGTGAGTAACTAAAAGCAATTGACGTTAAGATACCACAAGACATTCCAATACTTAAGGGATCAACACTCAAAAAGAATGCAAACTCTCTCGAACTCAATGAAAAGCCCACCTCTACTACGTCACGCATTCATATGCACACCTCACGGAAAGACCCATGTAATACATAGCAAGAGTTCAGCTACTCTAGGTATCAAGTATCAGGTATCACAATCGCCAACCCTCAACCACCCAGTCATAACTCCATTTCTCCCCAGAACGCCTTGCTCTGTGAGCAAAAATTGCGGCCAGCCCCTCTTCGGTGAATGTCACTC
Source organism: Xylariaceae sp. FL1019 (assembly GCA_022578705.1). NCBI lineage: Eukaryota > Fungi > Ascomycota > Sordariomycetes > Xylariales > Xylariaceae > Xylariaceae sp. FL1019. The sequence continues at coordinate 163,102 of MU391963.1, read as the reverse complement.
GAGGCTATGCGTGTCATCTAAGCATTCGCACGACCGAATGGGGAATTCCGAGACCTCGTAACGCCGAGCTGCCCTGATGAACCGAAAACTCCGTAGCCATAACCCAGAAGAAATACAAGAATGTACACTGCTAATTCAGAAAGTGAGGCGGCGGAACGATGAATGCCTATTCATCCTCGCCGGGTGCGTCCTCATCCTCGTCAACCTCCATATCGCCCGTCACAGGTACAATCGCGTCGTTGCTCGGGACACCATTGGCTTTGGCCTTGCCTTTGCCTTTGCCCTTTGGTCCGGAGCCTTCGGGTTGGCCGTTATCCTTCACGGCAAAGACCGCAGAGATTGTCTCGACTTGTTTGCCCTTGGTGACCTGAACCTGAACCGTGTCGTGCATCTCGTTATCCTCTTCAGCGTCCTGAACGGCGATGCTAGACGACGACTCCTGTGCTTTCTTTTGAAGCCATCCCGGGGGGAGGCCGGGGCCGCTGTCAGCGTTACCATAGTCGCTCTTCTTGGTACCCCTGGGCCATCGTCCTGGACCGCGTCCTGTACCACCCGTCTTACGCTTGGCAGAGCTGGTCTTCTTTACCGCCGACTTCCTGACACCACTGGCTCCCGTTGACCTGCGTGGCTTAGGACCGGGGCGAGATGCTGGAGTGCGGACGGCGGGAACTGGACGAGCCAGCGGAGGAGGTCTTGTGAGGCTAGATGCGGTGCGAGAGGGGCCTGTGCGCTTGCTGATCGGGGGGAAGACTTCAAATCGAGTGACCGGGATGGTCTCGTATGGTTTCAGCCAGTTCCCTTCATTGTCATTGTTCTCAGTGCGCCCACCGACGGATGATCCACCACGATCTTGCTCGGATGCGTGTCGACTATCATTCTTCTGTGTGACTCCATTCGTCTGGGTGGACTCTGAGAGCTCGGCAAGGATGTGGTCATTGGGTTCAGTAGACTCAAGGACTGCAGATTCGCTTGCTAGAAGGGCTTTCTGGGCCAGGCCGTTGGTACCAGTCAAGGCAGTCGTGGCAATCGCACTCTCAGCCATGGCGTTGACGGGTTTGGGCTCATCGTCTTCTTCGCGTGGAGCGATCGCATTAAGAGCCGGACCAAGCTCGAAGTTCGTCGCATTGCTGCGTCCCATGACATATGGTACCCACGTGAGTGCGTGAGCATTCAGCTTGACGTAGCCTTTGGATTCCCATCGCTGTACCTCTTTATGGCAAAAGGATAAGTCGATACGGAATGCGTAAGTGTTAGTTACCTTGTCTTTGACAAGGAAGCGAAGGGCTTCGAGCGCAGAGACAACGTCATCGGGAGTCATCCCTGTGTCGACAGCCATCTGACGGATGCTGAGACCTTTCTTCTGCGACTTATCTTCAGGCATTTGCTTGATTAGATATTTGCAGAGAATGAGTCTCCAATAGTTGCGGTACGAGACCAGCCCCATGTCGGACAGAGGCTTCTCGGGTGAGCCGACCTTCTCCTCAACTCGGGTGAGGAGGTATGAGAAATCGATGAGAAGGTTTCCGTAACCCTTTCGTTGACGAATAGGGAGTGTCAGAATGCAGCTGACGTTGTTCAGACTACTGGCACGCTTCTCTTTGGAAAAGTAGCCGACGAAGTGATAACCGAGATCGTCGTACTCGCAAAGGACGTAGAATAAGAAGGGCTCGACGTCGTAGTACAGAGTCTTGGATCCCAGGAAAAGCTTAGCCAGCAGACACAGATTCTGGCAATAGACTGGATTCTTGCGGCCATCGACTTCAAAGAAGGAGATCGAGCCGTGTCGGTAGATCTCGTCACCGGGTGGATGCTTGGCGGGACACTTGAGCTTATGCCGCCAGGCCACATAGTCCGAGTTCATATACTTCAAGCAGAATTCGCAGATGTAGAGTACCTGGTTTCGGCTATACTCTTCGGGATAGGGCGCAGCATACCACGTCTTGATTTCCCAACCACCAAACTCGATGAACTTGATCTGGCTGGCCGGAGCACTTGGTTGCTTGGACTTCTTGGTGAGCGGTGCTTCCTCTTCCTTTTGCATCTCCTCCACTCGCTGTCTCCATTTCTCCTCGGCTTCCTGTTTTGCCTCGTCGAAGCGTTTGCGATCCTCGGCGGTGGGGAGCGTTTTGGTGGTGTCTGCTTGAGTTTCTGTCAGGATGCCCCCATACGGTTTGCCCTTCAGCTCATCCGTCTCTTTGTCGTAGAAGGAATAGAATGGCTGAGAATAGATGGACGAGAAGAATGGCGTAGTCGGGGGACCCACAGAGGTGCTGGCGACTGCAGTGTTGTTTCGGGCAGCCATGCTTCTCGAAGGTTGCGAAGCTGTAGATCTGCCTCCAGAGCGCTTCTTAGGCGGTTTGGAGGTTGTCGTCAGGATCTTGCTTAATTCAGCGGTGTTTTTGAGGCGCATGGACACGACAATGCTGTTCTGAGATTTCTTGACAACTGTGGTCTGCGAAGCAGTGGCGGTTGCTTTCTGCCTCGAGGAACGAGAAGGGCGCGAGGAGCGTGTTGACGAGGTGCCGTCGTTGGTCTGTTCTTGGGTCGCGTCACCCTCGGTCAATTCGTCGGAGGGGTTCTTGCGTCGCTTGCGCAGTGACATGGTCTCCTCCACGACTTTATCTTCGGCCTCAGCGGAAGAGGTTTTCCTTTTCCTCAAGACTCGCGAGCCATCCATTGGGTCTTCGTCGAGCACAAGCTGGTTGAAGACAGAATGTGAGTCAGTCTTGACTCCGCGTTGTGCTGGTAGGAGGTCGCGCGCAATCTGGGGTGCTGAAGATCGGCGGGCAGATGTAGGAGAGAGGTCGCTATCGTCCTCCTGGTTGGCGGGGTCGTCGATAGGTACCTCTTGGGTGTCGGTGTGGTTGTGTGCGGATCGAGTGTGGGAGCGGGCCCTAGAATCTCTGTCCTCATCACCATTGGCCTCTAGACTTCCATCGCCATCCGCATCGATGTCGCCTTCCGCCCCCTCTGCGCCTGAATTGGACTCCGATTCGCCGTCCGTGTCGTCGTCGTGGAGGGAGTACTTGGCTTCTGAATAATCATTAGGCACATGGATGTGATAGATAGGGAAGGGGCTTGCGGGATAGATAGCCAGCTACTCACCAACATCAGACTCCTCCTCTTCATCCGCATTATCTTGCTCCTCGTCTTCCTCATCATGCTCGGGTGCATCATGCCATTCAGCTGTGGATTCTCGGGCGCTAAAGTCTGAACCGTCACCACTGTCAGAGCCATTGTTGCTGTCGCTGTCATCCTCATCGGTGTCGCCGGGCTTGATCTTAACAGCACCGACACCTTCTGCTTCGTCATCGTCCAGGTCATCATGGTCTACGTCGGCCTCACCATCTGGGTCGTCTTCGCCCTCAGCATCATGATCACTGTCACTGTTGTCGTCAGCATCGGTGTCACTGTCGCCTTCTTCATTGTCGACGTCTTCTGCTGTGTCGACCCGTTCCTGTCGATTTTTGTGCACCCGGACACTCAAGCTCTTGTCGGTGGTATGATGTGCATGCTGGGGATGGCCTATGTCCTGTGAATCGACAACATCTTCTCCATCGGCGTCCATGTCTATGGTATCGTCATCACCATTGGGCATGGCAGCAACGGGAGTATCGGAATCCATCTCATCGACTTCGTCCGCCATATTGTTGGTTGTGTACAGCGACTTCTTGGGATGGTAGGGTGGGTTGTGAGGACAAGAAGCGGCGGAGGTACGTGAACGAGTGTGAGTGTGTTTGAGGCAGAAGGAAGCGGCGCACAGGGCGCCAAACAGCGCTGGACGTTAGGAAAGAGTCACTACGGATTGGCAAAAAGCACAACGACAAGCTGCAAGAGATTGAATGTTTGTGAGAAGCAAGCGCTAGGCTGGCGCAACAGCATTGAAGGTTGGATCCGGCAGTGATGCGACGGCAGCTTCCCTTGGAGAGTGGTGGTGTTGGATGCTCCACAATCTGTTCGATTGTCGACACCCGCGCCGAACGCGACTTGGGGTCTGGGACTCTTAGGACTGGGGCAGGCACAGAAGCGGCGATAAGATAAGCCAATAGGGAGAGCTTCTTACCTGCGTGTTACCAAAGCATGAAGTACCTAGGTTTCCCTTTTGCCCCACTAACTCGAACGTGGGGCAAGTCCTGACTAATTGCAGCTACAGGGTAACCTGTTTCAGCCTCATTGTACCGCATGTACCTCACCTGAACCGACAGCAGCCTGAGGCATGTGTTACTACCAGTTGGATTCATTTGCGATACAAACTCCCGAATCAACCTTGGAACTGACCTCGTTGCCGCGGCTCTCCATACGCTAGAGCTTGACCTCGAACTTCTTCTGCCCCCCAGATCAGCTGGACAACACCACCGTACACTCAATTCACCCAATCCAGACCTCAATGGGCATGACAAGTTGACTTTCTATCCCGCGACCAGCAGCCATCGATCACCATGCCCGTCCCTTTCGAAGCTCTGATTCCCTATGGAATTGTCCTCGCCGTAAGCGCCTTCCGCCCGACTCGACCGATTGCCCCAGAGCTACCGGTACAGGAGATACTGAATGATTGATAGATGTTTGGCGCCACCGGTGCTGGCTTGAACAAGCTGAGGCACTGGCAGAACGGCAACAAGCGCCCCCGTCGCTCTCTCGACCAGTGGGACAGAGTACGTTTCGCCCATCTTTAATTCGTTTTTATCTAATAAATACTGACAATATCCGCAGCAAAGTACGACTGAACCGAAACAATATAGCCCTCCTCGCGCGCGATACTGACGTTGTCAAATGGTAGTGATGGACCGAGACCGCCGAATCACCGGTTTTTTACGAGGCCAGAGTGATGAGCCCGTTGCACCCGCAGGATTTGAGTTCAATAATGGATGGAGGGTATGCCCCTGCGCCCGAACTGATACACCCTGGGATACGATAACTGACAAAAAGCACAGGTTGAGAAACGAATAGCATAGGAGAGATAATAGCACAACGAGATAAATCATTTGTACGACCAACCAGAAACCAAGCATCAAATGAACAGACTCCTTTGTTCCTCATCATAATATTACTCGGGTATCATTGTCTATCTTGAACCATACATGCGGCCGTGAGACCCTCTAAAACGCCCTGCGAAAGAAAGTTCTATAATGTGATCTCTGCCCGGTTCTTGTTTAACCCATCCAGGAGCATACATGCCTGACAGAGTCTCTGACTGGAGATGTAGCCACACTTTTCGCATGTGCCTAGATTCTGCTTTCGTACGATGGGGACTGAAGTGCCAGGTCTGCCAGGTCTTCCCTTCTTCGGCTGCTCCTGTTTGGCTTGCTTCGCATCATCTGCCCTCGGCTCGCTGACCTTGAGGGCTGATATTTCCGTTTCTAGTCCAGCCGCTTCGGCCGCTTCGTTAGCCCTCAGCTGCTTCTCCATCGCTGCCATATCACCACCGCCCGTTAGCCCGTTGCTCGAGCCACATCCTCCGGCCTTCTCGTCGTCTTCAACGGCCTGCGACGACGAAGCTTTCCCATTGCAAGCACAGGAATCTGGCGCTGCGCCCGGCACTAGCCTCGCCATGTCTTCGCCACTGCGGACCACATCCAGAATCGCACTGGGTCGAACACGCTCTAAGTTCTTGATAAGAGCTCTTGCGCTCCCTCTGAACGCCTCGGGGCTGTATATGCACTCCGTACTGAAGTAGTCCAGTTTCTTGTGATGTGCGTATAACACTATCTCCTTCTCGTAGGCATACTTGAGAGGCTTGCTCCGCTTGACCTCGCTCGTATCATTACCTGTGACGATACTTGTGCTCCGAGACAACCGTGGCAGGTCACCTCGCAGCAGATTCATCAAGACCGTCTCTGCGACGTCATCGGCATTGTGTCCAGTGACGACATGCTTAAGACCAAGCATCTTGGCTCCTCTATCCAGAGCCTGCCGCCGGAACACACCGCAATATGTGCAGTTCCCCTTCTTGCCGATGGTCTCGACAACTTGGTCCATGGTCCATCCGTAGAGCTCATCGTACCCTACAATCTTTAATGGCATCTCGTACTGCACCGCATTGCGCTTGACAGTCTCAAGTGAATCATCGCGATACCCCTTAATGCCCTCGTCGATACTCAGGAGTACCAGGTCTAGTCCGTAGTCATATCTTTCGTTGAGTGTCTTGAGGACCGAGGCTAATACTGTGGAGTCCTTTCCACCAGATGCGCCTATCGCCACCTTCTCGCCGCGGAAGAACAGGCTGGATGATGTGATGGTATGATGTGTCTCGTCTTCAAATATCTGTATGAAACATGCTTTGCAGAGCTTTTGATAGTTCTTGGGACGCTTGATGAGTGCCCGTTCGGTCTGGCAGATGGCGCAGAGCGCTGGTGCCATCTTAGAATATCGATCCTCACGTAGGACCTGTTTATCAGGGAAAGCTCAAGATGAGAAATTGCTCATAAGTTTCTTGAAGAGATGGAAAACAGCGATGGGGTTTGCAGGATGTTTTCGTAAAGGCGCAAAAAAGTTGACACGATAGCTTATGACTCTTTCAGTTTCCTCACCTAACACCATCTATCCCATAGCGACTCTGCAGGCAGCGGGGAGCACATAGGTACAGCGGTACACGCTCAGAGGGGCATTCTGCGCTAGCATCTTTCTCGGACTAGTGCCATTTGAATCTCACAATCGATTACCGACAATTCACCAGCCTCAGCAAATCCCCCCCAAATTGCAAAACCCTACTGCCCGCTCCACACAATCGCAGCCAAGTCGGATTTTTGGGTCAGGGACTTCTTCGCGAGACCTTCTCCTTCACACCTCTCACCAACGGTCGATCCGATACTAACCCACGACCTCACAACAGCACACTCCGTCACCATGGTAAGCATCTGAACGCCTATATTCGACGTGCCTCGAGCACTGGAACCGTTTTTCCCAAAGCAATGGCTCTCGCACTGCGAGGTGTCGCTTTTCCGCTCGTCGCCTTCGGGCGCGGGTGAAGAACTGGCTTGAGCTAGCTTCGTCGTGTGTGCTGAAACATGCCACCCTCGAGCTTTCTCTCTAGAGTTCAGCAAGACTTCAGTCAAAATGAATCAAACATTTACTGATGTCTTCTTTCTCAATGATAGCCTCCCAAGACTGGAAAGAAGGCCGCCCCGGCCCCCTTCGGGTCCTCCAAGTCCTCCAAGAAGGCACCCAAGGTGAGTAGCTGCTCTATGAGAATCCCATAGAATCCCACACCCTCCTGCCCCCTCGCGTATGCTGACTGTGTCCTACCAGAACCCTCTCATCGAGAAGAAGTCCCGCAACTTCGGTATCGGCCAGGACATCCAGCCCAAGCGCAACCTCTCCCGCATGGTGAAGTGGCCCGAGTATGTCCGCCTTCAGCGCCAGCGCAAGATCATCAACATGCGCCTCAAGGTCCCTCCTGCCATCGCCCAGTTCCAGCGTAAGGACTACACTTGTTGTTCCTATTACGAAGGAACGGTTGAAATCTAATTCGTGTAACAGATGTCCTTGACCGCAACACCGCCGCCCAGGCCCTGAAGCTCCTCAACAAGTACCGCCCCGAGACCAAGGCCGAGAAAAAGGAGCGTCTTGTCAAGGAGGCTACCGCCATCAAGGAGGGAAAGAAGAAGGAGGACGTCTCCAAGAAGCCCTACACCGTCAAGTATGGTCTCAACCACGTCGTCGGACTCGTCGAGAACAAGAAGGCCTCGCTCGTCCTCATCCCCAACGACGTCGACCCCATCGAGCTCGTCATCTTCCTTCCCGCCCTTTGCCGCAAGTTCGGCATTCCCTACGCCATCATCAAGGGTAAGGCCCGTCTCGGAACTGTCGTTCACAAGAAGACTGCCGCCGTCGTTGCCCTGACCGAAGTCCGCTCCGAGGACAAGAACGAACACTCCAAGCTCATCAGCGCCATCAAGGACGGCTACCTGGCCAACTCCGAGAATGCCCGCAAGTCCTGGGGTGGTGGTATCATGGGTGAGAAGGCCAACAAGCGCATCGAGAAGAAGAAGAAGGCCGCCGAGTCTGCCCTCAAGATCTAAGTTGATCAGTTGCGCATGTGCACGCCGTCATGAAATGGGTCTGGAGTTTTTAGCTTTGCACAGTTTCGGCGTTTGGGAGGGGACAAAATGGAATACCAACATTGTGGATTTGCATACGACGAACCCAAGCCTCTACAGACCCTGACATGACAGCCTATGTGAACAACGGCTTAGTTTGACTGACTCCACCGTCCAATGAGTAAAAAGCATTCTAATATGAGAAATGTCCATGGTCTTTTACTTGTACCACGTGGTGTTCCATGAGAATTGTATGGTTCTGATAGGTATACGCTTGACTGACATGAGTATGCTACACTGACAGGATCTCATCTAGCTGATGTGCCAAGCATATATCTGACAGATAAGAGATCATATTGCGTCTCATTAATGATCCTCCCGCGAATCCCGTACACTGACCCCCGCCTGGGCTGTACGGCATCGAGAATGGACTACGGTCATGATTCGCATCCAGCCACCTGTGCGACACAACATTGCAGTGTGACAATGGAGACTAATGACAGACATGGATGATGAACAGGCACTTGCATTAGTCGCAACGTGGGTGATAATCCTGGGCTACTATTATGTTGTCGACATCTACACCCTCGCCGCCTTCCAGCATCACTCATCAGCAATGCAGCATACACCTTTCTGCCATCGATCATGCAACAGTCAACCAAGCAGATTGAAAAAGCGCGCTGTGATCAGTACCACATCTGCGACATGTCTCAACCAATATCCTTGTTGGGCAAGTGCAACGGTGTGACACTGAATTGATGACATTGGCACGGAAGGACTTTGTGAAGCAACAAGTCAAGAGGAAAGTCCCGGCTTCCCCGGCAGCCGGACACGACAGCCTCGGCATCGTAGTATTGTTGGTGAGAAAGTCCGAAGGTGTGCAACTCTATGCATGACCTTGTATATGCCGGGGAAAAGGGCACATGGCATTCCTGGCCAACATTCCCTTATCTACGCTCGCCTGTGCGAAGGACATCTCAGCTGCATATTCTTGGTCAGATCTAGTATTCTCATTGCTGTAGTACTTAGATCGCGTGCTTGCTGCAGCCGGCTGGCACTCCTCCATCGAATCCGGTGGTTGTGTATCGTTATTGTTGTTATCCTCATTGATTTGACCTAAGCTGGCCTTCTCCTATACTCTCTTACTCCTACCTATGATATAACTCGAACTTGACTGAAACCGAAATCTCAAGTTCACACTGACGCAGACTCGAGCGCTTCACACGCAAATTGACTCGAGAGAAGTCAAATAAGACAAAGGAACAATAGTATAGCTGCAGCAGGGGCTCAGCTTACCACCCTATATCACTTCACCTCGCCTCACACTCCGGAGACAAAGCTGAGCTTCGCCGAGTACCGAGCTGTAGAGATATCAACGTTGAGTCTACAGACTTGAGACGTGGACTTATTCGGCCCTCAATTTTTCACGTTACAACAACATTATTATCATTGTTATCTGTGTTACGCTCACAGATCCATCGTTATCCTTTGATAGGAAGCGAAAACTAGAAGAGAGAGGGGGAAAGAACAAGTCGTCACATAGTTCATATTATGGCCCGTCAGCGTGAGTAAACGTTCCCTTTCATCGACCGGACGATTATCTCTACCCTTAGTGCTTAGAGCCCCAGAGCACGGTGAAAAGACGAACTCAAGATAAACATTGGAGTAAACGAAACACCAAACATCCATCTTGCCTCATTTGCTTCTCCGTTCTCTCTGTAACACCAAAAACAATTGGACGGCAAACCCACGCGCCTTCGCACTCGGCCAGAGAACTGACTGCGCTCACGGCATGAAGCTTACACCATGACTATCTCAGAAGATGCATTCGCCTCCGCCCTGACTTCGAACGCGGCCTGGGCTGGTTTTAAGGGACACCAGGACCCAGACTTCTTTCCTAGCCTCGCTGCTGGACAGTCGCCTGAGATCCGTAAGTCACTGTCCTCCTACTCATCTCTATCCTCTTCTATCAGCAATAACATGATCTTCCCCTTCACTGTGCAACTGTACAACCTAATCCTACCATATCTACCAAAGAGACTGACATACTTGGGCAAAATAGTATGGCTAGGCTGCTCCGACTCCCGCTGTCCGGAAACAACGATCATGGGACTCCAACCCGGCGAGCTATTCGTGCACCGCAACATCGCAAACATCATCTCCCCGACCGACCTCAACACGTCCGCCGTCATCGAGTACGCAGTCTCATTCCTTGGCGTGCAGCACATCGTGCTGTGCGGACACTCCTGCTGCGGTGGCGCTATCGCCGCGCTTTCCGATACCTCTGTTGGCCAGCTCCTCGACCTTTGGCTTACGCCCCTGCGTGCTGTTAGGGAGAAGTGTAGGGAGGAGTTGGAGGGTTTGAAGGAAGATGCGGAGAAGGCTGTTAGACTTGCGGAGCGAGGTGTTGAGGAGGGTGTTAGGGTCTTGTTGGCGAATAGGACTGTGAGACAGGCTGTGCGGGATAGGGGGCTGAAGGTCCATGGGTGTTTTTTTGATATTGAGAGGGGTCTTGTTAGGGAGCTGAGTTGTGGCACGCAGACGAATGGCACGAAGAAGGAGGGTATGGTTAAGGGGGAGCATGATGCTGGTGTCTAAGGGGCATGGAGCGGGAATGAAGATTGTCTGATCGCTGAGGTGGGGGAATAGGAAGTTTGAGGGGGTTTGGTTCTTCTTGTTTGAGTATTAGGGTCTGGGTTTGGTACGTGTTCTTCAGTTTGATGGAGTAAGGGAGTACGGTACGGTGATTGGGCGGAATTGGTATGGCCTCGGATACTGGGTGGGTGGTATTCGTGTTTACTTGCCTGAGGGCTGTCTGTTAGAGATTCTGGATGAGACATCGCAAGGTGTACGCGCACTGGCAGGAGACAAACCCTTCCAAATCGAGAGATTGATTCTTAATATATGAACTGACCTGTGGCTCTGTGAATGTTCAAGATCGTGCCGGGATTTCGGGATGTGTTGTTAGGGGTTTGGAGTGCATTTGTATATTGTAGGTCGAATCGGCTGCTGGCAGTCAGGTCTTACGACAGACAGAGTAAATTCAGCATGGCATTTGCTGAGTCGGAGATATGATCTGTATAGTTTTGTTCGTATGCAGAGTCTAGTAAGATCAGAGTTTGGTAACTTGCTACAGCCACTCAATAGGCATTGCGTAAAGTTCTGCCAAGTAAAGCGGGAGTTCATTCAGTAATTGCCACGCAGCTATACTGATGGATACACTGTCATCCAAGTCGGTGATTATTCCAATATCCATCACTAGGTTACCGGGGAAAATTAATCGGATTTTTATTATGTCGACGGTTGATAATATCCTCTTCCACTATGTGTCAATGCGATAGTACATGTAGTCTAGTGCAGCCAATTATCATACAGTTCCTTCAAGCAAAAGAATCGTACAGACAACTGCCTGGTATCAAGAATTCATTGTTCATCAATCTGTGGATCAGGCTTCACCGTCCGCAATGGGAATCGTCGTTTTTGAGTAATGACTTCAATTCGCTCCAATCCTTCCTCTTATCCTTACTTAACGAATTATACCAATTCTTGGCTTCGACCCTGAGGCCCCTACGAAACATCAATCTCTTGCGAGTCTCGAGGGTAGCTTGTTTTTTAACTGCAGCCTGGTCGGCATGACGATTGCACCATTCATTATTCCTTGCGTGAGAATCCAAGTCCATAACATCAGTCTAAGGACCAAAGACGCAGTCACTCTTCTGCGAGATGTTTTGCTCAGCTGGATGCGCCAGTCAAAGCCTTACGTTCAGAGACAATTGCTATGGCTTTCGCTATGGCTTTCGCTATGGCTTTTGCAATGCATGGGTCGATTGGGGACAGTTATCTCCAACCGTGGGGCATCTGCAAGAAGAGTAGATTGCAATACCTTATCCAGTCTTCTGATCATCATCACTATCTAAGATGTTGTCGCAATCATGTCAATTTCACTCTAGGTATACTAGCTTCTCCTCGTCCGGCCATATCGTGCACGACATTCACGTTACAGACGTCACTTACCTTTCAACCATCTGACTCTTTGATCTTTTAGCATACATCTAGATAGACGGGCTTTTCAGGGCCCATCTATCGCCATCTCCAAGGACTCCATTGCCGGGCAGCGCCAGCACCAGCTATACCTTGCAAATATTAGCCCCCCTTGTAACATCCACATCATGGCGTTCGGTCAGTCGGTTCATGCGGTATTGTTTTCCCTTTGAGCTTACCTTCGCGTATATGCTTTTAAAACTTCTCGTTTGACATGTCGACGGTGACCTCTTCAACCCGAGCATGCTGACCACTCTTGGCGAAGTAAGAACTAAGGAATTTCCGATGTCCGGAATTGGGTTGTAACTCCAATCCAGACACCTCAAAGTACTCAGGGGACATCTCATGTGTTATTGTAAAAATGTGAATGAAACCTGGAAGGTAATTATGAGTTGCAACGACATTCATGATATACAACCGAATAACATAATATTAGCCGTAGTAAGTATCTTCAGGATCCAATACCCCCTAGTCACATGGATTTTGCACAGCGTAGAAATAGGATATCTATCTCATAGCAGACAATCACAATCAGATAATCAATTGATATCAATGAGCTAAGATAGCATTGCCAGCACTTACAATGAATTAGAGATTCCTTAGGCTAAATCCTTTGCATTTAGAAACTCTACCAAGCCCAGATTCAATCCCATTCTGTAGGCGAACACACGTTAGCGACCATGAGGTTATACCCATCCTCTAGGTCAACAGGCATCACAGTTTTAAACTCATTTACTTCTAGATCATCAGAAAGCCCAACACATCATACATTCTCGCAAGACATCACTAACTCGTTTCCTTTCGCTACGTCGCGATGTCGAGTATCAGGTGCGCTCAAGTACCTCTCACATGACGAGTAAAATGCATAGGGCGAAAATCTCATGTCCTCTTATCAACGCTGCTAGATCAAATACCAGATTCGCCATGATGATGAGACATGCTGAGAACATGCTGTCAAAAAGAACAGTATGTACCTACATATTGATGAAGGCCGAGATCATTGCCGCCAATGATCAGGCCAATCACCCCTTCAGCTGCTCAAAAATACACTAAGCAGGCGCAGAATGTCGTATTGTAGAATGAGGTGGACATACTTGTACATACTTAACCCAATTTTACTACTTAGAGAGTTCGGCATTTGAACTGTCATTTCTTCGTCGCTGTCGCAAAAGAGCTGAGATAGAAGGACTTGCTGAATCACTTGGCATGTAGCTTTAGGCGATAGGCGCGTCTAAACAATGTGTTCTATGTATCGCACGAGGCGGATTTGCGTGACATTTGCTACAAGTCAGTTCTATTCTCTTAGTCTAGTTCTAGGTTCGCTATCGCTTCATTGACAAAATCGGTTCCTGTGGAGCCAGTAATGGGTTGGCTTTTTGCAGCATGCCCGGATCGCAAGTCTTTATTGCTATCAAGCCTGGACCAGTCCTTATCGTCTTCTTCGCCCTGTTCACTTCTACTCGCTTCGCTGTCCGTCTCCGGGGGTGTCTGGACGCCGGCCGAATCCATGTTCCGCTTCAGCATACACATCTCGACAGTGATGCCGGGACCGAAGGCGCAGCCCACAACGTAGTCCTTCGGATGCCCTCCGGGGGCCATGCCATCCATCTCTTTACTTCGTAGATGGTCCATAACACTGAAAATAGTGGCGGAGCTGGAGTTTCCGTGCTGCATATACCGGGTGTAGCTGGCGCGCATATGCTCCGGCGTTATGTTTAAGGCTTGCTCTGAGTTTGTCAAAATGGTAAGACCACCGGGATGCATGGCCCAGTCAAAATCTGGCGCATCGCGGTAGCCATCGGGTAACTGGGGTCCAACACTCGATATCAAGTCTGCGAAGGCAGGCGCAAGAACCGCCTTTGTCAATAAGGGCACTCGAGGAGAGAGTACCACTTTCCAACCAGCAGGATCAACATCGAATCCCAAATCTCCCTCCGTATCTGGGATTGTTCTGTGATCCCACCCCAGCAATTCGTAAACGGGCTGTCTGGTGGCCTCACCGATACCGTTACTTAGTACTACGGCACTCGCACAGTCCGAGAACAGGCAGGCGCCAATTCTTGTTTCCTGCGAAGAATTGATGCTGTCCAACTCGCTGCGTACCATAATCGTGCTGACTTCGAGCGCGACACATAAGATGCGGGCAGGACGCCTTCGAAACTTATGTCCTAGAGCCAGATTTGCCGCCGTGCGCAGGGTCGCCAATCCACCCGAACAGCCAACACCGTGCAAAAGAGCTTTCTCGATGTTCGAGGAAAGCCCTAATTCTAATGCGACGAAGTGATCAAAACCTGGGTTCGCGCTATCGGTACACGTCGTTGAGACGAGGTGGGTGATCTGTGAGGCTTCTATACGGGCCTCTGATAATGCTTTCCGCGCCGCAGCGACGGCGAGCGGCACGCCATCGCTCATGAAAGTTTCATGTATTTCGGCGATTGACGGTGCAGCCTCTTGATTTACAAGCGGGGTGTCTGATGTTCCAACGGATGACCGAGTCTCAATCCCTGTGTATTTGTTGATTGATAAAACCTTCTCCATACTAGCGCATGTTAACTCACAGGATCTGATGAGATAGTATGATTCTGTGAGCTTACGAAGGAGAATCTGGGTAGAAGCGTGCGGCCAATTTGGCAAGCTCTTCTGGTTTGAGTTTGTTAGGAGGGTATTGAGCACCGAGGCCGATGATGGAGAGACCCAGCTCCCCAAACGTGTCGGCAGCTGCCATGGCTGGGACGATATTAGGATAAAGTCACGGGGTGAGTCTTTTTTAGGTAAAAATGAAAAAATGACTGCCTGCAGTTGGTTGAACCGTGGTCGTAAACAAAAAGGTGTCGCGTGCTTGTATCCCTTAGGTAGCTGTCGTGGTTGAGAGCTGAGCCAAGGACACGGTGTTTCACAACAGCTTCAACGGCTCAGGGGCAGCTGGGTGAAGATGTTGACAGGCGGAGCTGTGCTAGAGGGGTGCTAGAGGTTTGCTAGGATAACGTGAGCTGACAGGACGGATAACTCAGTCCTCGAAAGTGTGGCTGTCAGCTCTATTGGAGTTAATGATATATGCAAATAGGTGAGCACTGGAGGCGACAGACTGATGAATGCATAGCGGTGAGATGAGAGTCGTCTGTGACTCTGTATGATATTACAATCGATGACGACGTGACATGCGACATCGATCCTCCCGTCTGCAGGTTCACACGAGGAGCCGGGAACATCAGACGCAGCCGAGGAAGCCAAGGCGACAGGCAATTGCCAATAGCCTGCTCTGGCGCTGGCTCGTCATGGCAGTGGCTCGGTACACGTCTCCCTTGCCTATTTAGGCAATCGTAGATGCCAATTGCACAGATGACAAGGCATTGTATTGTGTGGTGGCGGCGGGTTCATCGATGTGGCCAACCGTCAAGAGCCGCTGGTCTGGTGTTTGGGTCCATATCCGGAGGGTTTCGCGCGGCACACGTCGCAGCCAGCAGCAGACAGGAGCCGGGGGAGCTGCTGAGACGTGTTTGAGATGGGCTCAGGCGTCTTGGGTATCTTGTTTGAAAATCGCCGCTGAGGCCGCAAGCCCAATAACGAATACAATACAGCGTACTTGACGCCCTGGAATGTAATCGATTGATTGGGGACTTCTTTCAATGGTAAACTCTCTCCTTCGAGGCGATGAAAACTGGCTTATCTGCTCCCTGTAATCTGTACGCCATCGGTCGAAGGCCTAAACTGCATCGGCTGGCATCCTGCGAGATAGGCACTGAGCAGCTGGCAAATATAGTGCAACATGCGATCGCGCTCGACGAAGGTTCTCCAGATGTCAATGGTGAGATAGCAGATGGTATAAATACTCGGAATGTTAGATGGCTTATGTCATCCGTCCGTGAGGTACGATCATTAGACAATTCATTGCAGAGATGCATCTCGCCAACCGTTCGGTAAGTTCGCGAGGTTCAAGGGTCGGACTGGGACGCTGGTCGTGACGGCCACCGCCGCTGGCTGGGCTAACAGGTTGGCCCGTCCACACAGCAACTACTAGAGACATTGGCCGGTGAAGGGCTCCTGAGACTCGAGCAGAAGCCCGAAATCCCCAGCAGTTTGATTAGTCTCAACTTGGTCGCATTGGTTCACCAGTTGAGGAGAGATCCGACCGCATGTTCTGCCATTCAACAGTTCACGTATGAGTGGCACGTGGCAGTCGTCCAATTTTACCGACCTCCTGCACAAGCTGTCACCGTACAGCCGTTACCCCCCATGAAGATGACCCCTTTATCTTAGTGCTGACGCGGTAAATTATGAAAGTGCAGAAATGGTAAAAATGAACATCACTGATACGAATCGAACATCTGACTTCTGCTATTCGGTATTGATTGCTGGAAACCCACGGAAATCCCATTCTGTTTTTTGGTTCTAGGTGGCCATGAGGCACACATCTTGATAGGTGGCTGTCAGAGGGGTCAATGTTGGCTACCTTATGTCAAGTGATAGCACTATTTTTAGAGCGAACTATGTGATAAAAGCATTGAATTCGAATGAGAATTCGAGATGGTTACAGCAATGCTCAGATTCGACTGACGACGATATGCAGAATAGGAGTAGCACAAATTTCCCCTGCCAAGATAGGTACGGGCGCTAGCGCGAGATCCTACGATTTCTGCTAATTAATCCGCCATGCCCTGTGCTCGGTCAGGTACGATGCGCATTGTGACGAGTTTAGCAGTCCGTGCAAGGACCTTCTAAATCTCCATGGGCATGGTATGCCGTCTTCCCGTGAGTATCTCCTGCTCGCTGGGAGCTTCCTGGTAAAAATGTCAGTAGAACCCAACGTGTATTCTGTTTCCCGCATGTCTGTCTTGGAAGGTGTCACTTCGCGCGGACACTGAACAAGGTCGATAATCTATTGTCTATGCCCACGAGTTCATCGTCAACTGCTCCATTCAGTGTCATCTCGGAAGGACCGCAATAGTCGAAGGAGTCATCGACATTATCATCGCCTTTGAAGAATCCGGACTTCTTGCACGACACCAGGATGCAGGCTGCCAAATTGCCCTTCCTAATGCACGCTGTCATCGAGACAGCCGCAGGCGCTTCGTTCATATTCCACCCTGCAGGCAAAGTGCCAGCATGCACAGTTGAGGCCAAACTCATACTCAGGCAGTATGGCGGGCTTCTCATCGCCTCGAGTCTAGCTTGCTTAGCTATACTCATAAATCCTATCTCTGGTATTGCAATACGGCAATTGTCAATCGCGTTCGGTTCATACCACATCTGGCCATGCCTCCGAGCATTCGCCCGTCTCCAAGATGAACGCCAAAGCCAGTCTGGTACCGTTGCGAACTTGGGAGGCCCCGGGCTCCACCTCGCAACTCACTTGTCATGTCTCGTGTTGTTTGTTTATGCGGCATTGTCTGAGCTGGACACCCCTTGAAGAGCAACTTGCGCTGTACAGGACATCCACGAGGAGCCGGGAGTAGAGGGTAACGAAGAACCATTGTGTCTTGATGTGTCACCGGACCGTACCCATTTGAGAGGATTGGTTCAACCCATCGCGTCAATACAGCCAGACTGCTCTAGGAGGAAGGGATATCGAAGGAAGACTTCACGGAGCCCACAGCAAGTTTCTTGCCGTAACAGAAAGCTACCAAACCAGAAAGTCTTCCCGAGGACTGAAGAACACGACGACATCTACTTCGGAAGTCCAAAACCAAATGCCCGACCGGACCACATTGTCGCATTGGAGGACGAAGCCCTATCTTCATGTAAGCGGAGTCAACAAGAAAGAAGTAGAACTAGTTTAGTGCGAAAGTCAATAGGTGTGACTGGCTTCCGTCTTCTCTTTGGAATTATAGACGTACTGTCTCATACTCCCATACATGAGATACACTGAAGCTTCGCTGCCCGTCTCTACGAATCTCCACAAACCTAGCAGACAGATTACACAAGTTCCGACAATCAAAATCAGTTCTCATCTCTCCTTCTAAACATGACTCCCACAAACGGATTCGCCACCATAGACCATCCATGCTGCAGAAAACTCGCATCAGCCCCCTCAGGCAACTTCCAGTCGTACTTAAGCAAGAGCTGAGCCAACGCGACTTTCACCTCGTTCGCCGCGAAGAAGCGACCAGGGCAAGCGTGCTGACCGTGGCCGAAACCTAGATGATCTGCGCTCGTGCTCACGAGCTGAGCGGTGTGCTCGGCAGAACCTGATGCAGCTCGCATCCGGTAGAATCGGTACGGATCCCAACGCTCGGGGTTGGGATAGACGGACTCATCCCACATACGATTGGCGGCGACGACCACCTCGCGATCTTTACGAAGTAGCGCACCGTCGGACAGTGTGATGTCGCGAAGTGGTAGGCGACGCATGGAGATCATCTGAATTGGCTTGATGCGCTGCGTCTCCTTGATTGCGCTATCGAGTAGCTTCATTTTGTAGAGCGCAGTTTTCTCCCATCCGTGCTCGTTGAGGGCGCCCCGGATCTCTTCCCGCAATGGCTCGAAAATCTCGGGATGTCGTGCGATGTCTAGGATAGTTTGCATAAGCAGGTCGGTCGTTGTGTGCATAGCAGCAATAGATAGGTTGAGTTGAGCGAGAGCCGGATCGTAATTGCGACCCTTGGCATTACTCTCGAACCACTCGATGCCATCATGCGGTCGCTCCCCACCATTCCTCCTTGCTTCTCTTCGTTTCTCAAGTACTGGATTGATTATCTCTCGGCTTCTGGCAATTTGTGCTCTTGCTTGCCGACATGATGGCAGAACCCAATGCACAACAGGTCTCAGGATCAATGGCCAGAGTCGGAGCTCTTCGACGGCCTGGAAGGCTGTTGTCGTGTGGTCTGCTGTGATCTTCAGCCATTCTTCGTTATGGCATAACTCTTCGCCAAGAAAGACCTTTGATGATAAGCGGGCAACGATCATGAGAACCACGTCCCGGAGTGGGGATACCAGGTGCCAGTCTACGTTTGAGATTTAGTAGTCGAAACAGCGAAATAAGGTTGTAAATTATTGGAGTTTGGCGAGTGAGTGTTACCTTTGTCATCAGATAGCACTTCTCTCAGAGCCAAGTCACATTCTGTCGAAAGCGGACCCGTCACTAGTCCTATGGCAATGTTAAGGCGCGAAGGACTTGAGATACAGCTGCTGCATACCGAGACTCTGGGTCAATTGCTTCTGAACGACAGACTTCGACAGTCCTGAACCGTCTACTCCTATTCTGAAGGATGCAAAGCTAGAAAGGTGAGTATGGAAGTCCTACACAGCCCAAATGTCAGAATCAGGTTCCCAGCATATGAGGGAGCAAACTGACTTTTCGAGACACAGCGTCGTTATCCAGATCTTTGATGTTGCGCACCTCATCGGCGTAACTGTTGGGCAGCACCAGAGTATCTCCTACATCTGCGATCACTCTGAAGGGTCTGTTCGGAGTCGTTTTGTGCGATACTTGTAGGTAGTCTCTCGCGTGAATCAGGAATTTCTTCGTCGCTTTGGCATCTGTGAGCTCGAACCATTTTCTTGGATTCACGATATAGTAGTCGTCGTTTATTCTGCTGAATACTGAGTAGATGACTGTAGTGATGAGTATGGCCGTGAGAATGCTGAGCCCCATCGCGTTTGGTTCTGGCACCCAAGTCAGCAGGCGACCCGAGATGGGAACTTCTAATTGAAGACGTGACAACATAGTGATGTTTCGACTATGAGAATATCATTCGGGGTTGCGAATGATGGCCTAAATAAATGCTTTGCTACATGATTACCATTGACCACTACTATATACTTGGAGGACTTCCGCATGTACTTAGTGATATGTGTCTTTCACTATCTTACAGCAGCACGCCGGCTTCGAATACAATATGATTCATCGTGAGAGAGTTACTCCTCGTTTTCAAATCACATTGAAAAGTGTGTCTGGCTCGCACTTGTTTTCGCGCTGCGTGTTACCCCGATTATTTGGTGGGCGGAGCTCTATGATGCGGGATGAATCATACCTCTAGTGCCAAGCCACTCAAGCTGTCTGCGCCGTATCGCATTTCTATTCTACTAGACCTGCTACTAAGCTATGTCGTTTTCATGTTTCAGTTCGGACATGGCTTGGTTTCGCATTAATGTTGGTTACTTTGTCGTCAGTGTGTGTAGCCACCGGAGCAGCTCGAGAAGCTTGGGAAATACTAAAATCAGGCGTAATGGACCTCACTTCGAATGTCCCGAGCAAAGTTCCTGAGGCGCGATCATGCGGCCAGAGGTATTTTGTCCGTCGTTGAAAGTCCAAGTGTGGAAAAGGGCGATGAGGGATCATTCGTTTCGCACTTTGAAACCAAATTATGGGGTTGCTTATCTACGAGAGTCTGCAAAATGAAGAACAGAGTCAAAGACGGATGAAATGTTGTAATTTGGAAATACTACTTAATCTCTGCTTACCCCTCTAATTTATCGAGGAAACACTGCAATACAGTCCCCATCAAGTCTCAATGCCAGGAGATGAAGAGGAAACAATGACATTGTGGTGATTGAATGACCCCAGCGTAAGACAAATGTGGCAGATGCTTCAGTATCTTTTTATCTGTCAATCTACGTCTGGGGACTTACTTCCACACACTGCAGCCAGACTCGAAACTCATGCTGTTGTGGGAGGTCAAGACACTCGAGGACACCTGAGAAAAATGCGCTGTCAAGCCCCTGAATAGTCGCAAGTGTCAGAGGGACCAGCTCTCGATCTCCCTTCGTCCGGTAGGTGATGCCAATCGCCTTCCCATGAGCCTCTTGACCGTCCGCCTCCTTCACATGAGAAAGAAGTAAGATCGCCTCATAAGGAGCAAATGATTCCTTGTTCTCAAGAAAATGCACCTGTAAACGGCGTTTAACCCCAACCTGTCCACCTGCTGGAAGCTCAAGCCGCGTGATCACCCGCAACTCCATCAATGTTCTAGGAACTTTGACTGAGATTGAGCGCAAAGACGGATCAGATTGTCTTGATAGATACTCGGTGCTGAAATTCGTGTCGACTTCGAAAGAAGCCTCTTTCAGGTCCACACAATAACCATGAAGCGCAACGAAGCAAAACCTCCCGAAATACTGAGCCTCATAACTTTGAGCGGATGTATTGTCAGAGCTTATCTCGCTATTTCCAAAGGTAAAGGTACCAAAATATACCCAGTGGTGAGACTCGCCCGCATCGTGGGAAGTTCCGAGATTGTTTGTTTCATCATCGACAGGTTCTGTAGGGCGAACAATGGCGTAAAGCTGAGTACCAAGTTGGACTGCGCAGCTCGCCATGGCCCCATACCCAACTAAGGTTTTGTTTCCTCCTTTTGGGTCTTCATTTGAAATCACAACAAATCTCGGGAACGGGAAGATCGGTGGTCCTGTTGCGGTGTCGGGTACAGTTTCTGCTGTCGTCCAAGCGTAAACACGTACTTTTCGTATACGCCTAGTGAGCATAGAAGGTCGTACATCGGAATTTGGTAAAGGATGAGACATGATGGTGGTAGCGAAGCCAAAGCCCGATCAGCGTGACAATAGATATCAGGGATGAAGGAGCTAAAGATATGAGGGTTTGGAACAGATGGCAGACTGCAATCAACTGCACAGATATGGTTGCATCTGAGATCATTGCGTAAAGGCTCGAACTGATAGTAGATATCCCAGGATTTATAGGCAATTCCACGAAGGCAAGCAAGGCCCAATGCGGATGTTTGATTGTAGCGGGCTGCATCGATGGAATTTATCTATGCTGTCCAAGAATGCTAGTCTTTGTTCACTCTCACGACTACGGCATCACGAGTCTAGTACCAACATGAGTGATGGCATGTGGCCTCGGTCCTGGGTTGAGAGGAATGCGGGAGCCCCTCCTCGTTTCATGATGATGTCGAAACAAAGAAAAAATGTGGTATTCTTGGCATTTGACCGACTACGGGCCAACAAGTATCACCAATCAATCATGTGTGGTTTTGTGCATTCCAGTTCCTGGAATGGTGTTCTCACCTGGGTACAACGTCCAGTATCGAGATCTGCATTCCCACCTAGGATATCCTCGCAACCGCTGTACTAACTCCTTGCCGGGAGCGTTCAATCAGACCGTTTCTACATGCTAGATGATGACTGGCATGTGAAGTCCAATTTTTGCACTCGATGTAGCGTCTCGTCTTCGGTAGTCCGACTACCAAAGTTGGTTCGGAATCTATGTACTCTGCAACGCGTTCTCAACAATGTACAAAGCTGTTCTGTCTCTGTTACAAGAAGAATCACTTCCAGAGTATCCTTCTCCTCAAGGCTCAACCAAGTTTGTCTTTCCTGGGACAGTTATGTTGGATTTGCTGGATGTTGTTACATCAAATGTCTGTACCAATGCCGAAGCATATAAAGTATCCTGCAAACAGGAGTAGAGACTTGGTTGTGATGCTGCTGAAACTCGTCCTTCCTAAGCTGCTCCAGATGATGTTGTTACAGGCGCTTCTGGCAGCGATTTGACTCGTTTGTAAAGTACTTCGTTTGGGCTGATCCTCTCGCTTGTCCAGACATTTGTATTATCAAGCCCCAGAGCTTCCAACATGCGGTTGAGTCTGGCGTCTTGTAGTGACACTGCAGCTTTCCTGATGCTGAGCCGAAGGTATGGAGATGCCTTAGGCAGGAGGGCGTTGATGTACCTGCGCCAACTGTCGATGTTAAGATCGATGAACACTGACAGGAAGCGAAACCTCTCGACTTCCTCGCCAAGGATCTCCAGCCACTTGAAACCAACTTTGCTTGTGTAAACATGAAAGCGGTTCTTAAGGAGGAAATTGTCTAGGGCCTCAGTGCGAAGCTGCTTGTTGACGCGGAAGAGAGCTGGCAGAGGCCGGTCCAACACGAAGTGGGAGTCGGTACTGGTTGTGTTTCCCCACTCGCTCCTGACAACGAGGTCATAGATAATGTTGCGAAGCTCAGCTGGCATTTCGAGAAGTAATGATTTCTTCGATTCAGAGATGGCCATCTTGACGCGAGATCCGGGCTGGTAACAGATGCACAGGGTAGACGAGATTCTTGGGAGTGATCGTCGTTGTCGATGGCGATGTCTCGACACTCGCGACAGAATAGGAGATGAAAGAAGGCGACAAAAGATGCAAATGGGGTATGCAAAACCCACGGGTGCTTGAGTTGAAAGGAAGTCGGAATATGACTGAATCGGCCTTCGTTACCCTTTGGGGATGTGAACTTTAATGTTCAATTGTACAAATGGACCTAGTGATGTCGGGTGTGAAGACAGCTCGACAGCTGAGGTGCATGGATGTGAGAACGTTAGAGTCGCAGGCCCAAATAGCCCCCCAGGGGTCACAACCGCCAAGAACGGGAGTGACGAGTCACTACGGCAGACCCCTGTCGGCGGGCGCTGCAGGCAGACAGATCCGCTAATCAGGGGTGCAGTTAGGTACCTTGGGTAGGTACGCTAGTTGCTGTCAGCCCTGCTGTGGGAAATCCCGACACGCTCTGAAGGCCTTGAAGCAAACTTGGAACTGGAATTGTTCACAAATACTGCTCCTAGGATTCATTTTCTATTACTGTTCATTTATCATATCTTCACAAGGACGTTCTTGACAAAAACTCACATATCAAATGCATCGAAAATAACGGAAGTGACTTCCCCCGCGATGTTGGTGTACAGCCATACAGGTTGAAACCTTTGGTCAGTTCAAGGCGTTCTGTCCAACGCACATTGCCAGTCGAGGCACTATCCGCGCTATTGGTTGCAAAGCGCCCAAGTTCGTCCACACACAGCGTGCGCGTTACTTTGGGAGTACTGCATTCCTTCGTGCCCGATCGCGGCTTGCGACAATCGATGCGATCATGGAACAGGAAAGCTGCAGTGTTCACTATGGGCTTAATGGGCTGAGTCCGGACGCCCAAATTTTGTGAAGAGGCTTGCAGCAACAGCAAAAACCTGGTTAACACCCAGTAGCAAGCCCAGGAATGTCGAGACATGTTGTCGCAAAGCGCACCCGCCAAGGAACAAGAGGCTTCAGCTGTCATTTCCTAGTCCGCTTCTACTACCGAAGGCTGGGCTGAATTGGAATCCCGACTATGCCGCACAACGACTACGATCTTGGCACAGCGAAATAGAAAGAAACAAACTATGCACGATACGCAAAATTGTCTACGTTATGCTGTCTCTACAGAATATGGCGACGCGAGTCTTCTGAACGACTGGACTAAGACTAATCCGAGCTCTACGAATGAGCACATTGAGCTTGAGCTGCCCTCAGCCGATGATATTGTGTAATACTCCGATGCATACACCCATTGGCTTTTTCTTGGGTTTCCGACAACATGCACGTTGAAATGGGTCTCGTTTGCGATTCCCATCAATGCAGCCAAGCGCGTCGCATACGGATGGCGTAGGATGAAGACCACCAGCACCGATGGCTGCTGCAAAGATCGATTGCAAAACGTCCTGAGTAGGACTTTAAACTGCTCCAGCGTGTCACCACTATCGCTGCTGCCATCGCTTTTATTTCAAACCAGCCATATTCGACTTAGCCGTATATTTTCCATTTAATTTAAACCTGCTATATTCGACTTAGCTTTTATAACCATATATTTACGGCAGCGAACTTTGCTATATTATTACTATAATAAATTAAACGTTTTTATTACCGTACGGTCTTCGGCTTTAATACGACACTACCGTTTTTACTACTAAAATATATTGTAATACTATAATCGGGCTACGGTATATATAAAAGTTAAAGTTTTTTTTTTATATAAACGAACCCGATATCGTTTTTAACGTATTTACGACTTTAAAAAAGGTTTAACCGGTTTTGGTTAAAGCGTACAGTTACGACGAATAAGCGGCGATATTAAGTCTTTATAACAAAATACCCGTATACGATAAATACTTTATTCGATAAACGACTTTTTACGAAAAGACCGGTAGACGGTATATACGTACGGCTTTATGCGAGGGAAATCGGCGTGATAAAAGTATGTTTTTTCTTTTTAGGCTTGCCGTTATAGGTGGTTCTATATATACGCGAGCCTTTACCTTAAAAGTACTTTAGATATAAAAAACGAATAATCGGCAGGGTTATTATACGTTAGACCTATTTTAAAAAAAAAACTCCGCCTGTCTCTTAACTAAATAATAAACTAATGTTGAAGCTTAAAGATCGATTGCAGATCGCCACATGGCTGCGTGGGTTGTGTACCTACGTTCGCTTTATCTAAGTCATAGTCATATCGAGTATAAACCGGATATCATGTTCTGCTTAGCAAGACGCCTTCGGGGCTCATCTGCGATGGGGCTTTTTCGGCGCTGCTTCGTCCGGATTGGGCCTCAACGAGTCAACCCTCTACATGTAAAGCCTCGTCACGTATTGATTTGGGCCTTACGACATCATCAAGCTTGGTGTACATGTTCTCATGGCCACGACTAAGGTATTCCCTTGAAGAATGCAAGATGTAATTTTAGATGCAGTGTAATTCACTTTAGAATTAGGATTGACTTAGATTGCAATGTGAGGTCGGTGGAACATCGTGATATTTGCCAATAAGATAGGTTCAACCCAGTCGAAGATCAATCATTACGAGCTTTACGCAATTGACTCAGCTCCAACCCATTTGACTGCATTTTTAGTTCTGGACCTAAAGGCTCGTTCCGCTATCTCACTCTCCATGGTGGTGTTGGTGACGAGCCTGGATATTGTCCTTATTTCCGAGTCACGAAACGAAAGCCAACTGGTACCTACGTACGGGGCACGGCAGAGAAAGCAATACAGGTCATTAGCTGTCTTCACTTAACCAAAACATGGTATAGACAGGCGATGGCGATGTCTCGCAATACTTTGTCGCCAACGCTATTTGAAGTTGCACCAGGCAACCGAATAGTAAGGTGGTTCGACTTACGTTTCGATCGTGTGAATTAGTATAGTATCGTTGGCCTCGAATTGTTTCCCTTTACCAAACCAGTAATTGCGAGTCCCACGTGGTCTTGTGTGAGTGGCAGCTTTGGCGCGAGGTGCATGACTATGCGCCGTTCGGCAGAGGCCCATTGCTCGACTTCCTGGAGCGACACACACACAGCGCGAAACTGAAGCTCGGAGATTAGATGGATCCCATACGCCTATTCTCTCGTTTCGAAAACGGCGCAACTCATTCAGGCTGGACACAGTGCCAAGTCACGAGCGGTCGTTCTTGCAGGCGTATCTTAGGTTTCCACGGGACAGGTGTGTACACTCGACAGATGACGTCAGCAATCCTCGTCCCGTTCAGCATTCGCCTGAGACATTTGAGCTCGAGTATCCGTCCTAGGTTCCATGGATAAGCATCGACTGCGTTCTGAGTTCCACTGCATGCTCACGATGTCTCGTTCAATGTTGACCTTCATGACACAGTTGAAGCTGCAGGCTTTAAAACCACGCGGTGTGTCCCATGTCGCGTGGCCTCAGTTTCTGGCCCCAAAAAGCAAGCCGTGCCAACCGACCATGTTGGCGACCATTAACGGTATTGCCACATTGTGGAATTCCTTGCCTGGGCCGATTGGTGAGAGACCACAACACCTCGCTCGTATCGAACCCTGGTGATGAATCACACTTGCGGGAGACGAGGGCATGTGCCCGCAGAGAGTGTCTTATGAGAGACTCGTCAGGGCCTCAGGAAGCTGACTCGGGCATCAAGGTGAGGTGATGGCGGATGAAAACTCAATATTTTTCTGTCACATCGTTCATGATGTCGACATGCAATTGGAGTTTCGTCGCTGCACAGGACGCGTTCCACAGACTGGCCCCGCCTGTCACGAGAGAAGGCGACTCCTGTGGACTCCTGCGTTCAAATATGTCTGCGCTCATATTTGAAGAGACTGGATGGGATGAGCAATATCGAATGCTTAGGCAAGCTTAGATTATAAGCGGCAAGGCGGATGATGGGAGCCTCCGTTTAGACGGCGAGGTGACACGGTGGGATCATTGCCACAATGCATGTCGTGGAATCGTCATTGCACGGTCTGCTTTCTAGAAGTCTCTGTTGAAAGTAAGTGGCTTTCTCTCAGGCTGAAGGATTTCCTTGGCATACATCATCGTGACCAATGAAAAGAGTGCCAGGTCGTCGGGCTGTGTAAAGGTCCAACAATCTCTGTCCTACCCGTGGGCATACCTCGAAGACGGAAAAAGAAAATATCGGCAGGGGAGCTGGTCCGTCTTGGGCGTCTGCATGAAAATATGCTTGCTGATACCCCGGCCCGGGAGCACTGAAGTTTTGCACGTACCAGGATTAGAAAAATTGCAATGAACGCATGCAATGCAACGAGGTTATGGAGGAGCTCACGTCGGGGAATTCGACGCAATGCAACCCCTCAACACTTTATCAGCATTGGAGTCCCAGACTTGGGTCGCCAATGTTCACTAATCATTCCTCACTTCCCGCTCGAAACGGAACCCATACTCACTACTACCGAGACGACCATCCACAATCCACCCACGGTACCCTCCAGGCTGCTAGGTAGTACGCTGTTCTTTGGATCCGCAATTCAGCGGCATTATCCGCTGCTCATCGTGTTGATGAACTGGAGGCGGTCGCGCAGTCGGCTGTCGTCGTCGCACATTTGAGACTGGCCGCCCGGATCTACCCTGACGGTAGCGAAGCCGGACTGTGGTTGTCGTTCCGTATAAGCGGTTTGCTTTCGGGGCTCCAGGCCTTGCTTTGTACTCAGATTTCGAGCAAAACGAGTCTAACGGGTTCTACCGAAGTCGACCCACCGTCCTCCTGCATCGTTGAATCTTTGGAGATCACTAGATCGCATTAGCAGTGTTGCTACTGTACGACTCCCGAGGCAGCGTTGACACGCTTATTTATAATAGTTCTCCAGGGATCAGGCGAGACTCTCATGTGTTGTTGAGATTCGAGGAACTTTGAACTAATCGTAATCGTTCCGCGTTCCGGTTCAAGGGATGAACTTCATCTATGACTGAGGATGGCCAATGGAGAACGCACCTAGTGGCACCACTGAGTCAAGACATCTCGCGAAATGTGCTGACAGCCTGACACTTCAAGCATCTGCCGGCTTGCAACGCTATGTCAGACCCTGCAGCAAGAAATGCTGCTAATCCTGTCATTAATAAGCACTCGCACGATGATTCCAGTCACACCCATGTCTATACGCTGCAACCACACTTGACAGAAGATAGTCTACAGATTGCGAATTCTATTCAACAGCAGACTGACTTTCCCCTGTCCTCGTCAATACCTCGGCCCACTTTCGACTTCAACCCTCCAGCGTATGCTCCTCTTCTGTATAACAATGCCCAACCCCAACACGGCTTGCCCCAGGTGCGCCAAGAAGTCAACGTTCAAGCTCCACCTGCGCCAGTCTTGTCTCAGAACGTCCCATGGGAACCCCAGTCGGAAACACTGACACAGCAATCGCAACAACCACATCTTCTAGGCGGCACACCAAATTTCACCACTTGCGCACCCGTGCCCCAGGCAGATATGAGGTACATCGGAGGACATTCGGATGTCCGCAATGCGGGACTATACGAGGATGGACGTTATACGAAACCGTTAAGGCAGATGGATGAA
Source organism: Xylariaceae sp. FL1019 (assembly GCA_022578705.1). Classification (NCBI taxonomy): domain Eukaryota; kingdom Fungi; phylum Ascomycota; class Sordariomycetes; order Xylariales; family Xylariaceae; species Xylariaceae sp. FL1019. Next base: position 134,495 of record MU391963.1, on the reverse strand, counting down.
GAGAGAAACGAGACCGACTCATCAAGAGGCTCGCTGAATCCCAAGAAGCGAGGAAGGAAGGCCATCCAAAACGATAGGCCGGAAGTTGAGGAGGAGACGAAGAGAGCCAGGGGTCGTCCACGCCTAGAGGCAACTGAGGACGTAGACTTGAAAGAGGTAAGGCTTTTGACTGAGAGTTCACGCATTTCACCCTCACTGCAAGCCTATGGCCTCCTCTTTGCGTTTGCGATATTGCTACTGACAGAGGGGGGGTAGAGAAGAAAACTCCAAATACGTGTCGCGCAGAGAGCGTACCGGGAGCGGAAAGAAAACGCTATCAGTCATCTTGAAGCTAAAGTCGAAGGTCTGCGGGCTGCAAATACTGAAATCAAAGACAATTACAAGAAGTTCCTTTTGGACTACGTGCACGAACATGGAATACATGCTCTCGCACCTGAGCTCGCGCGCCGTCTGGAACAGTTCCAAACACTACTAAACGCGCGTGTCTTGGAACCCAACAGCCCGAGAAGTGACGGGGCTACTTCAGAGACAAAAGCGAACGATGCCCAAGCTGAGTCACAGAGCACTACAAAACAGACTCCCGAGTCGCAGGACGCCAAGGAGCCGGTAGAAGAGCCACCACAGCCTCAACAACTCCTCTACGGCCTAACAGTGACGCACGAACCAGAATACCAAACAATTTCCGCATCAGCTCAAAGCCATGACTCTTCATCGTCCCTCGATGATAGCTTCGAAGGCTATACTCTCGTGGTCGCGCCAAACCTCAATAACGCCAGTTTTAGCAGTATGTCCATGATGAACCCTGAGCCGGACTTTGTCACTTCACTCAATGGCGCCACGCTTCCCGCGCCCTCAACAACTGCGTACCTAGAGTCTACATTCGCCCGCCGTCTTCACCGCCGGGCGACTGAAAGTGCTGCAAGTTTGATACATATGGACAATCCACCTCCCAGTATTATGTTCCAAGTCTTTGGTTTCGTGCAGAATTATGATACCATTGATAAGATTAAGGAGCGATTGACACTTACTCTGAACCGTGGGTCAGGAGAAGATCTAAATGCTTATACCGAGCCTTTCCATGCCATCGGCGGCTCTGGCACTCATTTTCCGAAGAATGTGGCGTCGCCATACGCATCATTCGCGGAGAATGGATTGGGTATGGGACCCTTTGACGAGCGAAAGATGCATGTCCGAGATCATCTACTCGACAAGCTGCAGCGCACCGACTTGCCAGGATGGCAAGGCGAGTGGTTCGACTCTTATGAAGTCGAGCACTATCTACTATCTGAGGGTATTGTTCTCCCAGATCACGACGGCTTTGTTGTACTGCCACCGAGGTTCGTATCGCGCCAAGATCAATTTCCTAGACAGGGTGGAACAAATACTCCGCTTAACCACAACCCCTTCTCACAACCTCCCTCTGATCTTCCTCCCCATGGACTACAACGACCGACTCTCTATACCACTCCAGTTAGTGCCGAACCCCTTCAACTATCCATCACTGCGGCGCAGGACGACTGGGCAACTCATACCGACCTTTACAATATCCATCACACGACAGCGAATGCCGTATCTCCTATCCTAGCATTTGACAACACTGCCTTCCCTGACACCTCGCAATATCAGTACTCGAATCTTATGAGTAATACACCAGGCGGTAGGAGAGTATGGTTTAGCACGGAGAAGTTCCAAGACCGTAAGCCGTCCCCATTCTCTAACTTTTGACATCTGTTCTAGACTGACCAGTGCGAAAGGTCTCCTCCACAAAGCAACGTGTGTAGGTCGCGGTCCAGCCTTCAGGAAGGAAAATATTATACCCGCTCTTCTAGACTCTATTCGGCCTGAATAGACACAAATAGCGATTATCGAGACTTCAGGACTATCTCTCCTTGATCAATACCCATGAACATTGTCGATATTAGAGTACTGTTTTTATATAGGATACATTAGCGTGCGTTCCTTTTGGGTACATGTATCTGTAGGTATACATGTACGTTGCTTTGTAACGAATACCCAGAAAGTCAATACACTGTCATGGCGGGTGGCGCTGTTCATGCGCAACCTTGCGAGTACCTCCAACGAGACGACTCGTGTGAATGTACGTTCGTATGGAGTTTTGATAAATCCCACCATGATCCTCTGATGGCGATACAATATCGTACAATATATACAGCAATGGGTATCCCTAAGCTTACAACTCTAATACAACCAACAATCCCTATTATACAACCCTTGCCATACCATCATGGCTAACTATCATGTACCTCTAGCGACCTTCCCCCGACTCTTAACCATAAGTTCCCTCCAACCCTCACCATGCATCATCCTCATCTTTTCCTCCCAGGCCTTTCGCCGCTCCTCGTCCTTAACCTTCTTATCTTCAGGCGAGAGCCTACTAGCTTCTCTCGCCCTGTGCTCAATGACCCTCTCCATCTTCGGTGCTCTTGCTACCTCCCTCGAAACCCGAGCACCGTCTAGTTGCGCTCCCTTCCCTTCTAGCACACTCATCACATCCGCCCGCGGCTTACGCTCGCCCATATCTACGTGTTTTAGCACTCGAACTTGTTTGCTGCGTTCTTTGCGTTCTGCCGATCTCCCCCTTTTCGCCGTGTGACTCTTCGAGATCATGAGCTGAACCAGCCTCTCGCGCTCTTTCTCCAGGCGGATTTTCTCGTTCTCTAGACGTTGCTGCGCCTTAGTCTTCGCGTGCTCTAGTACCATCGCTGCGTGTCTTTGCGCTTTCTCTTCTTTCGTGAGATACCGGGGTTTCTTGGCTTTGGCCTCTTGGTGTTGCAGCAGGAGGTCGGCGTGCTTCTTTATTCGGGCTTCTTTCGCTAGTTGTTTTGCTTGTTCTGAGTTTGCGAGTTGGCCCTTCTCGAACTGTTCTGCGGTCTCGAGTCTCCGCTTGGCTTTGAGGAGCGAGGGGTCGGTTATTGGTTTACCCGTGTTTTTGTGCTCGAGGACTGTAGATTCGGCATGTCGTCTTTGAGCTTCTTGTTCTTGTAGCCTCTGTTCTTTTCTCTCCGCATCGTTTTTGAGTCTTTGCTGGTATGCTGCTGTCCTTTCTTCTTTTGTGAGTTTCCGGCGAACAGACTCTTCGTCGATAATCGGCTTGCTGGGTTTCTCCTGTATGCCGGCTGCGATAGATTTGTCAGAGGTAGTGTCGTGTCTCTTCTGCCTGTGCTCCTGTAGGAGCTTCTCCCGGGACTGTTTTGCAGAAGACAAATCTGCCACAGGACGCTCAGCGGCCGGCGTTGGTTCCTGAGGCTTCAATTCGAGAGTCTCCTCCACCATCCTGCCACTCTTACGCAGCCGCTTAGCAATCTGGCGGGCCTCCCACACCTTCACTCTTTCGGCCTTCACTTTGGCCCAATACTCTCTGCGTATCTTCGCCCGCTGCTTTTCCTTCATCCACGCCAGGAGCTTCAATCTCTTCATGGTATTTTGCCGTCTGATTTTCTTTTGATTCTTCTCCTCCTCCACCTTCCTCCGCCTTCTGTTCTGGTTCGCGACGATATACCACTCGTCGCCATGCTTTGCTTTCATCTTCTCCTGCCACAGCTTCTTGCCCGCAATGTACTTGTTCCTCTTGTCTTCCTTGTGCTCTTCAGCCGCGAGTCTCTTTTCCTCGATGATCAGCTTCCTCATCGCGTCGGCTATGGCTATGTTCTTCTCCCGCTCTATCCAGAGCTTTTCGCTGAGATATTGCACGCCATGTTCATACAGAGTCCACGCATAGCTCCTGTCGTCCTGTCCCGTACCGGGACCAGCGTCGTGCTCATTCATCCACTCGTTTTCCTCCTCGATCTGCTTTCCCCTGGACAACAGCTTCCACTTGACCTTGCTATTAGGCTTCGACCAATCGTACGCCTCGAGCGCCGACAGACCCTGTTCCCGGCGCATGAGGTCCGCAACAGATTTCTCCCACTCGTCCTCAAGCACCATATCATCTCTAGTCCCTTCCGTAAACTCCTGTCGCATACTCATGCGTTTGAACCGTTTTTTGTTCTTGTCGAACAGTACCCGGTGTATAATCCGGGGTTGTGGCTTTGTGAAGCGCATAAATGGGAATTCTCCCATTGTATCCATGTGCGGAACCTTTCGCTTTCCCGTGCCGCCAAGCTGTCCTTTTCTCAATGGCCGATTGGGCGTGTCATACACGATCTTGGGCTTCGGGTTCTCGTCCGTGGGCTCGGGCGTGACGTTGACGAGGAGAGGAATGGTTCCCGGCTTGGGCGCTGTGCTCTTGTCGGGCCGAGGTGGAAGAGCGGCTCTCTTCGCTGCGGCTGCATGACTGCGGTGGCGCTCTACAAGACGAGCCTGAAGGAATTCGCGGATCTGGGCATGTTGTGGTGAGGAGTCGGATTCGGCGGCATCTTTGAGAACGGCGAGCATGCGGTAGCCGGCTTGGAGGGCGGGATAGATGAGTCGCGGGCTCGAATCTTTCACGTTACGCTTGAAGGCGCGTGCGATGTGGATGGCTATCGGATCTTTGCCCGCCCATCCGTTTGCTAGGTCGTCGGGGAGGGATATCTGAGGAGCGATGCGCAGGAGGGCGCGGTATAGAGCGAGGCCTGGAAGAATCGAGGGTTAATCGTTTTGCTATGCGAAGCGCGGTGGATCGTCAATGCGAGACGGGTAATGGTAGTCTTTGGAGCTACGGGTCAAAGACCAGAGTTCCGTGGTCAATTGAGTAGGGGTGTCTTACATGCTGTTCTGTGCCGTGAGCTCTGACTTGGGAGCACGAATCTTGGAGACGATGGCCTATTTAACATAGACATTTGGTCGTGTAGACAAACATGGTGAGAGCTGCTGGAATTTTTGGAGGTTGAAAAGACGATCCCTGCACAAAGGACGGAATTACATCCGCACCTTTCGGCTTAGGTGACAGAAATGGGCATCCACTTCTTACCACGAGGCAATACAATTCTACACATGATTGAGAATAATCATCTGAAGATTCCGAGTGGTTTATTACAAGAATTAGACGTCCACATAAAAGGCATATCAATGCCTGGCGAGGGCCGCGGCACATGGTGGGCAATGGTCACGAAGGCATCGCATCGATTTGGATGATTTGGATGGTGTCAGCAAGTTTGTTACCTGTGTGTCGTTCCCCTTGTGAATTACTCTCCCCTCATTCTTCCCATTCCGCCCTAACGGAGCCCTTTGTAACTCCGACCGTGAATCGTTCCTCGTTAGTGATACACGTCTCCTGTACCGTAGTCCACCTAGTTGCCAGGAAATACAGATCCCTCGGGAGGCTGGGGCAGCTTCTTGCAGGCGCTTGAAGCCATGTATCTGCGAAGTCTGCGTTAGAAAATACACTGCCATATAGACAATATGAAAAGCACAGTCGCGCCGGAGGTTATTTGTACCGTCGCAGCTCGATCAGGATGGTCTCCATGGTATTCTCGCGCTTCCAGTTGGCCAAGCAGGGTAGCTGTCTCGGCTCGACGACGCCGTTTCTTTGGTTGACGCAGGGAATGTTGACTTGGCTGATGAACTGGATGCTCGGGGGTACGTCGGGGTAGTTCTCGCCGCAGTGCATCTTGACGGAATAGATGCGGTTTTCGTGGACGCTCTGCTCGGACACCATGGAGTGAGCTTGTGTCGCGATAAACAGAGCAGATGGACGATACTCACGTGGGGAGGGCCGAGGATAGTGCCGTTCCAGTCGGACATCAGAAGGTCATCGGGGTTATCGAGACCATAGGAGCAGGCCTCTAGGGTATATCGTGTTAGCTACCGATGCGCGCCTAAGAGTTTAAGCGTAGTCAGTACATACCTGCGCCTTGGCCCTTCTCGCCCTTTTCTAGCTCCTCTAGGAGGCGAAAGTTGCGAGGAACTTTGGCACTCATGATGGGCTCAGAGGTGTGTGTGCGAGGATGATAATGGAAGCGAGAAACGGGTTGAGCTTCGCTGTCGGCTTGGACGATGTCGATGTTGGCGTAATGGCGCTTGACTCAGAGCAGAAATGCAGTGCAAGGACCTATGAAAATCCTACTTGAGGGATCTGGGCAAGGCGCAATCTGAGATGGGCCGACGGTCGCAAAGAAAGCATGCGTTCAAGATTGTTGGACATGTGCCCGATGGGATGAGACGGCAACAATCGAAGGACCTACAAGGTGGGATGGTGGGGTTGAGGGAGGCATCGGCACCCACCTAAAGTACCTGCAAGTACATCCGTACTTGTGATGAGGCTGTTACGCGAGGTGCGACAGCATACAGTGCGGACATACATCTTGTCACTCTTGTAACAATCTGATTGTATGTGATCTTACGCCGGCACAGGAAACTCTTGGCCATTGTCCCTACCGACCTGTATGTTCAACTATTGATCAAAAACATATTGAAGGATCACAGTTTCAGCACTCGTAAGATAGGGTGTGTAGAATATGAAGACAACTTGCGCAGTGCACAGAGTATCAGGTTGGATATCAAACACAGCAAGTTATTGACCAACGGCTAAAGTACTAAACACCAATTGAATAGACATCATACATGACCGCAACTAGCAATTCGAACCATGCAAAAAACTGAATATCAGGTTGATTAATCATGGAGTATCCAATATGATTGATTGGGACACCAGTAAATCTTGAGAAGCTATCCTTTGTCAAGAGTAGTGTTGAGCATAGCAGTGGGTGTTGATTAAGAATATCCATCTCATACATCTTATGATGACAGAATGCAGTCTTCTATTTTGTCGTAGCTATGGGTCAGTGCCTCCGACTTATCATCGTCCTTCAAATCTGTAGTGCCTCAAAGTAGCATGACTCCCAATGTTTGTTTTGCGACAGAGCACAGTCTGTAGCTTGTGCGAAACACTGTAACTCCGAATTGCTGAGTCATCTGACATGGACTTAGCTGTGGCTGTACGACGAATCTGGCAACATCCCAACGACAGCATCTTTCTCAAGAGCCCTGCCGGCTGCAACACGATTACCTGAGCTTCATCGCTTGACTTCCGTACACCATATTCATGGTATCCAGAAGCTTCGTTCCCTGTCTATACATGTCCTGAACTGGTCAGATGCAGCGAGTGGTCGCGTCGCTGTCTGGCTAAGATGACCTCTCAGCTGCTTGCTACTGAGCTTGCCAATCTCATCCAGGAAAGCAAACGCAAGCACAATGATCTCAAACAGGTACGACCGTCAGCCCAAAGGTGCAAACCTTTACATCTGCCTTCGACCCAGTTGACCATTCTCAGGCCGCCGAGAAATCTCTTGATGAATTGAAAAGCATCCGTAGTGCTAGTGAAGCCCAGCTGGCCGCCGGTATGTCTTAAACCTCATCCCGGCGTAGGCCCTGAATGCCCCAGCTTATGATTGGACCTAGAACTGGCCCAGAGAGTAAACTTCGTGAATCCCTTCATCATAGCCTGTCAGACCAAAAACACCAAGTTCACAGGTATCGCCATCGTCTGCTTATCGCGTTTGATCCTCGTGAGCGCCTTGCCATGGTCCAAACTGAGCCCCGTTCTCGAGGCCCTGCGTGAAGCGACGGCTGCCGGCTTGGACGTGCAGCTTAAGATATTGCAGGCATTGCCGACCTTGCTACAGAACTATGCGAGTGACATCAAAGGCGACTTGCTCGTCACCGCTCTCAATATTTGCTTCATTCTACAGTCAAGTAAAAATGGCGTCGTCAACAACACTTCGGCTGCTACTTTGTCGCAACTTATCATGACGGTCTTCGAAAAGGTTACAGCTGAAGATAGTACGCCTCCACCTCGGAGTTTACTCATTGCACGTGTCCTAATATTTCTTAGAGTCCACATCCGATAGCCCTGTCGTGGGCGAAGCTTCTGTAGGCGAAGGTCGAATGGTCAAGCTGCGTACTGCTGCCATGGACGCACATCGGGTCTTCAGGGACATTTGCCTGATGACTGAGAATCAAAGACCCGAGTATTTGCGCTTCACTGGCCTGCCCCAGACATTCGGCCTCGAACTGATAGAATCGGTCTTGAGTCAGCATGCCGTCCTCTTCTCGGCTCATCCCGAACAAGCCCACATTCTTCGTACTAGAGTAATGCCGTTCATGATTGCAGCACTGTCCGGAAAGCCCAACTTTGCTACCTCTGTCAGACTGGCTCGTATACTGTATACGTTGCTAAAAAAGCATCTGGACATTCTACCGTCAGAAGGTGCCAACGCGTTGGATGCTTTAACCCAGTTACTAGACCAAGATACTCAGACATGGCGACGAGCTCTGTGTATGGAGGTGTTCAGAGGCATATTCGCCGAACCAAGTCTGCTCAGACGTATCTTTACCTTGTACGACGCCAAGGAGGGCGAAAAGAACGTTCTCCAGAATCTCACAGCTACTTTCGTACGGGTTAGTGCGGAGAAACCTGCGGTTATCGGACTTGGTCATCAATCAACGATACCCGTGGCCGATCCATACGCGAGTGTGGGAACATCTTCAGACCAAGCCATGCTCGAATCCAGTGGCGTCACGGGGATCATTGGCGGGTCCGTGAACAACGAGGCACATAACACTGGTATTAGCTCTCAATGGAGCACCATCAGAGTTGCTTGCATAGACCAGCTCGATAAGACAGAACCGCCACCTATCCCCGAATCTTACGTCTACGCACTTACCTTGTCGTGTATCACCTCCCTATCAGAAGGATTAGCCAAACTAATACTCCCACTCACAGTGCCTAGCGACGGGCGCTCTCGTAAGAAAGGATTTAAACAGGGAGATTCGAGCAAAGATTCGGGTCCGGCAGGAGAAACGGGAAGCGCCGACAATCCTAGACTAGGCATTGAGAAAGGCGCTTCTACTACAGCTCTAGAGCGCTCTGCCTCGTTTAAGAAGAATCCAGTGCCAGTCAACCCATTGTCTCTGAAAGATCACCCACTTCATGCCGATGTTCAGACATGCGCCGACATCATCAACGATTGCTGGCCAGCCATACTAGCAACATGCTCAACTTTTCTGTCGGCTGCGCTTGACTCAGAATACTATCACGGTCTAGTTCGAGCATTCCAAAAGTTCGCCCACGTTGCAGGATTGTTACAACTAACAACACCGCGGGACGCTTTCCTGACAACGTTGGGCAAAGCCGCTGTACCTCCGAATGTTTTCACCGCTTGCTTAAATTCAAGCTCCACAAAGCCAGTTGCTTCTAGCCCCCTAACAGAGACACCAAACAGCATCTTGAGTAATGCTCGAGGTCTACTCAGTGTAGACAATCTGGTAACACCCGTGGGTGCTGCCGGCGAGCGCCAAAGACAGGCTTCGATGGACGCGAATACTGCCCAACAAGCACTGAACACACGGAACTTATTATGTTTGAGGGCGCTGCTGAATTTGGGCATTGCCCTCGGGCCAACACTGAGCTCGTCGTGGTCCATCGTTCTTGAGACATTACAGCAAGCAGATTTCATTCTCTTTTCTAATGGCAAAGTACCTGGGAGAACACCGATCGTAGCTAAAGTCTCAGATTCTCGAGCAGAGAGCGAGGCTGCGTCATTACTGGCTAATTTTGGCTCAGAGATAAGATCAGTCGAGACTGCTGCGGCTAGACTACTGGAAAGCACTGTCGATTTTCCCAACGACGCTTTCGTAGAAATTATTACATCTGCCTGCAACCTTTTGGATCAGCAACCCCAACCAGAATCCGAACCACCAAGTCGACCTCTGTCACCGCTAGCGCCACCTACGCCCGGCCTGCGAGCCCCAATCGGTCAACACCGGAGACTCTCTGGTATCGTGCCAACACTTGCCTCAGGGCCTGGTCAAGAAGATCAGTTTGCGCTCGCCAAGATTGGCGATCTCGCAAGTATCAATCTTGACAGGCTTTTGCTTCATGGCCCTAGTGTCTCAGGCTGGGAGCGCATCACGACTGAGCTCATTCGCGCGCTGAGCTCCAGCTCTTTAGCTGCGCCTGTTCGTAATCGTGCAGCGGATATCTTGGTGAGACTGATGTTGGATGCTGCCAAGGCTGTAATGAACAAAAATGACGAGACGCGAGCTAAGGTTCAGCTCCGAATCTTTGAAGCTCTTCGTGCAGCGCTTGTTCCTCTACAAGCCGAAAATCGCGTGGCTTCGGTAACCACATACTCGACGGACGTCGAAATACATAAGATCATACTCGAAGGCTTAAAGAGTCTCGTGGAGGACACTGGCGACGCACTCTTGAGTGGTTGGAATGTCATATTCGATATTCTTGGCACGATATTCATCCCGCAGAGATTTAACGGCGATAGTACATCCGACTCGCAAACCAAGATTCATGTGCTTACAACCAGATCTCCAAAGCTGATTCGATCTGCCTTCAACTCCTTACAGCTTGTTTGCTCCGATTTCCTGACCAGTCTACCCAGGTCATGTTTCCTTATTCTCGTTGATACCCTGTATAACTTTTGCTCGCAAGATGATGATTTGAACATTGCATTGACAGTTAGTATTTCCAGTCCATCTATGTCATGATCTCCCTGCATTAACATTTTCGACCCAGACTGTCACGTTTTTCTGGGATCTATCGAATTTCCTGTCCAGCAGCAACAACAACCTTCTACCCATTACGAACTCCCTCGTGCATAATTTCGACGATGCATCACTTGCTGAAAAGGCTTCGCATGCTGAAAGTGCATCCTCAGATGCGGCTTTATGGATGCTACTTCTGATCCGGCTCACGACAGTCACAACTAATGATAGACTAGATCTAAGAAACAGTATGAGATAGCCCTCTCCTTATATCAGGTTTCGTCTTCTTACTAAATCTCACAGGCGCCATCCAGACACTCTTGAGGATTTTTGATGCATATGGGGACCGACTGACCCCAGAAGCGTGGTCGATTTGTATTAAAGCAGTTATCTTCCGTCTCTTGTCGTCTGTAGAATCAGAGCTTGAAGATATTAGAGGGTCGGATATAGAAGACAAATTCCGCCATGACTGGTACGACACCACTGTTGTTGTCCTCGGCGGGATATCAAATTTGTTAGCCAATTACCTCGACGTCCTGACAGCCCACCCGACCTTCAATTCCTATTGGCAGCAGCTTTTAGGCCATTTCGAAACACTACTCGATTTCCAAGTAACTGACATCAACACGGCTACCTTCAAAGCGTTGACGCAGATACTCTCACACAGTCAAAATGGGTCACAGCAGAATTTCAATAAGTCAACCATTAATCTCGCATGGGATCTGTGGGCGCGTGGAGTCCCCGTCGCCGATACCGAGGCCGTGAAAAAGGCTCCCGACAACCAGAATTCCTTATTAGCATATGTGGCTGCGCTCCGTGACGTTTATAGGCTCATCCGGGATGATCTGACAGCGGAGCACATCGCCCGCATGCTCACACTCTTGCGCGAAGTCATGCAACTCGCCACACCCGGAGCCTTCATAACAGACATCGACCATGCCACGCCCTTGCAGAGCCAGGTATTGGATGTTCTGAAAATGCTCCGAACAGATATTCCCGGAGCGCCGTCCGCTTTGATAACCCAGACATCAGAATTCATCTCTCTTGCTTTTGTTGATGGGAGTAAGGAAGCCAGTCAACGCACCTCGCAAAAGCGTACTTATGTTGCGATGTCCAAGCTAAGCATGGCGATATTACAATCGCTCATCGAGTCACATGCAGCGGACACAGATATATACAGCAACGGTGCTTTGTTGACCGCGCTGTCGGCTCTGGCCAAGCCTATCGTGTTGAAATACCAATTTCCCATCATTGCCAAATCAGACCAACCATGGAAGCAGGCGACTAAGTCCTCCATCGGAATCTTGCGAGTCACTCTGAGCCAACTCGTCTCGCTAGATCTTCCGCGAGCCATGCTACAGGAGATATGGCACATCATTGTCACGATCGCAAATAGTATCACAGACGCAGATTGCGAAGGGGCCCCGGACAAGATTAACATCGCTGAAGATGAGAAGTTCGACATTGAGTCGTTCAGTCAGCTGCGAAATCTGATCATCCCATATCTGGGAGCTCAAGTCGTCCCCGACAAGACGCGAAAGATACTTGCAGAAAGCCTATTCCGAATGTCCATCATCCACACCCCTACGCCTGCTGAACTCTCGGCCATCAATGGGGGTGATGCTATGGGACTTTCGAATCTTTACAAAGGCCGTCGGGGCCAGACTATCGACCCTGCTCCTTCTAGACGCGCCAAAATGTCCTACGTCTGTCTGGACGAGCTTTTCGCCCTTGTAGCAAGTCAGGATGAAACCTCTGAGACACAGATTGCCATCCAGCCAACGCCAGACTCCCCACCATCATCTGGGAGCGCCGCGTCAGAGGATGTTCACGAGCTCAGTGTTAGGCTAGCGAGAACCACAGCTCCGTATCTCATCCTCCGGGCTGCCCTTACACTGCGAGCCTACGTAGCTGATCAGCCACTGCGTGGACGGATGCCGCAGCCGCTGAGCCAACGCAAAGAACTGGCGCGCATCTTGGAAAGGCTCGTCGACTTAAAGAGCGAGCCCGAGGCTATACCGGATACGCCGAATGTGGAGAGTGAGAGTAGGAAACACTTGCTTCGGCTTTATCCCCTGATTGTTAAAGCGTCGAGTGTCGCTGGTACGAGCGGGGATGAGAAGGTCGCTAGGCTCTTGACGGAGGCGCTTGAGGTTGTGGGGAGTGAGTTAGGTGTATGATCAGCTATTAAGCTAAAAGGAACAGACGATATGCGCGTAGATCTCCAGGCCGAATCACATTTAATTTGTGTTGTTTTTGGTCCTCAGTGAATGTCACAGTGTGTGCTCCCTGTTTCAACGGCTACTTAGTGAGTATAGTACTACAGTATGTATCTCTGCCAGAGTAGAATTACACGGGAACGAATAATGTCCCAGGGGAGTAAGTGGATAGATGTAAATGTAGGCCTTTTGTGATGCCGTTGACGCCATGCTGACTTGTTTCTTTTCCTTCCCCCCTTCTCTCATAATCCTCGACCCGATACTAGAGTTCAACTGGTGCAGGTCAGACAGATGGGATGGGGGGCTATAATACACGCGTGTCCGTGATGATACATGAGCCGTAACCTGGGTTATGTGAACCCATGGTGCTCTTCATGGCCTTACAGGTTTATAAAGTCCCGACTGTGGTTTTACTTCTTGGCAGTAGCGTTATCGAATTCCTTCGCGATGGAATCAACAATACTCTCCTCCTTCACCTCCTCAGGCTCATTCTTCTTGCTCTGTTGTTCCATGAGGGTTTTCGCCATAGCCCTGCTCTGCGCCTCGCCGACTTTGCCGTAAACACTCAGACCGGTGGCGATCATACCGCCGATATCGCCCACATTGCCGGGTACGACAACAGCAGTGCTCTCGCGTGCGAGCTTGCCGAACGCATCGACGTATTTCTCCGCCACGGAGAGGGAAACAGCACCTTGGGCGGATACACCACCCGTGGCGATACTCTGACCGACTGCCTCGATTCCAGCGGCCGTGGCCTGGGCTTTCATGAGGATAGCCTCGGCCTCACCGCTCGCGCGGTTGATCTGCTCTGACTTGAGAGCTTCCGAGGCCAAGATTACACTTTGTTTCTTACCCTCTGCAATGTTGATCGCGCTCTGTCTCTGACCCTCGGACTCCAGAATTTCTGCGCGTTTGGACCGCTCGGCGGTGACTTGACGGTGCATGGCTTCGACCACGGGTTCGGGGGCGTGGATGTCGCGGATCTCGTACCGGAGACAGGTCACGCCCCAGGCTTGAGCTGCTTCGTTGATCGCCGCGGTTATGTTTGTGTTGAGTGCTGCGCGCTCTTTTAACACGTGGTCTAGTGTTAGTTGACCGATTTCGCTGCGCATTGTGGTTTGGGCCAGTTGGGAGATTGCGTATTCGGCGTCTTCCACACCGTAACTATCGGGAACAAAATATTAGTCATTTAGTTAACTTTTTGCGGCTCTTGATAAGATTCAGCCCGAGGTGTGAACTGTAATTACTTACCTGGCCTTATATGCATCGAAGACCCGCGTGAAAAGAACGCCGTCGAGCTCGAGGGTGACATTGTCGGCTGTGATGGCGCTCTGTGAGGGTATCTCGATAGCGACCTCTTTCAAGCTCTTGACGTAGGCGATGCGGTCGAGGAAGGGTATGAGGATGGCTAGACCGGGGTCGAGGATGCGGTGGAACTTGCCCATGCGCTCCACGATCCAAGCTGTTTGTTGCGGGACGAACCGGACTACGGTGTTTGCTGGGAGCGACGGACGCTGGAAATATGAGGGGGGCGAATGGCCCATTCCGAAGCCGCCTGATGGCGGCGGCGGTGCGAGGGACTTTGCTGTGCTGTGGAGGGTTCGGACGATGATGGGCGTCGTGTTGCGCAGGGTGGACGGGGAGACATTGAGACGCAGGCCGGAGGTGCGGCTTGCTCTCCAGAGCTTGTCAGCTCGCGTCAGCGACATGGTGCTGAGGTTGGGCCGTGGGCGTCGTGGGGACTGTGAATTGATTGTCGGGATGAAGCCGAGCTCTGGTCTGCTTGTAGCTCCGGGTTGAGATTCAGTCGAACGAATGATGGCATTTTCTGGAGTCACAGTGTCTTTGCGTCAGAGTTTCTCAACACCGCACGGTACTTGAGACCCCTTCTCCTTCCCACGAGGGCCACCAACGCCACCAATGTCGTTGTCGCAGCTGCCTGAAAAAGCACCGAGACATGCACGTGGTTTCCACCCCAAATCAAAATGCTTTCTTGTCTCGAGTAAAACGAGCTTTCGATGACAAACGCTTCATTCTTCACCGTCCAACGCTACTTCGTTCTCCAGACGCTGGGTGAGCTATCCCAATATGAGCGGCATCGCCACTGGGAGATGAAGGAGTATATTTCAGACGAAGCGACGCCATCTTACGCTATTCTCTCCAATACCTGGGGTGACAGTGAAGTCAGGCTCCAGAATTGGGACAAGATAGAGTCCAGACAGATTGAGAGTATGGATGCGTTCCGAAAATCGACTACTTTTGCAAACAAGCGGCAGCTCATGGTATAGAATGGGTTTGGGTCGACACGTATGTAAATCATCCAACCATGTTTTCTACTACTTACCAGATTGTAAACTTTATCCAGGGGCTAATTGGGGACGAAAGAATGCTGTTTCGATAAGAGGAGCAGCGCTGGACTAACCGAACTCATAAATTCGATGTCTCGCTGGTACCGTCATACGGCGGTACAATGTGCTTACCTATCAGATATGGAATTAGCTCAAATCCGAGAGGAGCACTATATCTGTAAGATTTGGTAGTTTATACGTGGATGGTCACTGCAAGGATTAATAGCATCGTCGGAATCTACGATGAAACTGGCACTATCTAGGCACGAGGTCTCAGTTTGCGGCTTCTATCTCCCTTTGCACGGAGATCGACGAAGAATACCGCCTTGGGGCTGCCTCGAGGAGGCACTTATTGCCCAGCGTATGTCTTGGGCCGCGGAACGAGAGACCTTTCGCAAAGAGAATATGGCGTATTGCTTGCTAGGTGTCTTTGGTAATTATCTGCCAATGATCTATTGAAGCAGACGAGGCATTCCAGAGACTCCAGCATGAGATCAGGCATGTATACCGAGGACCGTACGCTTTCCGCCTGGGGAAATATCGTCGTGATATTTCCGCGATAGGTTGACGATGATGCGTAATTCGTTGGTAGCCGACGATCGAGTACTGTCCTGATCTTGTGGATGAGCCGCTTTTGGAAGAGCCTAGCAGACTCCAAAGCCCCCGGTGGCTTTGAGCGTATGCACAACCTAAGCTCTTTTTCCGGCAGTGGCGTGGAGGCTTTCAGTCACCGCTCGTCGCCGGCCGAGCGGTTTGCGTCGAACTTCCGATCATCACACCAGCCCGGCCATATGCCGCTAACACCTGGCACATCCACGGATGATGCAACTTCGCAAATACTATTTGGGTGCGTTGATGCGCGTTTCGCAAGATACGTCAGATACGGGCGGACAGGCGTTGGTCACCATCCCGCTGGTTCAAGGCACAGGATATTGTGGTCGCACATCCGAGGTTTTTACTAACCGCGGACTCTCCTATCCGGATGCAGGGCATCTAACATGGTTTACAATAAAAGAACTAGCTTGATGGAGAAGAGGAAGATGGCATATCAAGCTCGGATGAGCGGATTCATTCTGCGAAAGTTCATGGCTAATGACTGAGTTGTCCGCAATGCCAGTGGCGCGTAACTGAGAGCTTGTGAGGGATTTATGAGACGCCCGGCATCTTTGCGATCGTCTGTTCGCCAGCATACTATTCAGACCGGATATAAGCAAATGGCTGCTGAGGGTCGCTTTTGGCGACAAGCGACAAGCCAAAAACTCGAATATCGAAACCCCCGGTTGTACGCATCAGCAAACCATCTCATTTCGTCACTTGCATCACCCCTCAAACTATTGTTCTCGGCCCCATGTTTGCTCTCTTCTATGGACCGATCGTGGTGTCATCAGAAAGGGGCTTTGAATATAAGAAAGTTGTTCTTAACGTTTCTACCCGCTATACGATTCGGCCTTTCATCGTCCATAATGTAACTTCGAACAATCCGCGGCCCGCATCCTGCGCCTCATGGGGATGAGACAGAACACCAAAGAAGGAGGTCGACTCTGTCGACGATGGTGTTCGCCGATGCAGCATTCATATCTAATCAGCAGTGTCCAGCGCAGTGCAATCAATAATCAATTGGGCAATTTGCCAGTGATTCAAGCGTTCTATACACTAGTGGAATTTCTAAGAGCGAATAGTGACTGCAGGGGAGACATCGATGCGTAGTGAAGCGATGTCTTGCGGTAGGGATGGGATGCGAAGACCACAACAAGATACAACTTGAGTGACGGCATTGAGAAGCCCATTGTACTTAAGGGACCCAATCTCTGCATATCAATGTTTCGCGGAAAATTGGGCAAAGACGCAACCGTATGAGCACACGATGGCCATGTCAAGCGACGCGTGGCTAGTAATGAACGTCGAGCTCGACCATCGACCAACGCAGGCGATCTACATCATGATTCGGCGGGTATCTTGAAGACGACGGTGATGGCGATATTCAAGACGATGGACGGAGCTCGAGGTTTGGTCAATCGCCTGGCGGCCCATTTGCCGACATCATCAATCTGGTGTTGGACGACGAAGGCCGCTGAGAGTAGGTATGCTTACGGGTACCTGCAGCATAGGGGTGTGCATGATGCGATCGGAGTGCGGCGCGTTTATGTTCATGATCTATGAGTATCCATCTGAGTTTCCGGCTGAGCTTCTCAAGCTCCAGTCACTCCTCCGTCCGAGCAGATCATGCACGACACGTGAGTAGGATGGAAATTGGTATGGCGAGGTTGGCAAGTTGGGTCTCGGAAATTTGCGGGAAGCTGAGCAGTTCCGGTCTATCCCGATCACGCGATTAATTCGAATTGCAGCATGTTACTCGCTGCAAAACACGCCACCCGCACCCTTGGATGCCTTGCTGTGTCTCGCCAAGGACGCATGGCAATACATCTGCTAGACGCTAGGTATCCCGACCTGGCGAGACCCGGGCAGCAATGGACGCATTGATCATACAATGAACTGACAAAACCTCTACACCGCAATGGAAAATTTGCGTTCGTCGGGCGTTACCACACGGGTTCGCACGATGCCTACTGGACCCGGTTCAGAGTGATCCGTATATAATGTAACGAGGCAACATTCAACATCATGTCTATTCTCATGTTTCCCAGACACAAGTAATTCAATACACACACAATACAACAACAAACACACACTCATCAATCACCACCTTCATCCATTCTACATGCAGGGTGATATCTTTCAGCTCGATCAACTGGCCACCCGGGCCTTTAATCCGATCGCACCAACTGGACAGCCACAACGTCGCAAGGTAGTAGATCAGCCCCAGGTTGCAATCTACAACGAAGACGATCTGTCCCACCTACTCTTCGTGGACCACCACCATCACCACCATCATCAAGATGACGGCAACGTGAACCCTTCCGCACATTTCGCTGGAAATGATGCCGAACCCCAGATGATATTCTGGAGCGACTCAGACTCATGTTCTGAGTTCGACACTCAATCACCACCCACACCATTGACTCCAGTTTGTGAGGAGGCTGCTCTCGACGCCTACCGCGCGAAGGGCCGGCGCAATGCCGTAGCTGTTGCCTTCGAAGATGGCTTCGAGTTTCCCGTCTTCCTCGGAAGGCAAGCAGAGGAGTGGCCGTGCAGTCTCCCACGGCAGATGCACAACCCGTTACCGTCTGCGCCGGTGACTACTACCCCTCCAGTAACGACAGCACCTGTGCAGATGTCTACAGTTGCGCCTGTCGATGATATCAGTGGTCCAATGATGTCGTGGTGGCCTACACCATTGGAGCTTGACGACAACACTTGGTCAAGCGAGAGAGCGGAATGGGAGAATGAGCACGAGCTGTCAAATCAACAGGCGCCACAGACGGACATGGGTAATATGCAGCATGGCACTTCAGGCAAGAGGAACTATGTGACGCCTGTTGACAGTATCGAGGGTCCCATGATGACCTGGTGGCCGTCAAGTCCGGACATGATGGAACATGAGTGGAATGAGAGATTCTACGAATGAAAGCTCCATTTTGGTGCTTTTCCTCTAATGATCATCAAGCGTTGCCAAGTAATGGCGAGAGTGCGCCGAACGCATTCTCGACATCAGGCATTGCGCCCTTTCTAATCATGACAAAAGTTCCGGGTTCTGGCGTAATGGAATTGGGCATGGGTTTTGTTGGTTGCGCCGACTTTGATACCCATATGTATATACAGACTTTCATCTCTACATAATAGAACTCAGTTCACATCATCGAATGCTTTTTGCAAGAGTACTGGGCTTATTTATTCACTGATCCGCAAGCTGATGCGCAAGATTGATGCCGCCGCTTGAGACGAACTGGTTCGTGGCGTGATGGCATGGCCGAACAGTTTATGGTGGTGAAACTTGTGTGGTTGACCGAAGGAGCATGCAGTGGCACAACATCAAACCAAAACTTGATTCTGGTCGTGGCGGAACCCGATGTGAGGCTGCAAAGTCATTTGTTGCGTCTTTGGAGCGACCAAAATCCTGTGTGAGAATATGCTGAAAACAGTATATTCATTAACAAAGAGAGACGAAAACGGCTAATTTACTTAAATATGTACGAAAGCAGTGTATATAATAGACAAAAAGGTTTAGTTATATATATATATATAGGATAGATAGGTAGTAAATAGCCTTTGGAGTTATTATTTATTATTAATATATTACTTTACCCCTATTATATTTATTTCACTTTAGTGATAATTACCCCTATTTTTATGCTTTATTATAACCTTTAAAAGGTTATAAGCCCGGATATAAAGGTAAATCTTACTATATATACTGTTTAAATATATATACTATTTAGTAAACTATTAAATTATTAATTAGTAAAGGGGTAAAAGGACAGCTTTAGAGTTAACACTTATATAGTAATATTTACACCGATTAAAAACATACTATATTATTACTTTGCTTTAGCAATTGTTAAACCTATTTTATTAAAGTGCGAAAAAAAGCCCTTAGCTAATTAAAAGACGTAGAAAACTTTATTTTAACGTTACTTAAACCTAAAGCCAATCTTAAATTAGTAATTACTACTAACCTGTTTGGCAAGGCATAACAACCTATTTATTTGCGCAAACTAACGATTATTGCGCTTTTTTTGTTTAAAAAAGGATTTAACTATTTAATTAATCAGAGGACGTAGAAAACTTTATTTTAACGTTAATTAATTTGTCAGAATTGTTAATATAGATTACCGGCTATACTACCTACGATACACCTATTTAACTCGATTAATATAAATCGTATAACACTATATCCGATACTATTTTAAAAAGGATTTTTTGCTTTTTATAATAAAATAACTATTTATAAGGAGACTAGCTTTTTAAAGCTATCTAGAAGCAAAAACTACTAAGTGTGGTTTATAAAGGCAGAATCTCTTTTTACGGATAAAGATTACATTAAGGCTATATAAAATAACAGGGTTAACGCAACCACAAACTAAAAGGCACTTAGTTTTATACGGTTTATATACGAAAACGGTCCTTTTTTATTATTAAAAGGGGTATAATCGGCTAAAAAAGCCTAGAAAAAGCTTAAGAACTTGTATAATAAGCGAGGCTTTATTACTAAATACTTAACTCTAAAAAAGCTATTTAATACCACTTTCGATAATTTCGAAAATATAGAGACTTATTTGAATAAAGTCACCGAATTAGTTAATAATCTACGAAATAAGGAGATTTATTTACTAAAACAAGTCGTTATATCGTGGATTTTAAACAGCCTAAGAAACGAATATAAGGGTTTTATTTCTAGCATTACCTAGGACTTATAAAGAGATTTTAATATTTATTTGACTAAATTTCTATTTTCGAATTTTATAAATGTATTTAAAAATAAAAAAAATTTAGTTATATATTTACGGAATAGGAAGAAGTAAAAGGAGGCCGTAAAATGCGATAATTGCTATATTAAAAGGTATAAACAGAAGGATTGTTGGTTTTTCTATATTAATAAAGCTTTAAAAAATTGGAAAAATAAAAGAGGAGTATAGAAGGCTTTTAAAAAAACTACTATAATAAAGTACTAAAGACAACCTTTAAAAAAAGAAACCTTTATCGAAATGGAAAACGAAGATAAGCAAAAAAAGACTAAAAAAGTTAATATTATTTCGGAAAATTTTAGCGATTTTAACTTCGATTTCGAAGATATAGAAATAAATAACCCTTATAATTATATATTGACTTTTAAAGAATATATAATTAATAGTAATTTAAATAATATAAGGGACTCGTTTTTTAAATTATTATATAGATTTACTATAGATAGTGCTATAATAATAAACGTATATTATAATAAAGAGTTATTTTTTACTTTAAAACAAATTAATACAAGTGTTAATTAGGGTGAAGCAAAGTTTATTATTATAAAAAAAATAGGGGATATTTTAATACAAGACCCTTATACTAAAAAATACCTCTTTATAATAAACGCTTTTTATATACCTTCTATTAGTTTAAATATAATAAGCGTAAAAAAATATAAAAAATTTAAATTTGTATTTAAAAAGGACCTAACTGTTATATATAAAAACAATAGCAATAAGGATATTTTATTTAAAGCAACTTTTATAAAGGGGCTATATTAAATAAAAACAACAGTCTTAAAGAATAAAGAATATATAAACATAATAGATACTTTCGAGAAAGGACTAATAAATAACCTATATAAGTAGTATATAAGATTAGGCTATATATTATATAAAGCCGTTATTAAGTACTTGAAAAATAGAGATATTTATATAAGTTAAAAAGAGATTCGAGATTTTATGCTTAATCCTTGTGATATATGCTTATAGGTAAAAAGCTTAACTTCGATAAATAAGGTTTTTATAAATAAGAAAAATATAGATATACTAGAGAGAATATATAGTAATTTAAGTGGAAAACTCTTTTTAATATATGATAGGTTTAAATACTATATTATTTTTTTCGATAAAAAAACTCGATATTTAAATATAAAGCTGTTTAAAACAAAAAACGAAGCATATTAGGTTTTTATTAAATTTAAAAAGCAAGCTGAAAATATAAATAACAAGAAAATTAAAGAGTTTTTTACAAATAACGGAACTAAATATATAAATAAAAGATTTAAAATTACTTTAAATAATTACGGAATAATACATCAAAACAGTCTACCGTATATAAAAAAACCTAATAGGTTAATAGAAAAAGTGAATTTTACACTATTTAACCTCGTAAGGTGTTTTTTTTTAACCGCAAACTTACCTATATAGTTATAAAGGGAAGCGTTAATTACAGTAGTATAAATATATAATATAAAGCTATATAAAGGAATAAATAATAAAACTTTTTATAAGCTATATTATAAAATAAAGCCATTAAATAAATTTAAGACGTAAGGAAGTATAGTTTTTTATAAAGATCTTATTTATAAAAAAAAGCTTAAAGTCAAGAACTATAAAGGGGTATTTATAGGCTTTAGATCTAACTATAACTACTATAAGGTTTTCGATATATATATAAAAAAGACTATTTAGGTAAAAGATATATAAATATTTGAAAATAAATTTATAAAAAAGCTATCTAAAACGGTATATTAAGATAAAAATAATATAAAAAACGTTTTTAATAGTAAATTTAATAGTAAACTTAACGAAAAACCTTTATATAAAAAATATAAAGTTAAAGTATATAATAATAACGGAAACGATATATAAAACTTTATCGAGTTTTTAAAAAATAAAGAAATATATATAATTAAAAATACTACTTTGGCAAATATATTTTATATATCGAATAAAATTAAGTATAACTATATATTTACAATATTAACTTTTAAGCTAAATAGTTATAAAAAAATAATAAGAAGTGTTTATAAGCATAAATAAAAACGTGCTTTAATAGATAAAATAAACAAGTTAATTAACTAAAAAGTATACTCGATAACTAAATTATTAAAAGATAAGAAAACTATTAGAGGCAGATAGGTGTATAAATAAAAAACTATTATAAATAAGACTTTTATAAAAGATAACTAGATAATAGATAAAAGCAAGACTATACGTTTTAAAGTAAAATATGTAGTATAAAGGTTTAATTAATAATAAAGTGTTGATTATTTAGAGACTTTTTTTATTATTTACAGACTAAAGAGTTGGTATTTTATATTAATAATAGCTATAAATAAAGGATGGGCCATTATATAATAGGACGTAAAAAACGCTTTTTTATATATATATATCGATTGTAAGATATATATTTAATTATTAAAAGGCTTTTATAAAGGCAACGAATATAAAAATAAAGTAGCAAGACTTTATAAAGCCCTATATGGCTTAAAACAAGCCCTAAGACTATAGTATAAATATATAACGAATATATTAAAAAGCCACGGCTTTACGATATTACCTTTTAATATAGAGGTATTTATACATTTTAAATTTCAAATTATTATAGCTTGCTATATAGATAATATAATAACTATAGCCCTTAATAAGGAGGTAATATATATATTTGTAAATAAACTTTATAAAAATATAAAACTAAAAAAGCAAAAAAAAATAACTTTTTTTTTAAATAACGATATAGAAATAAACTAAGTAGAAAAGACTATATTTATAAGTCAAAAAAGATATATTACGAAACTTATAAACAAGTTTAATAAAAGCCCTTTTTTAAAACTAAAAGACCTACTAGGAATATTTGGAATAAAGTTAAAGAAGAACGGAAAATAGGCTTTAAAGAGTAATATATTAATATATTAGAAAAAAATAAGCTTTTTGCTATATATTTCGTTAAAAACAAAACCGGATATAGCGTTTTTAGTATATTATTTAGCACGTTTTATAGCTAATCTAGGTTAAAAACACTTTAACGAGCTATAATATATATAGGAATACTTAATAAAATACCTTAATTTTCGATTTATTTATAACTGTAAAAGGGATAATCTTTTTATAAAAGGATATTTAAATATTGATTGGAGTAACGATTTAAATAATAAAAAATCAATTTCAAAATATATATTCAGTGTTTTAAAAGATATATATATAAATAACCCTATAAGTTAAAGTTTTTAGCTTTAAAAGTCTATTGCTTTAAATAGTTATAAAGCTAAATATATAGCTTTAAGAGAAGTAACGAAAAAAGGTATATATATAGCTAATATATTTAATACGTTAAACGATACGTTAAAATTAGGATATAAAGATACTATACCCTTTATATTTACGGATAGCGATTTAGCTAAGAAATTAGCTAAAAATCCTAAATTTTATAAAAGAACAAAATATATAAATATAGCTTATTACTATACGAAAAATGCTATAAAAAAGAAATAAGTAAATATATAATATATACCGGCTAAATACTAATTAGCGGATATATTAACTAAAAACGTTTCGAAAGTTTTATTTAAAGATTTTATCACTTTAAGCGGTCTTTAATAAAGGTTTTTACTAATAAAAAAGTGTTTTTCCTTTTATATAAAGGTTAAAAGGAGTTAGTTTTTTCCTTTTAAATAACTAATTTATACATTATATAAGTATAAATTAAAGGGGGATGTGAGAATATGTTAAAAACAGTATATTTATTAATAAAGAGAGACGAAAACGGCTAATTTATTTAAATATATACGAAAGCAGTGTATATAACAGACAAAGAGGTCTAGTTATATATATATATAGGATAGATGGGTAGTAAATAGCTTTTGGAGTTATTACTTATTATTAATATATCACTTTACCCCTATTACACTTATTTCACTTTAGTGACAATTACCCCTATTTTCATGCTCTATCATAACCTCCAAGATCCTGCCACGAATGCTACCTTCCATAACAAAACGACTGAGTTGATCTCGCGTATCGCGAGATGGTACGGAGAACGGAAGACGGAAGATGAGATAAGGAGCCTTTCCGACCAGCATCAGTCAGAGTATCCTTCTTCCCGCAATTTGTACGAGAATGCCATCCAGAATCACTTGATGCTAGGGGTTCGATCTGTGCCGTCAATATGTCGGTGCAATACCCTCTCGCAGAGCCTACCGGAAATGCCTGCCACGTCGGGTCGTATGTAATAAGTGAGCGGCCATAGCCTTTTGCTCGCCCTTCAACTTCAAATGCCTATGTAGTAAAGAGGCTCGCGATATCGAGTGGTCACGATACATCTTTGACGACGAGCTCAGGAACCCCTAGTAGCACAAGCACACTGTTACTCGATTCTATCGGTTTCGTTGGTAGATAACTTGTTTGTGGTAAGAGCCACTGCCCGTCAGATGTCGGCAAAATCAAGTGCGAAATCACGGTCTTCGCGACGGTGCCAAAATTTGCCAACTTATCAAAGTCTTGGTAAAATCCAATGAAACGTCTCAGTATTTCGCGGCTTCGAGATCCGCTGGTTAGGATATTCATTCGAGAGTTAGGCGTTACGTTTTTGCACATTTAGGGGAGATCCATCATACCACTTTCCTGTTAATCACCATGCATCCAATCTGAATGTCCCATGTATCCCTACCCCGTTGTTTACAAGGAAATGTCTCCGTGACCGTCAGGCCACAGGTTCCAGTTCCTATGTACTTAGGGGCCGAACTGGTGTGCCTGCTGTTTGGACTTGCTTCGTCGTCTCGTTGTATATGGTCAATCGAAATCCTATAAGATCAATTTCGGGTGGTATCAATGTCCTCGCGCAGCAGCGCAAAAGGGAAAAGGGGCAAAATACATAATACCTGGTTGAAAGACTCCACACCCTGAAGGTGTAAGGCAGGCTCTCGCGCAGAATAGCTAGAGTGGCAATGGTCTCTTGCCATACTAGAACTAGAGAATACTACTGTAAGGAGATGAATACCATGGTTCCGACTGTCGTGACCCGACAGAGCTGGGGAGGCAATGAGGGTGTTGCTAACAGGGGAGACCTCTGTAGCTATGTCACTGCACGCACCGTAGCAGGCGTGGAGACTTACTACAATATCGCGTCGATGGGAAAGTCGCAGTGGTAGCCATTCTTAGCCATGATCAGAGGGCCGAGATCTTACAAGAACTGGAGGCTTCTTAGAAGCTTTGGGAAAAGTTTGTGCTGGTTTGCAAAAAGAGCCTTGCCATGTCCACTAGGCCATTCAAATGTTGCTGTGTTCGGTCTTCACTGGCTCAAAGTATTGAACTGATTATACCGGGAGGCCGCAGCCTGAAATATGAACTATGAAGGATTTTGCGCGGGAGCCTTGTGGCAAACTCATCGAAACCAGCAATTTGCCTCTCTTCACGGCCATCGAGGTCTCAATCCGCCGAAGCTCACAGATTTGCTCTGATCGAGAATTATAGCTGTCAAAGCCCTGTTGTATTTGATCGCCACGCCACGCAAAGGGCACACATTTCGGAGAGTGGCTGGCTGACCCCGCCAACTTCCGAGATGGTAGGTTGCAGCGAGCCATTTGGGTCCCGTAAAGGAGGTGTTACGTGTTCTGGGCATATCCTCGTGTCGACCTATTGGATCCGAGTTAGGTGGTTCTTGCGTGTCATCTCTGCACTGTCACCAACAAACGCGGTATCAGGATCCAATCACAACTTGAAAATGCCGGCTTGGCCTGATGGCATAATCACCATCTCAGGCAATGTAGTTGTGAAGCGATAGCGATAGCGAGTTTCTACCCAGGTGCAGTTTCAGACGTAACTCAAATAGTAGATAGACTTGTTAATGACAGTATCGCGGAGGCGGAATGCACCATCCAACTGAATACGCAGGTAGTCATGAACCGACATTCTATTGGCTATCTTGCCTCCACTGAGGATCTTTTGTTCTCTGACTAGAGTGCCGGAACGATGATTGCGAGGCCTGCCACTCTGGTAATTTGCCCTATATGTCAGATTACGTGCATGAACCTCTTGTCACACCCTAATGCTATAGCAATCGAATCCTATCATCGCTTTGCTCATAATTATGCCTAGACATTCGAAGCCTTCAATGTAAAACGTAGGGATCACTTACGTGTGGCGTGTGATGTATGCACCATACGTCGACCCCGCGATCCCATTTGTTGCAGAGTGGCGTTGTGTCACAGAGAATATTGATGCATCCTTCGAGTCAGCCAACTAAGCGATCTCTACAACCACTGGCAGCGCGAGAGGTCACTCACGGGACGTCATGTAGCCACTCAGAGTCTCAGCCGCTCGATGTTTAGCCCACCAGTTGAAATTCGTGCCCGAACGCTACTCATAGATATATCACACACACGTCAGTGGCGAAATATGCCAGTCGTTGGTATTTTGTACTATAGCTTGATGCTCTCTTACCAAGACCGAGGGTAAATTACGGTAGGTAGCAAACCCATGCGAACCTATACGAACGCAGGTCGTTAATTTGATTGATCTGTAATAATAGCGGGAACAACCGATTGGACACCCACCCGTCCGATGATGCATTCAGATTGGACCCTACCTGCCTATGTAAAGTTTCGACTTCTAAATCCGGCACTCAAGACCTGGTTAATTAGCCCCGAGGACACTTTAGATTTGGCTTCATACTACTGCTGCACGCACGCGCGCACGTGTCCGCGCCAGACATTTCCTTATCTGCACAGCGATCCATCATCGACCGACGACATATGCTGGTGTCTTGGAGAAATCTAATCATCTGGACTTAGGTCAATTGGGACTTAATTCCGCTAGAGAGAGATCTTCTGAATTTCAGACCAATGCCGTGGAACTCCAAGGGACTTCAATTCAAGAAATGCAGGCGGGAATAATAACCCCGAAACCCGGCCTTGAACTAACGGCTGTTCCACATCCGAAGGCGAAAGTTATGTGGGGTCGGTACAGATGAATAACTATATTGATCTGTTGCTACTGCCTTGCGTCTCGCAGTCGGACAGTCGTAGTCCTGACAAACATACATACATGCGGTAGGACAAGACAGCCTTCGCTTCGAAGAAGACCAATAGTGTGCCTCGACTCGTCGTCTGACGTTATATCGTTGGCATGCCACATGTCAATGAAAGTGCTCTGACGGAGGTACGCCTCTCTCCTGCAGCTCCATGTCATTCCTATCACATTATACGATACTCCAACTGGCCTCCACACAATAAGTCACGAAGGATTGCGTCTCTGAGTTTGTTCGTATACTTGATCCAGTTATACTGGCAAAATGGTTTAGCTGATTGGCTCAGCAAGCTCCGCCCACGAAAACCAATATAAGCGAAGCGGAGGCAAGCACGTGGGCGCCTCGGGCACTACCTTTAGGCGAGCTAGGATCCTTACGTCAAATTCTAACAAATTTGCCAGATTACCACCCCTTCTGAATTTACCCCACCATCGACTACAAATGGAATCTGCATAGACTCGATCGAGTGCTCAAGGATTTGTCGCTGCGCGGCTCCACCCATCTTGACCTTTGTTCATCCTGAGGCGGTTCGGTAATCGAGGCGGTTTTCGCTTGCATAGTCGATCGTAGTAGAGTTTCAGACTTTCCACCACATAGGTTCTCCATATTATGATACTTTCGGCAACGCGGGCCTTGCTACTTTAGAGTGAGGCCATGTAAAGTTTACTCCATACCGTACGTTAAAGGCTTCGCCTGGAAAATGAAGTTGTTGCGACCTCTTTTCATAGCGGTGAGGCATTAATCTCGCAGTTTTGGTATACCATTCATTCTCTGGCCTACCCTGACAAAGTGCACGGCATACTATTCATCTCTATTCTCGAGACTTGTACCATTTTGTAGTGCTATACCAAGGTCGTATAAGGGGGATGGCAGTAGGTGCTGTCTTCGTCTTGTGTCTTCAAGAGGCGCATGCGCTGTACAGTCGTATATACGGGCTTTTCTAAGGATTGACAATGATCACACAATCACATACTGTAAAGGCTCTCGGCTTTCTGATTGTCCAGATGGGTCGTGATGACTGGGGCACGATTGGTTCGGATGATTGGACCAGAGATCTAAACCCCAGATGCGATCGTTGCCAACCCTTGCTAGCTAACCTGCTATTGAGGTAATTAACCTAAATTGAACATCTATACTAGCCCGCTCTGACCCATCTACCAGGTTCTCAGACAGAAAGTTCCATTGCTAATGAAACTATTAACCCGACGTCCTGGGCGGCGGTACTGCAATAATCTTGATCAACGTGATATGGGACGAGAATGAGCGAGTTAGCATAGCTTAGTCCCCACGACGCTTCTCATTCTTGTCCTCTTTCCAGTCCATGACTCTGCTTGACTCCAGACGCTACAAGCAGGAGTACGGATGACTTGGAAATTCAAGCGCACGGTGACATGTTGTGTGTAAAAGGGTGGGTAGACTTAGTCACTAACATCCTGGAATCATTCAATGTTATATTGAATCGTCCTAACATGAGTGGGTGGAATCGCACAGGTACCCAGGCAACGCGTCCTATGGGTTGTCGCCCATTCATAAATGGGAAAGGGACCTACTCTATTCAACGGCAGTTGGCCCGCTAGCCGTACGAAGAACCTGCCCCTCCTCGGCCTCTGCCTACCTCTACATGGATATAATTCGGGTTGGTACCCAAGGTCCTGGTCTACCATTTTGATTCTTTGCTACTCCATCCTCCTACATCTACATACCGCCATGGCGTTGCAGAGTTGGATGCTGGTCCTTGTGGCCTCGCTCACCTATCTTGCCGCTCTGGTCGCCTACCGCCTGTACTTCCACCCACTCCGGCACTTTCCCGGTCCCAAGATAGCGGCCATCACTGGGTAAGTACCTCCCTGGAACCTGGTTTCTTCGTTCCTGCGCAGTGCTTCCACTTGTTCAGATTCTCGTGACCTCTCCCATCTGCAGGCTTCCAAAGCACCACGAGAAGCGAATTTCTATTGACCACTGTTGGTCAGAGGGGTAGTTGCTGACTTTGATTATATAGGTGGTACGAATGCTACCATGATCTGAAGCGACCTAGAGGCATGTTCATGTACAAAATACGGGAGCTTCACAAAATCTACGGTAATGAGCATGTTTGCGTATCCTCCTGCCTTCATCACTAATGATTCCTAGGCCCGGTAGTCAGAATAAGCCCGGATGAGATCCACGTCCATGACTCAACTTGGATCGACACAGTCTTCGTCAATCCTGCACAGGTATATTGCCCGGTTCTTAGGTACTGACCTTAGTGTACTGATGGCTCAAAGGGTGCGCGCGACAAATATGGTCCTGCAGCTGCTCAAGCAGGAACCCCCGACGGAGGTATACCTTACTCACTTCGCCCCTATTAACTCTGACCTGACAGTTAACTTATTTACTAGTTTTCGGCACTGCCCTGAACAATCTTCATAAGAGACGTCGTGCAGCCTTGAATCCTCTATTCTCCAAGACATGTGCGAGCCTCGCCGAGAAGATGATCTATGAAAAAGCAGAGCTCTGTCAGTAACTTCTGGTCTTATTTACTACATACTCTGGAGGATTTCGGGAGCCTATCTCTTTTTTTCCAGGAACAAGTGCTCTCGGAACATGTTAAGGCCTCCAAGACATGGGGACATATGTTACCAATAGTACTTGCTGACTCGAAGTGTTGCAGTGCTTCGCAGGATAGATGAACAGATTATCCGCGATGGTTGCGCAGAGATGCGTAACGCCTTCCTCGCATTCGCCACCGACGTCGTAACCCATTACTGCTTCGGACATTCGCTTGGTCTGCTTGAGGACGAGGCGAAATCCAGGGATTGGTTTGGCTGCATACGAGCTTGTAAGCGTTTCCACCTTTTTGAATACCTACACTACAAGGTTGTGAACCGGACTCTATGGTTTCTCGATCCAAGACTCTTCCAACGGAGTTGAAAAAATGGGCAATTTGAGTGAACAAGCTTTCAGGGACGTTTATTGACCGAACTGCTGCAGTGGGCGCCACAATCCCAGTCGCGAGGCAATTCAACTGGATTATACCCGTCTCGCAAATGTTACCTGAAAGAGTCGTCAGGCTATTATCCCCGCAGATGGCAATGGTAACGTCAATGCATACGGTATGCCATCTTACTTCTGTCAACATCTGCCATGAAGTTAGTAGCTAACAAGATGCCACAATGCAGATGATGGAAAAACAGGCACGTCTCGCTGTCAAAGAACATACCGAATACGAGCATAACCGAGACAAGTCCAAGACTCAATCCAATCGTGGTCCCTTAGAAAGATTGGCCTTGTTCCGGACGGTGCTCCAGAACCACGGACTGCCTGCACCGGAGAAGGCCTTCAACCGAATATCCCATGAAGGAGTTACGATCATAGCGGCTGGTGGAGAGACGACAGCAAGCGCCTTCATGGCCGCAATGTACTTCATATGTTCTGATAAGCAGAACATACTCCCCAAGTTGCTGATGGAGATTCACTCCGTCATGCCGACACTGGATTCTCAGCCATCAGTTGCGGAGCTCGAGCGCCTCCCATGGCTTGTGAGTTATCGCCCAGATCGATACCATTCAAATCCGCTTAGCAGGTTCAAGACTAACAAGTTCACACAGACCGCTGTCATCAGAGAGACGTTGCGATTGACAAACCTGACGGCAAGACTGACACGCGTTGCGCCTGATGAAGCTCTCCGCTACCAGGACTGGGTAATGCCACCAGGAGTAAGCAGACCCAAAAAGCTTCTGCAGTCACAACAGTACTCGGAACTAACGCAACAACAGACCCCAGTGAGCATGACTCTTCGCGACGTGGCGTTCGATCCCACCATCTTCCCAAACCCCTACATATTCAAGCCCGAGCGATGGCTTCCCAGCAATCCCGATCTGCAGACATGCAATCGCTACTTTGTCCCCTTCTCCAAAGGCAGCCGTATGTGCATCGGAATCAAGTAAGTAGATACAGACTGTGGATTATTCTTGTTGATGCTG
Source organism: Xylariaceae sp. FL1019 (assembly GCA_022578705.1). Taxonomy (NCBI): domain Eukaryota; kingdom Fungi; phylum Ascomycota; class Sordariomycetes; order Xylariales; family Xylariaceae; species Xylariaceae sp. FL1019. The sequence continues at coordinate 103,151 of MU391963.1, read as the reverse complement.
ATTTTCTCCCGTGTAGTCTGGCATATGCAGAGTTGTACATCGCGTTGGCTTTTGTTTTCCGTCGCAAGGACTTTCAGTTGGTTGATACCATACGCGAGAGAGATGTCGATTTCGTTCGTGACTTTTTCGTCGGGGAGACGTCTCCCGAGGGCAGAGGGGTGCATGTGAAGTACGCGGCTTCGTAGACAGTGAGTATGTTATAAAGAGCGCACAGGATACCCAGAATGTTAGCAGGCCACCAAGAGAGTGAGCAGCTACCGTTGAGCCGTCGTAGAGGGCCAACATGTAATACAGTCCCAGAAAGAATGATATGATATGAACCCAGTCTTTCTGGTGCCTACCTAAGTATCGCTATGATAGAGCATGCGCAAGAGAAGGACCAAGCGTCTGACGGAACAGCTCGATTCATTCAGGCGCGAAAACCTATTTGTATCCCGCTCGAGGAATTGTGTTGTAGGCACTCTGTGGGCTGCCCCCGCCTGTACTACCACTCAAAGGTCTACCTTACTATGTCTTTCTTTCAAGAGTCTGCAGATACCTGAATAAGCCATCTCCACCTGATAGCGAGCTTTGAGCGTGGAGGTAGGTATGTAGGAAGGCGCGTTCGGTACCCAGCCCCACGGTGCCTTCCTGACATCGACTGCCTTACGTCCTTCGGCCAATCATAGTGCGGCGTGACTACCTCAATGGTTGTATATAGGTATTAATAATAGCCAACCCTTCGACGTTCCCAACTGGGCCGGTGACCACCGAGGCCGCCACGAAAGTTGGTCAATTTAGTCGAGTGGAAAAGTGGGTAGTACTACTTTTCCGGTAGCGTCTGAGTGCAGAGAACACCGGTTCGAACCGAGGCATTACCCTTTTGCATTTTTAAATTTAGATGATATAGGTCTTCTCTTTTGCTTGAGCTCTGCGTAGCAGGGTTATATTGGGTTGGAGATTAACTACGTAGTAATGCGCCATAAGTAACTCGTCTCTCTATTCACAGGAATAAATGCACTATGAACATGGATGTTGGCAAACAGAACATTTTAAACCACGTCAAAATCCTCATCATGTTATGAATCATGCCTCCTCTAGATTTACTGATTTCACTATCCATTATTTCTTTGTCGCGCAGTTCACTATCTCGCATTCACCGACTACACGTCGTCTTTGGATGCGACTAGACGCAGTTGACGATGCATGGACCAAGTGACGCACAGGCCATGATACGGTATATATCCAATCTCATTCCTAGCCCCCTCTGATATGATCTATCTCGTTCCTCTACTAGATCAATGAATGCTGTAGGTCGGCGGGGAGCTCTCTCTGTATCAAATCGGTGTGGAGTTCATGCGGAGGTTGTTGGTCGGCCTTCTGTCTCCCGCCCAGAGAGACAACGCTCAAGGGTCGGTCACTGGGACTCTCGTTGGGCTGTTGGCCGTGGATATGTGAGGTATTTCGTTTCCGCACCTCCCATGCCAAGAAAGCGATTGCAGCTGCTAGAAGACCCAGGCCGACGCCTAACCCAATGCCCAGTCCTAGTTTCAGACTGTCGTTATTTTGACTCGCTCCGTTATTTGCTGGCGATGAAGGCACAGAGGCTTGGGAGCTCGTGATGCTGCTTGGTGGGACGTTGGAGGCTGAAGTTATAGATGAGGTCTGCGACGAGCTTAATGTTGATGTGCCCCCCGCTCGATAAACACTTTGAAACAGCGGGATTGTGTAGTAAAAGCTATCGGTTTGCGAGCAGCAAGACGCATTCTGTCCACAGCAGTACTCTCCTGAAGTTCTATCGTTCGTTTTGCAGAGAGCGAGGTCTTGATAGTAATTGAAAAATACTGCTGAGATGTTTAACACTTTTTTACACTTTGATGTGTACTTGACGGCATAAACAGCAAGCTAGGCATGTAAAGAACAGGTGCCACGAACCCATGTCTGGACAATACTTCTTGCATGGAGAGTCCCTATACAATTTGGTCAATGATCTCTGATCCTGATAACATATCTGTGCAGTTCACGTACCAAGCCGGGGATGTGCAACCCTATGTCTCAGCGAATATTGATTAGCAACATTTCGTGATAAGCCCTTGACTGATCAGGAATCGGAAGATCTCTTTCCAACAGCGGGACGGGCTGTTCGTCGAACCTCACCTACCTGAACATTGATCAGATTATCTCCGCCAGCATCAAGGCACAGCCCATTATCAAGACAAAAGTCGGTGGCACTGCAACAGACACTGATTCTTTCCGAGACATTACATGGTACTGGCAGGCCAGGGAATCCAGTGTTAGATCCTTGAGCTAGCGGGAAAGAAAGATTAACGCTAAGATACGAATTAATAATGTTCACAAACCGGATCTCGGGGCAGATATGGATGGATATTACTCATTGAGACGTACCAAAGATACTCATTTTCTGCGCCATTAACATCATAACATACTGCATCGCTCAGATGGATGGCTGCTAGCATAAGCGGAAGTAAATATGAAGCAATCATAGCTTCCCATGAAATGGCGCAACGAGTAACGAGGAGGAAGCATGCGTGGAGTTGTCGTGCGATAAGGAAAATAATCCATGGGACACTTAAAACTACACGAAGAAAAGCATGGGACTCTGTTGAAAGCCTAAGGTTCACTAAAGCACAGAGCTGAAACCAGTATCAAGCCATTCATTTCTCGAGAAATGAGGCTATGAGCTCCTCATGATTATGCTCCCGCGTGCTGACGCTGTCTTGAGGGGGGGCCATTGGGCTTGGTTATGAAACAGTATCTGGCTGCAGTCAGCGGCCAGCGGCGATATGTATGGCTGCCTACCTACATATGCAGTCTGCAGCCAAATGCATTCCGGCCAGGGTAATGTGAGACCTCTCAGCTATTTCGACAGCACGAGGTCAATCTCACCTACGTGCAAGTCTCCGACATGCAGCTCACTGTAAATGAGGCTGAACCAATCGCCGATGTCAAATGTAGCGTGATCTTGATAGCACGGGTTTCTATCCGCGCCCTCGAAAATAAAAGAGCATCCGGGCGGAAACCGCGGAATTGGAATCGAGGAGTTAGTCTGGGCGTAACATTTTCGCTGATCCTATACCTAATCTTTGTTTTGAATCTCTCGCTGGGCGGTCCGTTGCAAATGTAGCAACTCTAGCTGCTCGGCTCCAAAAGAAAGCCGGGTCGAACGGGCCCCCCGCCGCCCCAACTCCAAAACCCCTTGATAGTGATTATGCATTGAACTTTTTTGTTTCAATAAATTGCGACCTTGGTGGAAGAGCTGATGTGCCATAACGAAAACTAGCGTTAGTATGAAAACAACCCAGCTTCGAGCACTTGCAGATCCGCCTCAACCGGTCGACCTTATGTTTCCAATTTGATCCAAGAGTCGATCATATTGCTGCATGAGTTATGGGCGTTTTCTCTCGCAGATACCTCATCTACACCACCCTTCTTTATATCCGATTGTGGCTCAGCTTTTCGAAATCTGAGCCTCCAGGCTGCGTTGCCATCACCTTCATGTACGTAGCAACGAACCGTCTCAAAAGCTTCCTTGCTACATACATTTCATGGCACACGAACTGCAAACCAGATTCGGATTGCATCTCGAGATCGATCTGATGTTTTCAGCTTACTAAATCACAAGTACAGCAACTAGAGCCTCAGAGGGGGTCGAAGACTCATTGTTCAATTGAACACTTGGCGTGCGTCGGCTGCATTCGGAACTGGCCTTTGTCTGCGACTCATGAGCATGACTGCAATGCGCAATGCAATTGAGGCACAGCTAGATCATGGTACTTTTCAATCCCATAAACAAGGGTTGTAATGATACAATGTGGAAATCCAACCTCACGCACCATATTGGGATCGCAAAGATCTTACTCAGTAGCTTACGAGCATGACCAACACAGCGCAATCGCAATCGCCAGCAATAAGTGTACGATCTAACAGCTCCGATGATATCCATGACACTTCAAGAGGTTCCAACCATGCAAAGTCCAACAGCGAATTAAAGCTATGGCCCCCTCGACTGGCGCAAGCATATTGTCGAGATCATTTTCTGATGGAGGCCGAGATCTATTACGGACAGGAAAACGATAAGTACAGGAAGCTAGTTAGACAAGCTCGAAAGAAATTCCTTACCAAGCAAGCAAAACATTGCGAGGCGCCTCCAAAAATAACAAGGCGACAGCCGTCCCGTAAAGCGAAAACGGTGCTTGCATCTTCGGAAACAAGGCCTAAAGCGTCTGCAAAAACACGAGATCCTGGAATCGCTCCATTCCGACCTGCAAGAATAGAGAGGGCATTCCACGAGTCGCCTGAGGGCAGAACGATACAGCTCCTAACGATGTGCCATAAGAAATACTCATTCCACCAAACCTGGACTCAATTCCGATCGAATGTAGCTAGCTCTATTGACGAAATAGTCAAGGAGTTACAGGCAACGAAGCAGGAGGTATATGATGACACCGATCTAAGTGTATCAGTGCAACAAACTGAGTGTGATACTATCTAGGGGATAGAGCCAGAGCTCTGCATATTTAACGGGCCCATCAGCGCACAATGTCGATATTGCGAGGATGACTCTGTATCGGGCCCGTCAAAGAGAACAGCACTTGAGCAAAAGTACAAGGCTACTCGCATAAAAGAAGAATGGATCGACATGTCTGGCATGAGAATCATTATAGATATATGTGACGAGGACACAAAGATCTTGATCGTACATCTCAAAGGCCTGCTAGAGTCTTGCGCTGAGTTGTTCGATGAGCTCGATCTTCCATTGAAGCTCCCTGAACAAAGCGACAACAGATGCCTTCCTGGGTGACAGGGAGGATTTTCAGAAGAGCCAAACCGAAACATTCATTCCAGGGCGAGCTCAAAGCGAGAAGACTGCATATGGAGTTGTGCTAAGAGAGAACTCCAGTAGAAACGTGATATCCATCTCATGATAATACAAGAAAGCAACGTCTTGAACGTTATATAGCTGATTCGTGCATGGTGACATCAATGTATTATGAGCGTAATCCGTACTTAATATTTTTTTGCGGTATCGAAGTTAAATACGATGTCATTATTTAATACTTGTCTCATACGTGTGATACTAATTGAGAAATTTCCTCATGATTTGTATGACGAAGCTCTTACCTTTCGTACAAGCAATCTTCGTCGTTAACCTCGTTTACAACGACACACAGCTGTAAAGAAAGGAGTTTTCGCGACGGCCAAATCAGTAACATCACCCGCAAGTCCAGACCAGCAGCTGTAAGTGCCAATGTTGCCTATCAGGTTGACTAAACCGCAACCCTGCCGGCTCTATCTTGACGACGGTGGCTTCACCGACTAGAGCCATTCTTCGTTGAAGTGACAGAAACGTATGACATACGACTGCTAGCTCTACTCATAGTCTCACCTGTCATTCGTGGTCGGCCTTGTGCGAAGGAAGAAATCGGGGACAAAATGGCGCCGTATGACCCGATCAGGAATGACGACCTGAGACACCATATTCGTCTATGATTAAGATGAGTCAGTGTTGAATGAAAATGCTATCAAGATTTTCGTCAACGACAGAAACGAATTCCCGCTTGCCGCGGCGTGATGTATCAACTTGAGGGCCCTTCTTCCGGCACCTTACCTGGGAGAGTTGCGCCCACCGTTCGCTACTATGATTTGGATCAAGCTCATGAGGCAATGATGTCCTATAACTTCCTCACAACTTGATTTGAGTTCGAAGTAGTCGTCTTGCATGCCTCGAAGGAATGATTTTGGTGAAGAATATTGATGCGACCGACAGCAGACGTGCACTTAAATACCGACCCTGACCGTCCCGAGTGAACATGGCGCCTCATCAACTCAATCAGAATCACCTTGATGAGCTAGCAGTACGTAGGATTGGGTTGCATTCTGGCGTGGGACTCGAGAGCTGGCACTGGCACGTTGAGGTTTGGGAAAAGAAGGAACGACAGGGTGGGCTGCAAACACTCCAGCATTCTTCTGGTGCGCGAGCGATTCCTTTAAGAGGGCGTGGTGAACCGGCGTTTTCAATCCATAGCCACTGTCGGTGCGAACCAGCGGAAGGACACGGGGTCAGTGAGTAGCGAATTGCATATGGAGGGTTGCACTGGCCGCGGTCAAGATGTGGTTGTGAAAGGGGCGAAGCCAGGCTTGCTCTAAGGTAATCTGCCACTTGCTGGGACTTGGCTCTGATTCGTCACTATGAGCGTGAAGCAGAATGATTGCTAAGCCGACAGCACTTGTGATCGTAGCGGCAACAGTTGTCTTCGCACTGCTAGGCTCATTTTGACTTCAGTGGGTGACCACTGCCAGTTGTCTAAGGAGGAATGGTGAACTTATTCCATGAGGCGACGGGCAGTCATAACTGCCGGCACTGCGCTGCTGGGAGTCACCGCTGGCTCAGCATGCCTTGTTGACAGGCGAGAGGTCTTACGACGAGTGGTGTCTTCGCTGATCTCAGCGTTGCACGAGTCGTGCCTCATAGAAACATGTCATGTGAGAGTGCTAGGCGTCGACCAGCCATAAGATGGACCTATCCTTGGTTATCGAACCTCCAACATCAAATCTTAACCTCTTACAGAGCCCGCAAACATTTGTTGATCGGCGGAATGGGCGACAGTATCATTCCGGGAACGAGCGCACTGCAATTGACCTCATCAAACATCTTGACGGACGGCGGTACGAAACAGGCGTTCGTCTCATTTCGACGTTTCCGGCATGGAGAATAACGCAGTGAGAACCTCTCCGTAGGTCGTATAACCAGCCAAGGAGAACTTCATCGCGTCTGAATGCACCTGCGGTTACTCTGGATACTGCGACAGCGAAGTCCGCCAGAAGTCTCTTTAGGACTGTGTTTCGTACAGGGTGTAGACTGGAACAATAACACCATGTGCTGGAGACGAGCTCGCGCCTGGTATTCTATGTAGACAACAAACGTGGCGCGATTCAAATTAAAGTGGTACCTTGCAAGTTGGTGGTGCCTGAGGCCCTGAGCTTGGTTGCTGCCCAGCCGTCGCTAGTGCACCACCCTGACCCTCCAGCTGTCTCAATGGACACTAAGGCACCTAAGGTACTCGCGTAAAACGATGCCGTTCCGTCGTCATGGCCCGGGCGGCATCTTATCTCACAGATGAAAGATCTAAGTTAGCTCAAGTCGTTCTGGTCGGGTGCCTCATTCTCGCGAGGCCTTTCATTAGCGACTTGGAGTTTCGTGCAACGGGCTTACTCTTCCATTTCATCTCTCTCTCCCTAATCCATGCTCATCGCGAATCGCGATACTTACTACCTTCCCTGACCGCCCAAGACCGACACCCTCATTGATTGATATCAACACACACACAGCAGACAACATGGTAGTGTCTTTTAACACGGCGGCCCTAAGTGGCTTGTGTTCCGAGGATCAGCTAGAGCTATTGGATGCAGTCGACCGTCTTCGACTGCAGGGACTCGACCACTATGTTTCTCTTCCTCAGATCATCGTGTGCGGCGACCAGTCATCTGGGAAGAGTTCGGTTCTTGAAGCGATATCCGGTGTTCCGTTTCCTGTGAAGAGCAATTTGTGCACCCGCTTCCCTACCGAGCTAGTACTGAGACGAACTACAAAGACAAGCGTGACGGTCTCCATCGTGCCTCACAGCTCTCTAGGTCTATCTGAGCAGAGTCGCCTCGCAGGGTTCCACGAGAAGCTCGATTCATTCAATGGTTTCCCAGCTTTGATTGAGAAGGCCAAGGCCGCGATGGGCATTTCCACTCATGGCAAAGCGTTCGCGAAAGATCTCTTGAGAGTCGAGATCACGGGACCCAACCGCCCGCATCTAACCATCGTTGATCTACCTGGACTCATTCATTCCGAGACAAAGCAGCAGAGTGCTTCCGATGTGGAACTCGTCCAAGATGTCGTCACATCCTACATGAAGCAGCCGCGTAGTATTATCCTCGCCGTTATTTCAGCCAAGAATGATTTTGCAAACCAGATCGTTCTCAAGCTGGCTCGCGCAGCTGATCGTAGTGGTATCAGGACAATGGGCGTCATCACGAAGCCCGATACCTTACAACCGGGCTCCGAGAGCGAGTATCTATATGCCTCCCTAGCTAAGAACAACGAGGTCGAGTTTCGTCTGGGATGGCATGTGCTTCGGAATCTAGACTCGGAAAAATCCCAGGGAGAGTCGCAGCTAAGTGCGCGCGACTCTGAGGAGACTGCATTCTTCACCCAAGGGATATGGGCCTCTCTTCCATCATCAATGTTAGGCATTGATGAGTTGCGACCTAAGCTCTCCAATGTACTCATTCGCCAGATTGCCAGAGAGCTCCCAAGTCTTATACAGGAAATTGGCCACGGACTCAAGTCAACCCAAGAGAAAATCAAAGCCCTTGGAGTTCCCAGGATTAAACCTGATGAGCAGCGAAAAGAGTTGCTTGCGATCAGCCAAAAATTCCAGCTTCTCGTGAAGTCATCAGTCGACGGAACTTACAGTGAAGCATTTTTTGAGAACGCAAAAACGGAGCGAGGATACCAGCAACGCATACGTGCAGTCGTCCAGAATCTCAACAGTGAGTTCAGCACGGTACTTGCGAACCGAGGTCATTATCGATCAATGCAAGATGAAGAGGACGAGCCTAACTCCACGGAGGTGGAAGCCATCTCATCAGAGCTTAAGGCGATGGGACATCCCAAGGACCCTCAGCGGATCACCAGAAGCGCATATATCGAGTACACTAAGACTTTGATGAGACGAACGAGGGCTAGAGAACTACCAGGGACTTTCAATCCTATGGTGGTCGCAGATCTTTTCCACGAGCAGTCGATTCCCTGGGAAAGCATTGTGGCAGATCACGTAAAGAATGCTTGGAACTCTGCAAATGATTTCCTTCATCTCGTTGTAGATTCAATTGCAGATCCAGCAATTGCACTAGCCCTGCAAACAGAGGTTTTCGAGCCAGCACTGAATAAGCTAATCCAGGATGCAACCAATAAAACAGAAGAGCTGTTGAATGCTCATCGGACGATTCATCCTATCACTTATAGCAAGGAATACAGCGAAAAGATTCTCGACACCTGGTATCAACGTAGACGGGAATCTGTTACCAAGATTGTGGGGAGCTTTTTCAACGCCCCTGACTTGGGGCCCTTTGTGCCGATTAGGCAAAATGACTATAATCTAAACAAGCTAGTCGATACCCTTTCTAAGCAAGACGAGTCAGACATTGAGAGCATAGCCGCATCGGAGGCTCTAGACTCTATGCATGCCTACTATGCTGTAAGTACACCAAATCCCTCACTCATCCTGTCTTTGATTCTCTGACCACTGTGGGCGCTCAGGTGGCAATGAAGCGTTTTGTGGACGATGTTTCCGTCGAGGTGATCGAGGAAAAACTGCTTGCAGTGCTTGGGGACATATTCTCACCGATCAAAGTCTTCAACATGTCGCCTGAACTCGTGGCAACGATTGCCGGCGAGGCACGCGAGATCCGGGCTAAGAGAAAGAAGCTGACAAAGCAAGTTGACGTCCTCAAGAAGGGTTCTGAGACGTGCAAGCGTTTCATCGGCAGAAGACTAGGAGGTAAGTCTCCCACACTTAAAATTGCGAGGATGCTATATTCTAATGTTGGTCCCGCGCCTAGACGATGATAGTTCGGACTTCACAGACGACGAAGATGACGATGAAGACGTTGACGAAGAAGATGAGCTGCCGACACCCGATGAGGGCAAATCTTCATGAAGACAGCAGGTCGACGAGTGTAGGAAATGGAGCTCTATCATACGACATACCTTGACCACGTATATTCCGACTTAGCATTCTGACACGGCGCAAGACTTTGCGGATTCGCTGACCGGCGAGAGTACACATCCAAACAAGGACGCCAAAGCCGCAGTGCCCACCGTCGATAATATGGCGGACGATGTGGAAGAACACCTTGTCTTCTCTCGTTAATGGCTGATGAACACCCCCAAGAGGCGAAAAGCAAGCCCAAAGCACGTAAGAAGAAGAGACCAGCGAAAGAAAGAATGGAGGAAAGGAGGAGCGAGAGAGGATGAAGAGACAGCAGAGGTCGGGCTTATAGTTGTATGTCGGCGATAACCCCGATGACGCTTAGGGGTTTCCAGATAACTGTCAATGGATTGTGGCTTGATGTACCATACTCGCACAACTGCCTCATGAAAGCGCACTCGTGGGGACCTCCCACACCACTCCTGTATTCTCACTGCCCAGCCGGTATCTTCAAGATTAATTAGCCAGTCCCCATCAATTTGTCTTCGCAATACTATACACATCGTGTTTCCTCTGCTTCGTCTCAGGCCGTCAGCCATGGTCGCGTGTCAACTAGGATTTGCAGGCGTATGGTTTTTGCTGCCGTGAATTGACTGACGAATGACATCTCAGTGGGGCAGACAGATCGATCACTGTACAATAGACCTCGTTCTCTGCCCCATGCTAAGACCATCCAATTCCAGGAATGAGGCACTTAATATTCGCAGTACTTGATGAAGAACCCATCGGAACAAGCAACAAGGCCGAAGCTCAGGCTGATACAAGAATATATGGTTCCTGGATTGATACCAATGTCATGCAGCTCTTGGAGGCTGATTGCGTCGGCCCAAGTGCCCTCAGAACACTCCACTTACTTCCCAATCGTCAGAGGCTCTCACGAGCCTGGGTTACACGGCACTGGCTTAATCGAAGAGAGTGTCCATATGGCTATTGTGGATTTCTGATACTGGGTCATTGGATGCGTGTTCAATCGAGTTCCAATGAGACGGGACCCGGACTCCCAAATTGTCAATTGAGCCAATGATGGCACGCGTCGATTTGTCTCGGGCCCAAGTGAGTCACGCCGGCTTGGAATTGACCTGACTGGGGCGATGGTATCAGTAATTTGTCTGGGTTATTGTACTTATTTGCAGTGATCAGGCTTCGTGACACCTATGCTACCGTTCTGGGCGGGCGCCAAAGCTTTAAACCTCGCATTCTTGTTGGCGCTAGGCAACTTGCCAAACTAGACCGCCACGCACATAAGGCATCCGACTAAGTGCAGAAGCAGACCTCCCCTCTAAATCCCGCGGCTTCGCTTCACATTTCTATCCCTCTCTTGACGCAAATCACAATATTTGTCTTTCTAGCTAAAATTAAGGAAGACAGGATTGCTAAGGTATGGCAGACACAAACAGCCTTAACGTCAACGACGTCAACGACGCTGACAACATTCACGATGATCACCACCCGACGTTGCCATGGCTACCTACTGAGGACGAAGTCATTCGAATGGCGATTATTGAGAAAGAGCTGGATTCGACTAGATTAATGACAGAGAGTAAGTGGGGCTTCCGAATGGATTCGCCATCACGATCAGCACCGCCGATCTGGGTCAAGTACAAATATAATCCGGTGCTCCTGCGTGTTAGTATAGTCCTGTGTAATGTCATGTGTGCCCGTGGCCCCAACTAATCTCGAGAGCAAGTGCGAAGCGAATACACAGAGATATGTGCATCAGGAGCTGGCGAAGGCGGATGAAGAGACAAAAGCCCGGTTCCGAGTCCCAGAGGTATATCATTTCTTCGAGGCGGAATTCGATGGGACCGAATATGGCCTGATCCTGATGGAGTATCTTCCCGGGTTGTCAGTTCGCGAACTATTATTTCCCTTTCTATCAAGAGAAGTAGCGTCGTCTGACGAAAGGATCCCATTATACAAAGGCAAGGCCGTCGACGCGATCTGTTTCATCCTTTCCCTTCGCGCGCCCCCAGATGCCGCTCCTGGCCCTGTCGGCGGTGGCCTGATCTGGCATCGAGCGTTTGGGGTGGACGATCCATATCCGGAATTTGTGTTCGAGTCACTGGAAGATCTTCAAGATTACATCAATGAAGCGCGTGAGCAGGTAAGTCGTGCTTCTTTGATCGAGAAGAAGAGCGCCAAGGAGAATTGACCAGTTAACACACCTCTGCCCATCAGGATGAGCCCGACTCTCCTCCGGCTGACTTCCTCAGCGAAGGCCTTCGACTTTGCTGTGGCGATCTGGGGCTACAGAATTTCATTCTCGAGGACGCGAGCAACCCCCTTTCGAGCAGAGTCATCATCATCGACTTCGAGTATACGAACTGGCTTCCTCATAGCTTTCAGGTCTGGGAGTCCTGGAGATATGGCGATGTACATTTGAGCGAAGGCATAAGGCTAAAAGGACCATGTCCCATCAACGAGGACAATGTTATGGCCATTGATGTGATGCACAGGCGAAGAGCGCGGATAGAACGTGAGGCCCGGAATAGATACCTCAATCGTCATCATACTCACGATCCTTATAATGATGCAGCTGAATGCTGAACCGTCGAGGTGGTTCACCATTTACGTGCTGCCATCTGATGAGGATTGTTGCATAAACGAGGAGAGATATACTAGATAGAGTAGGCAAACGAAAGAATCGAACATGCCTGGCAACCAGATTCATCTCCTCTGCAAACGAGACAACAGCGGACCCTTATTGACTGAAGCTGCCCGCAAAGACCCGTGGGAGAGCTACGGTCGGCCCAAGAATATGGCCGTCGCTTCGTTTCCAGTCCTAAGTCTAGACGTTGACTTGTTCAGGGCGTCGATTATTCTGTAAGTGACCATTTGGTTAGGTATCTTAGTACCTTATCTCATGGTCTTTAGCAGCACGCGTATTGCTTTCAGCGTGTAAGCTAGCCGCTCCAGCTTTCTGCAGCTCAAGAGCTCAAGGCGTCGTAATGGGGGGGACGCGATGGTGGCCTGCAGAGCCCTGTAAGCCCTGTAAGCCCTGTAAGCCCTGTAAGTCCCCTGTAATGACGGGAGTCAACTCGGTCGCCGAAACCCTTCAAAAGCTCGGATGTCCTGAGAAGATCACTGACGTTGGTTGCGACGCCCGATATCCATCACATTTCGACAAGAGCTGGGTATCTATAACGATAAGCGCTTCCAACAAACTATCACGTTGCCTACGGTACTCTGGCCGACTGGCCAAAGGTAGATAGGAACCTAATTCAAGGTCTTACCAGTGTCTATAACCTGGTGCTTGCCAGCACACGGTAGGTGGACTTCACCACCTCGGATACTTGGATGGCAATGAAATCAATGTGCCAACCATGCCAGTTGCCTTTCAGGATTCTTGTGGCGCTTGAAGAAAGACCCCCTCTCGTGTGATAGAAGTTTATAGCACGCGTTTCATCTTACACCCGTTGAGATATTGCATCCGTCCTCCAGAAAATTGTTGACGCACGAACCCCAGGTCGGGTTCACAATGTTGAACCGGGAAAGATGCAACTCGCACGTATCTCTCACGGATGGATTCACGGGCGTCTGATTCCCTCGATCCTATGGGGGCCGGCGCGCCGCGCTGCGGACTAGAGGATCATGGACAGGATCAATTGACGGACTGGTCAAATAGTAGTCAATCTGCAGACCTGGGCTTGAAAAGTGAGTATACTGCTTCCTAATGGTGTAGTCCCCGTGGGTTTTGTTCGCGTCGAGGGCGCACTTTTACCGAAGCCTGCCAGTTTCTTGGCGCCGTGTGATCTCTGTTGCTTTCATCTCCGATTACGAGATCAATCACGCTGTTCCAGCTCATCGCCTGAACAAGCTCAAGTCGACCAATTTCAGTTTCAGCGTACAACTTCTTCGGGCCGTTATCAAACTCTCGTGATGAAGTCCAGCGTAACTTGCGCGTGACAAGGTGGATGGAGTATAGGAATATCGGATGATGGAGCTCGTGCTCAGGACGCTTTCGGCGATATAGACTGCGCAATCATGTGAGTGTGACGTAGGCTCACTGGACCGGGGCTTGAGTAGCAATGTCTCCTTCAATCTTATTTCATTGCAATAAAGCATGATAGAAGAAGAAGGCTACACTGATGGCTTCGATCAGGTTAGACCCGAGTACCCAATTGAGAGTCAGAAGGTTATCATCGACAGGAATAGACAGGGACGGCTTGGAGTCAATAAGGACAGACCAAGATGCCCCTCTAACAAGATCCCCTATAACTTAGGACCGCCCCGCTCTGCTCCCCGATTCAGCGATTCTCATGCTTCTCTAAACATTCTCAACTTCTCACCTCCAACGATTTCACGACAGGAATCATGCCTAACCAACAATCATCCCCTGCAAGCAATGGCAGCAACAATGCCACCAGCGGCTCTAAAGCTCCCACAACCTACCGACTCGCCAAGGACGCTGGGTTCGAAAACGTGAGGCACGCTGGCCATGCGTACGGTCTTAAGATGGATGGTAACCCTGAGGCGTACGAGGAAGCCGGCGACATCCTGCGAGCACTCGCTCGCCATGACGCAGCAGATTCCACGGGTGGCCAAAACGGCAAAAAGTGATTAGAGAAGGTATGCGGCCCATGGATCATGTTTGCAATATTGCACTGGTGCGCATCTAATTGGATACAGTTTGGCAGCCTGCACGATGGCCTGGCAATAAACCATAGCGATCTTGTTGGCATTGATAGTTCGAGCTCTATCGGAAACAGTATTTCGTCCTAGCACGGCGCGACTTCAACGTGTACCTAGGTAGACATAGCAAGCTTCGTGAGAGCCCGTAGTAGGTTGTCTCGCCAAATATCGCTATGATATCCCAGTTGTACATGATAAGGCCTTTTCCCAATTCCCTGAACTCATCCGGACGGACCGAGAGCGATACAACGTCGGGGCAAGCTCTTGCATCCCTTGCAGCGGAGGAGTCTCGCTTTTGTCGCCGTTCTCCTTGGCTTTTTCATTGACCGTTCAACCCCAGTGTTGAGTTTCTCACTCTCTTTTCAACACGGGCAGCGTTCTGTCGCTAAGCTCAGCTCTGCAGCTTTGCGGTTTTGCTTTCCGGTGGCTAGAAAGTCAGAGACTGCGCTCGTAGCAGTCGGCTCTCGCTATCTCTCGCTTGAAGATCTTTGCAGTCCTTGTGAACTCGACGTAGAATTGCCCGGTTTCTGCTAGGTCGCTGCGCACCATTTCTGGGGTTGGCGATCTTTCACACGAGCAACGAGCCATTCCCCACGTCAAAGCATATTCTCGCACTATGTCAATTTCCTACAGCACCTCTCTCCACCCTCGCGTTCTTGATCATAACACGTGGTTTTCTGAGTCACGATGGCAGAAACTTCTCGCTCTTCTAGATGCAGTCATTCCGCGCATTGTAGTCGGGGCGCTTACTGATGATCACCACGATGAAAACACGCTGTTTGTATCCGAGACAGACTTTCTGGAAGCATTCGCGGACATTAGAGACACAACGACATCCCCCCCTACCCTTGAGGATTTTCGAAACTACCTCGCGAGCCGCGCGGTAGACAACCCCGAGTTCATCGCCGCGGTCAAGCGTACGATCCATGGGTTGCCACCAAATGCTCAGCGCCAACTGGCCCAGCTATCTGATCTTTTAGGGTGGGTGCAATTCAGCATGCCTATTGATGCATCAAACTCGCTGACTGGAATGATGTGCCAGTTCGCGGCTAGGTAGCTTTCTAAGCAGCTGGTCTTGGACAACCTTATACGACCAATCCTTGGCGAGAAGAGAAATGGTCCTCCGAACATGGCAAAAGTCGTGGCTCCCGATATGGCCAATGCTGGCCAAATCCTTCACACTCATGGCGAAAATATGCTGGGCTCAATCGGAGCCTTTATTGGCCGAACTAAGCGGTTATAAAAACTACAACAGAGAGCAATGCCAAGCTGCCGCAGCACATGACTTCAAATTCATACAATTCGACGAGGGTCATGAAATGGTCTTTCTGGATACTGACGTTGTCATTGTTGGTTCTGGCTGTGGTGGCAGTGTCTGGGCAAAAGTGCTGGCAGAAGCCGGACATAAGGTCCTCGTGGTTGACAAAGGCTACTATGTCCCACCCGGCCAACTTCCTGTGTCTGTTGACTGCCTGGATTACCTCTTCCAACAAGGTATGCAAAGCAGCGATGGTTCTCTTGCTTTGCTAGCCGGTAGCTGCTGGGGTGGTGGAGGTACTGTGAACTGGGCTGCTAGTCTGCCACCGCAACAGTTCGTCCTCAAGGAGTGGGCAGAAGGAGGGCTGTCATTTTTCCTCGAACAAGGGTTTCAAGACAGTGTTGATCGTGTGCTCAAGTTCATGGGCGTAGAGACAGAACGGATCAGCCACAATCATGGCAACAAGGTCCTCCTCGAGGGGGCAAGATCCCTCGGCTGGAAGGCTGAGGTGTGCCCGCAGAATGCAAAGGGTGAAGATCATCCATGTGGTCATTGCGGAATGGGATGTAGGTCAGGACTGAAGCAAGGACCGACTATAAGCTGGCTTCCAGCAGCACAAAAGGCTGGTGCTCAGTTCATTGAAGGTTTGGCGGTGTCGGAGGTCGTCTTCGACCAAGACAACGCAGGAAACAGGAGGGCTATTGGTATTCTTGGCACGTGGACATCGCGCGACTCTGATGGAAAACTGCACACTCCCCTTGCACAGAGGGTCCAACGGCAAATGCACATCAGCGCGAGGAAAGTTATTGTTGCTGCGGGTACCTTGAACACGCCTCTCTTACTAATGCAAAGTGGACTGAAGGTGTCATCCCTATGTAGCATCCCTCTAACTCACGTCGAGCTATGCTGATTGATGTCAGAGCCCCCACATTGGGAAGCACCTCCACGCGCATCCTGCTGGCAACCTCATCGCTACCTTTGAAGAAGAAGTCAAAGGCTGGGAGGGTGAGTAAATGAGATGCGTCCGAACATATAGGACTGTTGACTGACCCACGTGTCGACAGGATCTATCCTTACGAGTGTAGTCACTGAGTTCGAGAATCTTGATGGAAACGGGCATGGCGTGAAGATTGAAAGGTCTGCAATGGTCGTGAGTCTCAATCCGAACTCATCAGCGTTCTGCCAGCAGGATGCTGCTCGCCGATGGATTCGCTGACCATCCCATACGCAAAGCCTTACATGACCGCCTTCTCGTTGGCGTGGCAAAGCGCACTCTCGTGGAAGACGCAGATGCTCAAACTTCAACACATGAACCAATTCGTTGCCATTGCCCGAGATCGGGATTCTGGCAGCGTGTCAGCCAACACCATCACCGGCGCACCCGTCGTGGCGTACACACCGTCCAAATTCGACCGGGCCAATATCCTGCAGGGGCTTATAGCGATTGCCAAGCTATGCTATATCAGAGGCGCGCGGGAGCTCACTCCGTTTTTAACGAATGTGCCTTCATTCAAGAGTCGAAAGCCAACCTCAAGTCGGAAGGTGACTGATTCGGACTTCACCGTATGGCTGTCATCGTTAAAGCGACACAAGCTTGAGTCTTCTGGGACTGTGTTTGGATGTGCGCATCAGATGGGGACTTGTCGTATGAGCGCAAATCCTGCCGATGGTGTCGTCGACCATTGTGGGAGGGTGTGGGAGACCAGCAACCTTTTCATCGCAGACGCAAGCGTGTTTCCATCGGCCTCGGGCGTGAACCCGATGATCACCATCATGGCTATTGCTGACCGCATCGCTCGCAAGATTGCTGATCTTGAGGCTTGACGGGCGCATATCAGAAAAATGTCATTGTTTCTTATCTCAGTCCTTAGACGTCTCCAATAGGTGCTGATAATTGGGTGATGGGGGTTGATGTACTGAATCAATAGGCCCTTGCTTGTTCCCTGTGTTGATATCATTCGAGTACTGAGTGCTGTGCTACGTTTTCACCAATGGCAGAACATTGGCGACGCGTACCTATTGCCAGTATAGTCAGTATAGTCTCTCTATGAATTTTATCAGCAGGTCCTGTACAACATGTCATCGATTTTGTCCGACCGCTAAACTGGTCTAATCAACCGTCCCGGTCATTGAATTTGTGTCGATGTCGACAAACTCGTGCGGCGTGAGAGCGCGGAGATTCAGTAGCCATGCATACGGCGATCTGCCTACTTTCGGCCCGCTTGAAGTAAGAAGTGTATGTAGCTAGGAGTCGTGGTAGGATCATCCAGGTTCGAAACCGCTACGAAGATTGTGTGAAATTGTGAAGATTGTAAAGCTGATGTTAAGCCTGGATTGTAAGTTTTGGTTGATCAGAACAGCCCAGACGCCGTCCTTGCTGAGATATCCGCGGAAATGGGTTTAGGTAATATTCGCATCCGGACTTACAATTGATCTGAATCAGACCTCAGTTTGACCAGCTGTGTTTCGCCGCATGATAAGCTAACTCACGAAGTCTCTCGCATCATTCCATCTTGTTATCTTTCCCTTACTTGTCACATTCATGTTGCTGAGTTGCCGCCTGCCGAAATCGATTTGTCGCCCGATGCATTGGATATGGCGGGATGCTGCGGTATACTGATGTGTGATGGCGTGATCAACATGCTCCTCTAATGGGTGCATTGGGGTTGGGAAGATGATGTCGCAATCGCCGAGCTAGGACCTGTTTGGAGACTGCCAAGAGTCTGATGTGCATACTGAATTTGATATAATAGTGATGAAGTGCCAGATCATAATGGGTGTTGCAGTAGAGCGGAAATTCTCGAAATCGACTTGTTGATCGAACACCGCCGATCTGCATCGTTGGGGCAGCGCAGCAAGATGTCGTCTCCGAAGGCAGTGGAGGGACAAACTCCCGACACAGCAAGTCATGTGTCTGTATCAAGGCAATCGGATTCTCAAGAAAGCCTCGATACCAAGCGAGATGGTCTTACGCCCCGTCTTGCGCCAGCTCTGGCCGCTGAGGGCACGGAACGGATGGAATCCGCTCTGGGTGATGCTATCTTACGCTTTTTACGAATTCGAAAGGGCCCCAAGGACAGGGTCTACGATCTCGATGCGGTTCGTGTAGTTGTCACTGCGGTATGCACTGAGGCTAATCGTGTCGTAGACGGCGACTCAGCCTAGCATCTGGGATTCTGAGAATGTCGAGGAGTATAAAGCTTTGTACATTCACCCCAAATGGGAGAATCTCTCTGCCTTTGACCCTTCATTCCGATGGACTTATAGGGAAGAGAACGCCGTCAGACACAAGGTCGATTGGAAGATAATGGTAAGCGATTCTCGAGGTATGGGAATGGCAGTGAGCAAATAAACCCATCTAATCGATCGGATCAGGTCTGGGTTTGTGTCATGTTCGCCGCGCTGAACACGGATCGGGACAACATCTCCAATGCTGTCTCGGATAATTTGCTAGACGATCTCGGCCTCTCGACTGCCGACTACGTGAGGAACTTCGATTATCATCAGTGATCACCGTCAGTGCTGACAGTAGAGACAGAATTTGGGACAAACGCTTGCCAAGGTTGGTTTCTTGCTTGCTGAGCTTCCGTCGCAGTTGATCTCGAAACGGTAAGTGAGCACCCTCCAGAAATGACCCTATTTTGACAGAGTCTAATCCCATACTCGCTGCAGTCTTGGTCCAGACCTCTGGATTCCGATCCAGATCTGCGTATTTAGCTTCATATCCGGCTCGCAATTTTTCCTTCAAGGTCGCGCATCGTTTTTCGCGACCAGATTCCTCGTGTAAGTCGTCTCATAGTCGGTTTCTTAGCTTTACTGATTTGCATTATCAGTGCAGTCTTTCAAGGAGGGTTTATCCCGTAAGCCATGTAGACCCAATGACGAGGCATATGTATCATAATTTGACACACGGTAGTGATATGATCCTCTACTTGAGTTATTGGTATACTGGCAAAAGAGTAAGCTTCTCCGACATATAAGGTTCTAGTGTCGACTAATGCGCCTGTTCAGCTACCTATCAGACTGGCTTGGTTCTGGACTTCATCACAATTAGGTAACTACCAAGACCATTCGCGTTTCATGCTCGAGCCGTATTGATATGATGCCACTATGGTCAGTTTCTATCGGTACTGGCTTCCTTGCTGTCGGTCTTTTGTCACTGCGCGGGCATTTGGGCTACGCCGGCTGGCGCTGGCTATTCCTCGTTGAGTATGTAAGCCTTCCGCACCTCATTTAATTCATGCTGACATACTAAGGGGTCTTATCACTTGTGCGTGGTCATTAAAACAATCCCTCGATTGTAATTCTGACTCCTCATAGTTACGGTTGGGGTTGGCTCTTTCTTCCTAATGCCCACGAGTCCAGCAAGGACCAAGAGCTGGTGGAAGCCGAAAGGGTACTTCACTGACAATGAAGTCAAGATCATTGTGAACTCAGGTAAAGCCTTCACATCCGACAACCTATGACCCGGAACAGTGATTTAACCTGGAGCCGCCGGCAGTGATCAGAGATGACCCCGCGAAGGCTGGCATGCACAACAGACAAGGTCTTACCATCAACCAAATCTGGAAATGCGCCAAAGACTACGATATGTGGCCTCTCTATGCATTGGGACTACTGTTTGGAATACCTAAATATCCAGTCAGCCAGTACCTCACGCTATCATTTCGAAGGCTGGGGTTTAACGTCATTCAAACCAATCTGTTGACGATTCCGAATATCGTCGCTTCTTCCATCACCATGCTGATCATTACCGCCGTCAGTGAGCTGGTCGAGAACAGGAGTCTAGTGGCCATGGCTGAGGACCTGTGGTTGCTTCCGAACTTCGCCGCTTTGATCGCTTTGCCGGACCCTATTGCACCTTGGTCGTACTTTGCAATAGCAACTGTCCTATTGTCATTCCCATAGTAAGTACTGCGCATAGAAACCTGGAGCGAGCACAGCTAAGACAGATGTTAGCACTCATCCTATACAGGTCGCCTGGACAAGTCGAAACGCTGGATCGGTGCAACAAAGGACGGTTTCTGCCGCGTGAGTACTTGGTGCCTATCGCGTCTCCGTGGATAGCACATACTGACTTAACATCAGCATCTACAATATTTGGGTGCAAGTCAGCGCCATCATCGGAGCGAATGGTCAGTCATCAATTATCAATGTTTCTTCGTTTGCCAATTAGTAATAGTTGACTTGGGTAAATGTTACAGTCTATCAACCTGGCGATTCGCCTCGGTACTTCAAAGCAAATAAAGGATTGGTAGTTCTCTGCATCTACTTGGTCGTAAGTTCGGGTCATCTACGACCTCGATTACCCTAAGACGTTCATCAACTTACTTTTGGACCAGGTGGTACAATACCCGGGCACTTACTGGTATTATCGAAGACGCAATGCACAGAAGGCCAAAGTATGGGATGCTATGACGGCCGCAGAACAGGACGAGTACAGGAAGACGACAACTGATATTGGCAATAAACGGTAAGGATGCCTCCGAGCTCGTATCACAATCGGTATGTACACGCTAATGCTTAATCAGACTTGACTTTCGCTTTGCGACTTAAGGTTCCCCTTGGGTAGAATAGAGAGTAAGATTCAGATCTTAGCGCCCAGAGAGGACGGACTGTAGAGAGAAAATTTGAATCGTTGGCTGCGTCGTGCCTTCCTCGGCCCTTACTGAAGCTGTCGACATTCTAGTAGCTATCAATGCTTCGAGGAAGGACTTTCGGAAGTCCGGGGGCAGCTAATTCAGTGGTTGTAGTGACTTAAATTCCTGGTATAAGATGACCACCCCCCCCACGGGCCACCCCCTCGCTGGCCACTTACCTATTTAGTTAATACTAGGTCTAACTAGCCCCGCACTAGTCCAAATTAAATAGGACTTGTTTTTTAAGTTACATTATATACTAACGGTTAAATATAAAAATAGTAAAAAAGATTACGTTAATAAGTGTAATTTATATAATAAATATAATAATTCGATTGTTTAAATAGTGTTTTAATACATAATTAAGTAAAGAAATTAAACATTAAAGTGGGGACTTATAAAGTCATCACGTAAAAGTGTTTTAAAGAGATATATAAATAGTAAAAAATGTAATACTATAAATTTAATTAATAAGAATTAAAAATATGGCTATTTTTACGAAAAATGCATTCTAGGGTAAGTTTTTCGGCAAATTTCCACCTTTAACGTCTTAAATGGTCCATTAAAAGTGGAGCTATAAAAGAACTAAAAGTTATATTAAATATATTTACCTTTAATTAAATTTGTTATATTTTATTTATATTTTTAACTTAAATACTAACTTTATAATATTAAAATAACTGTTTTTTAAAACGGATTATTTTATATATGAAATTTTTCTTTAAAAAGTGACCACATTTTAGTAACTTATTTAATAAAGGTTAAAGTATATATATAAAATAGTTAAAAATCACCTTTATATTTACTATTAAGTAAATAATAATAAATTAGTTTTAAATCTTTAGTATTTGTTTAACGAAGCTTATTATACTAATAAATATTAGTAATAACGTAGTTTAAAAGTATAATATTACACTTTATATTTAAAATATTAAGCCCCGCTTATATATATATAATTAAGATCTGTTTTTTATAAGTTATATAACTAATAAAGCCTCATTTTTTATATTTATTATATTATTATATAATTTATATATAATAGAAAATAAAGTGTTAAACTATTACATTTTTTAAAAACGGGAAAAAAAAAAGTTATATACTTTAATTAATTTTTTCAATTTAAATAAATAAGTATTTTAATTTTTTATTAATAATTTTTTTTTCTAATTTGGTTTAAATTTATAAAACAGTTTACCGGTCCATTATACCTTATTTATTCAATTTATAAAAGCAAGTTTTATAATATTTTCCTTAAAACGATATTTATATATAAATTATATGCAATTATAAAGTCTATTTTATATAAAGTTATAACATTAAAATAAACTATATTTAATAATAAAAACATTTTTTTATAATTTTTAGTCACGATGAGGACTGTAA
This sequence comes from Xylariaceae sp. FL1019, assembly GCA_022578705.1. Lineage (NCBI taxonomy): Eukaryota > Fungi > Ascomycota > Sordariomycetes > Xylariales > Xylariaceae > Xylariaceae sp. FL1019. The sequence goes on along the minus strand of MU391963.1, from coordinate 80,478 downwards.
GTGAAGACAGGGCTCCAGAGTTGACTCTCAGTACGTGTGATAATATTAAGGTGAAGAAGGGAAGCCCAGGCCTGGTGGGGTGCCAGGTGGGCTGCAGCACTTATAGTGCGTGCTCCCTTATCTTATCTGCTATCTAATCAGACAACCTACCTGGCAGTGCTAGGTGGCTAGGTAGGTGACTACCGTAACTACCCCCGCTGGAAATAAAGCACCAAGTCCCAAGGTGCTGTCAGTCAGTCTTCAAAACGTCAAAAACGGGCTTTTCAGCATGTTGGCCTCGACAGCAGAGGTCAGCTGTTCGAGCCGTGTTAGTGCCACGTTATCTCTTTTTCCATTTTCATCCATTCAGCCAGGTCCCTTATCGATAACGTCAGACTTCAACCATCCATCCATCCATCATGGCTTACGGTGCCAGGGCATCCATCGTATCCATCACAACTTCCATCGGGTGTACCAGCTGTACGAGAGGTGTCGGAGACGTCGTCGGTGACCTTGTCAGCTGTCTCAACAGCCATGGTGACGGGTCTCCAGGCTACAGCCAGTATATGAGGGTGTCAACTGCCGTGCCAGGTGACTGCTTGAGTTCTTGAGGTACGTCGGAATCGGGTGATGACGGGTGAGTGATCGAAGTCACTGGTGAACTGAGTGAACCTTGACTTGACTTCGGTGACGAGGTGGGAAGGTAGGTGGCGTGGCATCAGTGATCTCGTCAGCGCTGATGTGCCAGTCGGTGTCAGGTGGTACTGAAGGGCTCCAGGTCGCCGTCGACGCTGGATTCAGTGATTTTCAAGGTGACCGAAGGCTTCGATGGAGTCGAGGTCGGTCTCTTGTCAGGTGGTGACGGCTCCGATGAGGTCTCGAAGTCACCGTCTTGACAGGTGCTGAAGGGTCCTGACGTGCTGCGTGAGGGTGCCAGCGACGTTGGATACAGCTGTTGAATATGGTGCTGACGGCTTCGAAGGAGTCGAAGTCAGCGCTTGAGGTGGTGATGGAGGTGACCACTCCAGGTGTCACATGTGGTGACGGCGTGCCTGGAGGTCTGATGACGGGCTGCCAGCGTGCCTGGTGTGTCACCTCAAGACATCGGGTTCAGGTTGTCATGCCTGCAGCGTTGACTGCAGGGCTTTTTCTTTTCAGGTGGCCTGACCTCGTCAGGGCTTACTGGTGCCTCACGGTGAGGGCTTGCGAGAGGGGTGGAGGGACGTGCCTGACCTGGTCAGGGCTTCTGGAGATGGTGGCCTGGTGCGCTACGCAACCAGGGCTTGAGGGTGCCCTCTGGAGAGAAGGACTTCAGTGCCCCGTCGATGGAGGACTTCAGGTGGAGGTCACGCTGAGGCAGGGCTCCGCGGACAGGTGGTGCGCCCCTGCTTCAGAGGACTTCAGTGCCGTGTCGATGACGGACTTTAGGTGGTTGCCCCGCGATGGAGGACTTCAGTGCCGCGGCGATGACGGACTTCAGGTTATCAACTTGAGACGAGGCTCCAGCGATAGTGCCCCGTCGATGGAGGACTTCAGTCGCATGTCACGTTGAGGCAAGGCTCAGCGCGAATGTGGTGTGCCCCTGCTTCAGAGGACTTCAGTGGATGTCAACTTGAGACGAGGCTCCAGTGACGGTGCCGCAGCGATGACGGACTTCAGTGCCTCGCGATGGAGGGCTTCGCTGGAGGGGTTCAGGTCAAAAACACCAGCGCTTTCGACCTGTACTGCCGGAATTAAGTTGACGATGACCTCACCGGCGTAATGAAGTCAAAGGACCTTAATATAGTCACGATGAGGGCTGTAAGTGAAGACAGGGCTCCAGAGTTGACTCTCAGTACGTGTGATAATATTAAGGTGAAGAAGGGAAGCCCAGGCCTGGTGGGGTGCCAGGTGGGCTGCAGCACTTATAGTGCGTGCTCCCTTATCTTATCTGCTATCTAATCAGACAACCTACCTGGCAGTGCTAGGTGGCTAGGTAGGTGACTACCGTAACTTTTTTTATTATTATAATACTTTATTTTCTATATAAAAAAGTAAGCCCCACTTTTAAATCTCGTTTATTTCTTTTAATACATATAAGTATTTAATTTATAATAAAAACTATTAATTTAATTTTATTAAACCATTTAATATAATTACTATTAATTTTAAATCTTATATAAGCTTATAATTTTATAATATAACTAAAAAAACAAGTCCCACTTAATTTGGACTAGTGCGGGGCTAGTTAGACCTAGTATTAACTAAATAGGTAAGTGGCCCGCGAGGGGGTGGCCCGTGGGGGGGGTGGTCATCTTACAGATTTGATGCCTGGGTCACTGTGCTAGATCTTGTTTGCATCTTCGCAAACATCTAAAGTACTTGTCCTCACTTTTGGTTTATCGGCGGCGCTTCCAAACGCATCCGACTGCAACGGGTTCGCAGCTACTTCAAACCCCAGGATTACAATTGCCTCCAGGACAAGGACAAGTTTCACTGACCCCAGACTTGCATCCAACCCAAGGATCGCAAATGCCTCCCGGGCAGCTTTCATTTGGTTCGCAAATGCCGGCGACCCTAGGATTGTCGTTTCCTATGCAAAGTCTTCTACTAAACACTCCACCAGAACACATTTTGCAGATGTTGCGCGTAGAAGGTTTCGCCATGGGAGAACTACCGTATAGACAACAAACACAAGAAGACCAACGCTTTAAGACTCTCGAAGATAAGATTGATAGCATTGGACTTAGAGTTGATGACTTTTTTTAGAAACTGCCGCCACGCAATATCGACAACGAATCCTTTGGGAAAGATGTGAGTGACTCTCGGAAGGAATCTCAGAAGCCTAATACTTTCCCTTTTTTAGTGGGGAGGCAACAGGAGGAGGAATCTTATATGAGAGTTAGCTTCGCAACTCTTATAAGAAACAGTCGGGACGTAGTCGATTCACTTAATCAACGGACTTACACCATAGTGGACTGGGCCATTGTCACCTAAGGCTTTCTATTTCTGCAGTCCGTTTACGCTGCGCTTCAAGAAGCTACTTACGACTCCCTCCTGATGTGATTCAGCTATTTTCCATATTTGAAAAACCTGGAGTAGGGCCTACCACGGGTAACCAGCGCACTTAGCGGGTAACACGACTCAAGCTTAGATCCGTTATTGGCGATCCAAGCTTGTTTGGCTTCTTCCGACGGGTGAATCTTTGGTCAATCATTGCCCTCTAGATCACTTGAGCGTCTGCTTCTTGTTTCTCCGGACTTGGGAAATCTTTGCAATACCTTACCCAGAAAGCACCGCACGTAGTGACATGGGTAGTGGGATAGAAACTAGAAATGGCCAATTGGCTCCGTGAAGGTACTTCCTGATGGTTGGTATACCTGAAGGTTTCAGGAGACAGTGTCTTAGCCTGCTCATGCCTCTCTAACGCTTTCGCTGCTTTGGAGAGTCCATTGCAGCTTTTACTATAGAATCAAACTGGGTTATCCCCCCAGTTGTCAAATGAAGGTTAGCGGCCATAGTCAATCCGAAGTTTCCGTACTCTGATTATCCGGCTGTGGAACTCTGGCTTAGGTACTACCCGCTCGGTCACCACTAGCTAAAAATAGGGTTGTCCCATTGCGAGGCCCCGCACTATAGTATATGGGGCTAATTACCGAGCTCCCTTCCAGCCTTCTCCCCCGATGGATGACTTAGGGTTACAAAACGTCCGTTTGGTCAGTTTGGTTAAGTGTGTGAGTACAACCCGAGTTGTACGATGACAATGCTTGATTTTTTTTCAGGGTTCGAAACGGCGTTCATGCAACCTCGTTTTCTCGCATCTACTCATTTTATCTCTTTTGCCTGTACTGCTTGCGATCACAGACTACAGTGTTATTGGCTTTGACAACAGCTGTCACAGAAGGGCTAGGTCCAGCCCCTCCCTGGAGTTTAACATCAGCATCTTTCCCCGTACAATAGTGTGCTTGATCTTGATATCTGGAATTCATCGCCATCGACAGTCTGACCGCGGTGCAACATTACCAGGCGCTGTACCTTGGCAATTTCCTGATTTCCATCCAAATCTCGACCCATCGCAAAGGGCATGTGGCTACTCTCCTGTATTATCTCCACTCACTTGCAGCGCCCATGCGACGTGTATAGCTTTGCACGCGTCAACAAAGCAGCCTGGTGTGTTGGCTCCCTTGTGGTGTTTGGCACTGGATTCAGGCTAGACGCCAGAACTCTATTGAGGATGGGGATAAGAGATCTTACAATATTTGGCCTCGGGATTGGCCTCGAAGAGCTCCGTAATGCGCTTCGGCATGGACTGGACGTCTGTGTCATACAGAATTCCGTGGTGTAGGTAGTGCCAGATTCTTATTCATATTGCCAGAGCTTCCGCGATTCAAGTCGTTACTCATCTACGTCTGCATTGAATTGAGAAAGCTGCTTCATCAATTCATTCACTCTTGCATTGGCAAATTCGGATGTTTCTGGTTGCTCTTTGTTCTTAAATACCCGATTTTATCGCGTAGCGTGTCTCTTTCTTCTTGCAGGGATTGCGCTCTATCCTTCAGTGAGTGTATCTGTCCGACTAGATGTTGTGTACTATCCTGTTTCTCTTGGAGAAGTTGTATTTGCTTACGTAGAGCTTCAACTAGTCCTTCTTGTTTTTCGATGGTCGATCTAAGGTTTGATTTTATACTTGCGAAACTCGATGACAGCCTTCCTTCCTGCCTTTCTATCTTCCGTTACCCGCCTGTCGTGCCTCGTCTTCGTTGCAGCTTGATTTGCAACTTCAAGTGCCCGCCTTTGGATTGTCGGACTCGTCCCAGGTTGGCCGTTCGAGGGCTTGGAGGAATGGGAGTCTAAGTCGAACGGTCGCGTCATTCGCCGTAGTAGTTTTGCTCATAAAGAGAATAGCCCATCGTCACAACAGTCTTTACATCATTTACGACTATCAATCAACAATCTTCAGGTTACCGGACGTTCCGGGGATACATTAAGGCGCCAAAAGCAGTGTTTAGGCTCTAGCTTCGACCACCGCCTACAAAGCTGTCCGTCGAGTGCGCTTATTTGCACTATTCGCTGGCATAGATGCCGAATAGACCAGGTCGAAACCTTTGCCATAAACCACAGCCACGTTCCTCGATTGAACCATGGCGGAACGTCTTGCATTGCCATTGTTGAAGTTGCGGTCATTGACGTTCAACGTTTTTGAACAGGCATTTAGTTGGCGTTGTCGTTATTGAATTTTCTTTCCCTCTACGGCCCAGTAAACTTGCATTCATCTTAAAAGGTCGTCTCGGAATGCCTTCTTAACCTGTGCTCAAGTCCGAAAACAGCAGAGTTTTAGAGACGGCGGTGTCCGCCATGGTCTGTCGTCATCTACGTACGTACTGGCAATAACGTCGACCAGGTCACAGCTACGAACAATATGCTTGATGATGGCGTTTCTGCTTCGGGAAGATACTCCCACATAGGGTGAGTATGACAGGAACCTCGTATAGAATAGCGAACATGCATCTTGGCATACTGGCGTCGCGAAGGTCATACGGTTAAGTGTATTCGCCTATCTGCCGAGGCATTATCTTAGCGACTGATGTAATGCGTCCTCTGAGAAGCGTCTGTCTTCTATGACCCCGTTCCAAAAGTATTATAACTGAACGGAAAACCTCTGTCTCTCTATGGGTTTCATCTGTCTCGTCGACAAGTTTTTGCGACCTTGTCATGCAATTGAACTAATCTTCATTTCTTCAGACATCTTCTTCGCAGGTGTCGCGACCTTCGTCCATGTCCTCGATTTCTCTGAAATCCAAACGATTGTCGTCTATCGGCGTAGCGTCGCAGTAAGCTTGAGTTGATCCTCGAGCCCTCTGGCCAATTTCTTCCAGAAGAAACGAGCCAAGCGAACCAGGAGCACCTAGATTTTACTCAGTATACCGAACAAGGTCGTCGGTCATTATATGAGGGGTAAAATGGTCGTTTCCCATATGCGCTGATATGTTCCCTTTGTGCAACAACAGAAACACGATAGAGGAGCTGAGCTTTAGTCATCGCGACAGCTTTGCTCTGCCTATTCAAGAGATGTATCGTTAAACATGGTAGCTGCTGCTATAGCTGGGATCCTCTTATATTACCGGACAAGGTTCTGACCCGTCCGTACTCTGTTTTCATGCCTCCTGGTATCCGTCTCATTTCCCATATCATACCAGTCCCTATTCGGTAGATCATCTATATCAATTAAGATCAGACCGCTTGAATTTGTGTGTGATTCGATCAACATGATCATCATCCGGCGTTTCCTCCCTCAAAAACAGTTCTGCATATCCGACGCAAGAGATTTGTCGTGTATTCTAATCATTGTTCATCCTACTGCTTTCCAAAGCTACAGACAATCTACGATGTTGACGTCTGCGTATTTTCAAGTTGGCCTTGGCGCTTTCGAAATGACAAGCATGGATCGTCGTGACTTGCAGTGAAGTTATCCATCAATTTGAATACTGGCTGATTTATCTCAGTGTCCGAGGCACATAGCCCCTCCGACGATGGTTTGAATCGAAATGCCAGATCGTTTCTGCTAAGAGAATGAAAATCTCTAGATAGGCCATGGACTTACCAGCACATCCGCGGGGGCCAACTGAGAAGGGCACGAAGGCGTCTCGAATTACTTTTCGCTGAGAGGTCTCGTCATCCAGCCATCTCTCTGGTCTAAAGATAAACGAATCTGGAAAATACTCTTCGTTGTGGTGAACTGAGTAAGTATTGACGCCAACCGTGATTCCTGGGGTAGAACCTGCCCATCCACCACGAGCGGTTTCTTATCAGCAGAATCATACGGCTCAATCCAGAGGATACCTGCAGCAGGGGGAGACATTCGTAGAGCCTCATCGATACATGCTCGTAGGAACGTGCAATTTGATAGGGTTTGTCCATTAATTTGGCTGACTGAGGTGAACGCTGGGCGTATCTCCCATGCAAGCTTCTCCTGGCGAGCGGGATAGCTCGACAAATAGAAGAACGCAGCACTCACTGCAGTCTTCGCTGTTTCACCAGCTAACGGACCTCACTTGGCGCAAACGCACATACACGGGGTTTGGTATGAGGACATCGACTTACCTGCAGGGAAAAAAAGATTTGCCTCCGCCCAGAGGTCACTCTGACGCAGGCCTTCGGATTCGGAATCCAGAGTCTTTCACGACTTTGTAAAAGTCATGATAGGCATGACGGCTTTGGGTTGTCCGCAGCGTGATCATCTTCTCCATCAGAAATAAAAATTTGTCCTTCACTGTGGAAAATCAGGATAAAGATCAAACCAGCACGAAAACGGCGGGAGTTGGGCCAGTGTAAGAATATGCTACTCCACAAGGCTCTTGCATCCAGCATTGGAAGTATGAACCTGATTTCCTCGGCTGTTTGGAGGTTCAGGGTATAGCCAAATCCAAGCAAGCCTGCAAGGTCAATCCCCAGATGTCGGGAGTGCTCGGTGATATCGACCGCCGCAGGTGTGTTTGCTGAGAGGGACAAACGGCGTATGAACAAGTCGATCTATTCAGACATAATAGGCTCCAATGTACGTAGAAAGCGATCCGGGAGCGCCTGACCAATTAACTGTCGTCCAGTACATCCACACATGATTATCTCTCTGCCTCCAAATCTCTATCGTGCTACCAACAGCTGCAAGGGAGGTAGGTGCCTAGGCCACGAGGTTGCATTGCGGCTTTGTCTCGATTGAAGCAGCAACACTAGATAAATACTGATATCAACGTGCTGTTGTCATTCGGCACGGTCTTCCCAATTCCTCCAATTAGCCTACCTAGGTGCCTTCCAGGTTTATCTGCTTAAAATGCCCTGTTATTTCAACTATCATTCAAGTCGATCCAAACCTTCCCACACGACTCCTTCGTACCCCTTGCATTATGGCTGCTCCAACTTTTACCAACGTGGAGAAGCGCGCAACGCTGAGCAGCTTTCTACATCGACAAATTTTCAATACGCCAACACTTCCTCGCAATGTGGACCTGACTGACAAGACTGTCATCGTCACTGGGTCAAACACTGGAATCGGGCTTGAATGCGCCCGCCAGCTGTTGAACCTCGGATTAACTAAGCTTATCATCGCTGTACGAGACCAGTCCAAAGGTGAACGAGCGAAACCGGTTCTGTCATCAGGTCGCTCTCCTCACAACGTTACAATCGAAGTATGGGATCTAGACCTCCAATCTTATGACAGCATCACATCCTTCGTTGATCGTGCCAAGAATCTTGAGCGACTAGATATTGTAGTTCTTAACGCAGGCATCTCGAAGCAATTCTTTGACCTAACGCCGTCGACGGGGCACGAAGAAACGATTCAAGTAAACGGTAAGCAAGCCGCCTCAGTGACTTGACGTTCCACCTGCATAATCGCAACTGAGTCGCCGCCACAAGACACATTCTTCTTACTCCTTGGACTCCAGACTCTAAACGCCAAATTTGCTGAGATCATTCTGCATAGTCATTTCAACAGTCTTGCTCGCGATTCTCCTTCTACCCATTTTCAAGGCCAAAATCTGGCCAGGGCGGCCCGGTAGGCTCGTCATTGTATCGTCAGATACGGCGTCATGGGCGCGATTCAAGAAGAAAAGCTCCCCCCCACTGTTGCCAGCATTGGACAAGCCCGAAAATTTCACCAATACGGATCGATACGCTACCTCCAAGCTCCTTGGTCAGCTAATGGTAGCTGAGCTGACCAAGCGAACCCCATCGTCAGTTGCCATTGTAACAATGCCAAACCCGGGTTGGTGCTATGGAACAGGTCTGGGCCACGTGCCAGGGGGCACATGGGGTGATAGAATCGTGTCTGTTCCCCGGCGGATCTTAGGTCGCCACCCATCGGTTGGGGCTCGGGTACTAACAGATGCTGCAGTTCAACATGGTGCAGAAGCTCATGGTCAGTATCTGGAAGATTGCGAAATACAGCCGTAAGTAACTCATAGCTGCTAACTACCGTCAAATATACTTTTGATTCGCATGCTAAGACCTTGTTTAATCCGATCAGTCTAGCTCCATTGGCATACACGTCGGAGGGCACGAGGATATCCGAGATGCTTTGGCAGGAGATCATGCGGGAACTATCATTTGCTAAAGTAGACAATGTTTTGCAGGAACTTGGGAAATGACCTCCTTCACAGTGATATGGAAACAAAGTAGTAGCATGTGTCTCTCTTCTATCATGGTGTATCCTTATGAGATTCCATCACATCAGAGAAATTAACCACTGACTCCATTTCTTACTCCCGGCAGATGAACAGGTACAACTCTGTTGTGCTGCCGCTATGGGAGCAAGCTGCCATTGTTCCCGCCTATTGACTCTCTGGGGGCGTTACAACGTGGGAGAGTTTGTGGTTTCCTGGACGGTGTGCGACCGGAGTGGATTGTTGTTTGCAGCTTTGTCTGCACTTGATCTTTGCAAGCACCATGTCAATCCATGCTGATAGCTACACACAAGAATGACTGTATTACATCTAAGATCTGAGCACTACGTGAATCGCGGTCTGTTATCAACCAGTGAATCATTAGATAGCATCTGGGCTCATGCAGCGCAGGTTTGTCAAGTAAGCCGAAGCAAATTGGCGCATCATATGCGTCACGTGCCGCCTTTGACAGCATCACTTTGCCGACTAGCCGTGGTTATCATATTGCCCCTGAGCGCTTGATTTCACAAATGTGATGTGAGTACATCGCTGACTCACGGATGATTTCCCATTGATCACATTTCCGCACGGCCCGTTCATCAGCTTTTCCACCCCTCATTCTCCACATCTCTCACCGTGAGTATACCTGCTCCGCTGAGGTGGAAGATTGAATAATGAGGAATATGCCGCTAAGCTTTGTCCCCCGTTGGCGTCGTGATTCACATTTCGGCTACTACATATCAATATGATCAAAACGAATTCGGCTTGCATTGAGCACTAAACAGCGCCCTAGCAGTCATAACTCACTATCAAAGGTCATATAAAGACAATGCATGAGGGTATTCACAACTTCTGAGTCTCTCGTACTGCAGCAGTATATGCATTATAGCTTATCGAGTCCTTAAAGTATTGGAGCTATTGCTGCATTATAGTTGTGTTGTGGTATACTAGGAACTCGTTAATCAACTCGGTGAAAGTAGAGCAAACGAAGGCCAATTATGAAAGTTTCTTTCTTCGGCTGTCACTAAGAGATGTTCATGGCCATAGTATAATGTGTCAATATGATAATTCCATGTCATACCACTCGATAATGTCAATACAGCTTAGGGATCAGTTGGGCGGATGCCAGAAGAACCGTCATCAAAGTTTCACTTGGGATGAACCTGGCAACCTCAAGATTGCAACGCATCACATTTATGGACAGTTAGGTCTTGTGTTGGACTCTGCATGACACGATTGACCCGAGTGCGGGCACGGGCAGAATATTGCTGCTCGCACCTACTCATCCGCCCCAGACAACTTTTCATAGAATTGAATGAATTCCATGTAAGCTCAACTATACTTGGCCTAGCGTTTTCGTGATTCATGAAGGATTCGTCTAATGTATTGGACGTCTTGCAGCGGAACGGTCAGTGGTGAGTGTCATGGGCTATCCACAACACCAGGCTACGGGCTATACCGTTGCCCCTGACGCACAGAATTGCTCTCACATTCAGCAGTGCAAACACTCTCGTGACTATCGTGATGTGCCTTTTGTTGCTAATTCTCGATTACCCAGCCAGCGGAATGTCTATATGTATTCAAGGATACGATCAGTCTTCCCTCATGGATTTCTTCCCTTTCACAACAAGCAGACATCTCTCTTCTATCACGAAGCATTTCTATCTATTTGCGTGCTTTCTTCAGTATTCCTTCTGCATATTTTGCTTCGTCAATCTCGACATTTCTTTGCACCCTCATATACCCTATCACAAAGGCTTGTACCTGACTCGGCTTGCCTTGTGCTTCGCCACGATGCCAGTCTAGTAAGCTAAGCACCTCTCAGCCTCACTGTATTCGCATAACTAATCGTAACCATAATCAGTCAATCACAGCACATGGTGGCTTTTCAGCAGGCTCGAGAAAGAATCCGTTTCCTATTCGGCTTTCCTACCATGGCAGCATTCGAGGCATGGCTCGACTCAATTTGCGTTCAGCCTTTCTGGGTAGAGTTCCTGCGTGACTACCTCTCGGTTAACAATAACTGGTTGAATCCGGTACCCAGATACTACAGCTTCACTTGCATGCTTGGATCTGTTCACTATCTTCTGATCAACGGCCGCTCCATTTCAAACCTCTTTCCTGACTACGACCCGCTGGTAATGCCCAACAAGCAGACCTGGGATGTAGCGAAGCACTGGATTCGACTCGCATCTCAGATCTTGAGCTATGCCATGACCGATCAAACGGCTTGGGCATTGCCTCGAGTCGACCCATTCAATCTGGAAGAGATCTTCGACTGCTTGTGGCAACTGATCCAGTTCTTGATCTGGAAGTGGATGGTTGAGAATCAAAGCTACAATGCCCAGAACTATTATACTCAAAACTACATTGTTGTTCAGGTGAGAGCCCATTCAGATTCATTGTCTTCCTTTCACGGCTAAGATAGACGACTAGTGACGAGCTGCCAAGTCGGACATATCGACGCCATTATCCCGACCCGGGTCGACTGACTATATGTTCTGCAAGCTTACCATCCAATACTCATTGGGTGAGCGCGCGTCATCATGTGCAGTCCAGAATAATGGGATCGGAACCTTTGCTCTGCCGTGCATCCAGCAGCAGGGCTGAACGGCTATCCTGAAACAACAGCTTCTGTCAATTCTATTGTTTTGTGATCCGTGTATTCAGATCGGTGCGGCTGTACTTATTCATTATGATCTTATCGCCATGTATTGCGACTAGAAATCGGCGCTATCTCTGTATTGTCTCTAAATTTTCATTTTCAGTCAATCCGGTAAAAGCTAGGCTAGCGATGGCAGCCTGCGTTAGCGGATTACATGTATCCAAATTTACCCTCAACATTTTTTCCTAGGTTTGTTTGGCCTATCAAGAGGGCAGCTGGTGGATGAGCGGGTTGTGAAGCTTTCATTTGTGTTTGTTCTTCTCACAACCACGCACAGCGACAGAGGTCAAGAACTGCAACTGGGGTTTTGATGTAGAAATACCTCATAAAGAATACAAATTAACTGATCAGTTGTGTGAAAGATAAGCACAAAGGCTAACACTGCATTCTTCGGTCAGCATTCGAGCTCCAGAATTATAGGATTTGAGGAATCAGTCAAAATTCAGGTAGGGTTACACGTTCGAAGCGAGATCGTTCGCGATACCGAATGTGCTTACTTGCCTTTCTGTTCTTCATATGTCTACTTTCGCAAGCTGATTCTCGTTTGCTTGGCTTCCATGAGGCTGTTCTTTGTGTCCCCTGTTTTTCTGTTAGCGGAGGAGAACCACCTATAGCTCGAGCTAGGAGTGATGTATAGGTAGGTCGTCAGTGACCACACTGCGTGAGAAATCTGATTGTAGCCAACACAGTCACAGCTAGCTCTGTCTCCAGATCGCCATACGTGATGAGCCTAGGAGATGGCATGGCAGCCTTACACTCCCCGCACTTCCAAGTCTATAATCATGTTTTCCATACAAGATTTCTTCGTATAAGTCGGGCTCGTGCCTTTTGGCGTATGAGATCACAGTACCTTCATCTATTATGAACTTAGAGTTGGTTCAACTAGTGAAAGTGTGAGGTCCCATGCCCTTGCCCTCTTTCTTGCTGCAGTCTTGTCATTGCAGCACCCTTATTGTTGATATTTTCACTTTAATCAACCTTTCATTGGTGCCTCTGCGTATGCAAGTTCATGGCGATCATCTGCATAATCGCCACCATTCTGCAGCAGTAGGACATGATGAGTCGTTTAGTTGAACACTGTCTATAAATCGACGGGAATGTGCTGGTGGTGGGTGTTGGTGCTGAAATTCTCCGGGAGATGGCCATGAACATAGTTTCATTCTCAGACCAGACAATCCATATATCTCAAAGGACGATCACGTGTGCCACAACCCCCAAACAGCACATGATCTCATTTTATATATGGCATTTGAACCCAACATTATGCATGCCAATCGACGCTGGCGATCTCGAAGTCTTTGTTGGTCGATGCGATAACAAATCTCATGCAGCAGTGGTCCAGACGACATACTCTTGCTCTCCAATCGGAAAAAGCGACGTCGTTATCCGGACTTGAGTTCAAGTACTTTATGTGCTCCAAATGCCCTATTCGACAGGAGAGGCCATTCGAGTTCAATTCAACCCGAACACCCCGTACATGTTAAAGATGGAAGAAGTTTCAGACATTGCAGGCTCAACATTCCCTTATATAGTAAATACACAGTCTATCATTCGTAGCGACCGACGATGTCAATCTCTCATTCATGCTCGTCGATGCGGTAGCAAGTACCATGTATCGCCGGTTCAGAGGCCATGTTGATAGCAATTAGTCCAGACAAAGAAGCCGCCGCAATTGATAAGAGAAGTGAATGTAGAATAAACAAAGCATGTAAAGCTAGTTTACACGTTGGAAGTACAGACTGGTTTGACTTCAGGGGTTGACACCGCATGCATTTGATCCAGATTCAACAGATAGACAATGGTCCGGATCAAGGTATACAACATTGTGTAAGATATACATATGTCGATGGTAAACACCTAGAGCATCTTTCGTCCAGCTTCTAATCATATCTGTTCCCATACCCAGTTTCGATATGTCAGAAATGTATTTCAACCGTATGGTCGTTAGGTTGGAGTAGAGTGAAAGGGGCAGGCGGACTGCCGCCAGCTGTAGATTGATTGACTATGGCACCCTCCGTTGCACCAAAGGGACAGAGGTCGGGGCTCGATCGCAATCGGCAATCAATCAAGTTATGGCAGCTCGAAACAGATGATCTGCTACAATTCATTCAAGCGGTTGAGGAGATACTCAATCTTCATTCTGTTCTTTTCACTCATTGTCGCACTCTGGATAGCGTGGCAGAACACCGCATACTCGGCGGGATCGAATCCCGACACGCCGACCATGGGGGATTCCGCGGCGCTCTCAATTGAGCCAGAGCGCGTGGCTGCGATAATGCTCTCATGGTCCGATCTCGAGCTTATATCACTCAAGAAGACACAATCGCTATGGGCAGGATACGGACACATCTGCGAGGTCAAAGCTCGGGCCACAAGCGCAAAGGCGAATGCGCTGATGCAAGACTTCTCGGTTGACCCAGGGACAGATGGGGAATTCGACCTGATCCTCAAACTCATCTCTCTTCCGCATACAGAGTCTGGATCTGAGGATGAAGGACATTTGAGGAAGATGTTCAGCTACCAAGTAGAGCAATACTTCTACCTCGCCATTGCTCCACAGTTCAGCGACAAGGTGGCCATGGCCCGAAAGATAGCCACGACTCGTGACATGGCAGGAAAACCCGGTGCTGACTTACTCGATGGTCTCACAGCTACTCTCATGACAGATTTGAGAACCAAATATCCTATTGCTGGTGAGAAGCGGAGTCTTCTCGACGATAAGCAGGCTCATAGTGCCCTCGATTGGCTTTCTACATTTCACCGCGAATCGTGGAGTTTATCACCTGTACCGAAAGACTCGCTACTCGACCCACCATTAATAGAAGCCGAGAAGCGCAAATCTACACCAGTAGCTGTTCGATCTCTGTGGCTGAATGGCGGGTACACATATCTTACCACAAGACGTAAAGAGTACAGCGCGCTCTGTTCAGATCAAGGCTCGGAATGGTCTTTGGCACTCTGCGGAGAGTTCTGGCAGGGCCAGTCTGTCGCGGAAGTGGTCGCGGATGTATTGAAGATGGACCCGCAAAGCCTCATACATGGCGACGTGAAGTCCGAAAATCTGTTTACGTCGCGCGATGGCAGCGAAGTTGCGTTTTACGATTTCCAATATGTTGGATTCGGACTCGGAGTCTGCGATCTGGCCAAGTTGTTCACCTGTTCCGTCCCGTTGTGGATGCTCGTGAGCAGAGGCGAGGACTACACTAAGCCATTGATCATGGGCGAAGGTGAGAGGAGACTGTTAGAAAGATACCATGAGAACCTGCTAGCCGGCACGCAAAAGAGCTACGACTGGGATTTGTTCGTTCGACATTGGGAAACTGCCTTAGTGGACTGGCTCCGGTTCCAGGCGTCATGGGGCTTTTGGGGCAATACAGAATGGCTTGAGGCCCGAGTTCGCTCGATATTGAACGATGTGTCGTGGAGAGAATGGCTTAGAGTGCAGCAGAGGACGAGAGCTGTGCCAAATGGCGTTGGGATCAAGGAATAATTGAAGACAGACGAGGCTTGAAGACCATTCCTCGCAACCAAACCACTAAGCATATAGACGCATCTAGATTGTTTTTTAGAGATGGCCGGATTTTAGAGGATGACACTGTTTATCATATCGAGCAGGACGAGATGAGCACTGGCAGAGTCAACCACATATCGACTGAAAATGTGCCACGTCAACGAACTATGCCTAGTCATCAAACCTAGGCGATCACGTAATCTAGCGGAAGCAGCAAATATCGAGTGCAACCCTGCCAGCTCCCGTGTGAAGGTACGTATCAAGTCTTGTAATGTTACTCACAGATCCATCGAAGCATCAATTACCATATTATACTTATCCGAACGTTGACCGCGTGAAGGAGACACCGTCCTGTGTGGCCTCGAACTTCTCAAGAAAGGAAGAGATGCCGTATCACTGAATACTCACTAGGCTCTTCAAATACGAAGGCTACAGAGTCATACCATAAGCATATAAAGAATGGCGGGTTGCCGGCAAGTTGGCTCGATAGGGAATTTTTACCTAATCATTCCGAGATCCCTAGCAATATTCTCCAAAGTCTATTTCGTACAATCGGGGTATATTCTCCTCCTTATAAACGCCACAACACCAAACATGCAAGCAGAGAAAAGGTGATGACGACACGCCGCAGTGAGCACCACTCAGGAAGTCCACTCATCACGTCCAAGTCGAACAATATCCTTCTGCTCCAAGATCCAGTACTTGCTCGGCGCCTTTCCCTCGGCCGCAAGCGCCGCAGCCTTGACAGCCGCACGCGCAACAACGACATCGTCCTGACCAAACGCATCGGTGGCGCCCTGGCCGAAGACCTTGCTGAGACCACGGACGCACGTCTCCATCATCGGGCCGCCGGCATGTGCGACCTCGCGCTGGCCCATCAGTAGGCCTGGGCGCAGGATGATGGCTTGAAGGAAATCGAGAGATTTGATCGAGTCCTCGACGCCGATCTTCATTTTGGAGTAAGGGACCATGTTGCTCATGAGTCCTCGTGTACCGGCGGATGAAATGAAGACGTAAGTCTGGATGTGGGCGCTGCGGGCGGCTTTGGCGAGTTCGACGTTCACTGTTCAGAGCATGTGTCAGCAGAGAAGCGATGTATGGAGGGTCAGGAGTTTGAACGACGTACGGTCATGGTCGATCTTCCACTGGTTCTGGATGCCGCCGGCTGCAGCACGCGTGGTGCCCAGCGCAGCATAGACGGTCGAGGGCTTGGGCGAAATGGCCTGCAGCAGCGATGACCACTTCTCGGTGTCGGCCTCGACAGTCGCATCGAGTTTGGGAGAGGGCTCGGTCTTGGGAGCGCGGCGCGAGATGGTGTGAACAGTCTTGTAGGCGTCGATGCTGAGGAGCGTGGAGAGGATCCGGTGGCCGACGAGGCCTGTCGACCCGATGACAGCTGCTGTGAAGGACATGGCGTCGGCGGGGTAGTAGCGCGAATGCTGTTGGACTGGTAGTGTGTCGAGTGGTAAAGGTTGCTGCGCAGAGACACAGTTCGTTTCGTAGAGTGAAGGTGGTGATGATGTCGGGGCTTTGTGTCTTTTTGTGTCTTGCTTTGGGGGCATTCAAGAGAAACCTCGGCAGGCAGCGTCCACCGTGAACTTACAGAAAACAGACCGTGTCGGGCAGATTGAATGATGGATCGGCGGGATTGTAGCACCGGCAGTACGAAATTAGTGAACCCACAGCCGATCCACAGGTCCACAGGCGTCTCATGTCCGCTATCACCGACGGGACATCCCTAGGCCTGCAGCTTTGGCACTTTGTCGGAGGCAAAGGGAGCCAGCCTCTCTGGGCTTTCTTTCCGCGCACCACCAGTCGACGGTCGGGCTTCCGTCATCATTCTCAGAGGCGGATGGAAGTGAGATATATCCCTTATGAACGAAGAACCGCACGCTATGGGTTCGCTCACGGAACACTTTTTATTCCACATGGCTACAACAGCAGATTGGCTTTTTGTACTGACGAAGTCACTAGGTAATCACCGCAATCCCCTTAGATGTAATCCAAGGATGAGAGTTGATAGTAGCAACTCATCCAATAATTTGATTGGTACTCAGCTCTATTATCTACCTAGGTAGTATTATAGTCCCTCAGCTCAGATCATACATACTGGTCACAAGCTCCTCTTCCGTCTTGCCTTCCGCTGATGGTATCATGCTTGCTTAAGGTACAAAGCGCTGTCCGCCTTATACAACCGTACCGTCCAGGTCACCAGGATCACCAATGCTCGAATTGCCATGCTCGGATGGGTGGAAAAGCTCGAAAAGGATGTGGACTGTTGGGTTGCCAGCCTGAGATTCAAGCACTCTGCGGCCATCGGACACAAAGAGCACACGTTTGATTTTCGCAAATCCCATTTGCTCAGCATATTTTTCGAGGAGGCCGACGGTACCTCTGGTGAACGGGTTCCGCGACGATAGCTCTTCCCAGTCCCCGTCACTCGGGTGCTGTTCAACAGTACACTTCGTCATCCAGTCTTTCTCAGCCCTCTTGAAGTGCTCACGTATGGCTTCCCTTGCTGGCTCATTTCCGATGTCTCGAACGATGAGCCACTGCAGCGTCTTCAAGTCGCCCTCGGCATCTTGTATGTTGGCAATGATCATGTCCCGATAACGCATTTCCGTGAACCGGGATGAGTTTATATCCGAGGACCTTGTCAAGTTGGCCATGATGGTGACATAGGCACTCAGGTACTCCGAATAAGCATACCAAGCGTATTTACGCTCAGTGTTGTCCTCGTTGGGTTCGTCTGTGATAACGCCCTCATCAAAGTGGTCCGCGAACTCGATGTCGGACATGCCCTCGCCCAGGTGGTCCTTCAGAAATGCGACTTTTCTGCTTGGTGGAGGGAAGTATGTTCGGAAGAGATCGAAGTCTTCGATCGTGGATGCTGACATCTTTGTGGTGGGGATAGTGGTATTGCAGTATGATGTGTTAGGATCCCAGAAAACTCAAGGCTAGGTGTTCTTGGCTATTGGTCTTGTCTGCCGTTGTGCTGTAAGGCAGTAGCGACGTGCAGCCGACTGTTGTGCAATACTTTATACTGGAAGGAACGATTCGGTCCTCAGGAGCCGAACTCGTGGATTGAGAGAACGACACCAATGTTCCAAGAACAACGCCAGTGTTCGAGTAACAAACATTGAATATGTCACGCGGACAGGACCGACACACCTGCAGGCTATATCATTAGCCCATGGTGTACGGGCATACCTGAAAGCAGCGATGGCAACGGCAACGCATGCCAGGACTGGTATGTATTGGGTACACCAAATACACCACCAGAATGTACGGTATTGGGGGCCGTTTCTGTATATAGAATGAAGCAATGATTTCAGCCATGGCAAAAAGAATCATGGCCCTTGAGATCATTTGAGAATTATTATTGAATAAGAATCATTTCCCAAGCCCTTGGATACAGCCCTCGACACAGGATATCAGCACATTTCTTGGCAACCGATTCACACACAAATTCAATGCCAAATCCCAAGGTATTTGAACAGCGACTCGGTCACCATTCATTTGCTTCTGCGTTTGGCTACATGCTTTCAAAGCCTCGAACCCCTCGTTTAAATCATGCTCTATCTCAAATACCTAGGTATTCATAACCCTGGACAGTACCTCTAGATCTATCCTCATTTTCCATCTCGGAGCAAACCTCATAAGACACAGGACCGTCTGTCGCTCTACCGCCTCCATCTCGGTTGCAATTAACCAGCTCTTCTATCGCCAAGCAAGCTTTCGATGTACTCGGTCATATCCCAAGACTGCATCGTGGCGTCGTCTATGGCTTATGGACAAGTCACATCTCTTTGTGATAATTAGTGACCAAGGCGTCACCAGGTGACGGTCAGATTGCGGCAGTCGATCGTAATCGAATCGGCTTAGAACCAGGGAACCATATCCTCGAATACTTTTTGAGAGATCGCTTCCACTCACTCCTGCTCGCGCGATTAAGCTCCGTTTCCCGTGTACATTGAAATTCTAAGCCGAAGAAAGGGACATCGTCTTCAGTTCTAATTGGGAGGACCTGACGTTAGCGACAGTGTCGTGGAGCAGTCATTCCGTCATCGATAGCTCATACCCAGGTAGCAAAATCAACATCTTGTACAATCAGCGGGAGAAAAAATGACTGCTGAATTATCCAAGCACACTTGACACCGCTATCGCCAAGAACGGTCAAATCTGGGAAGGCAGTACAATGTTGAATCATGTAGACTTCGTGGCGTACCCCAGAACCGAAAACAGGGACCTTGCACATGATTGAGTGTATTCTAGGTACACCACTTGTCCCCGTCCGGGAAAAAGCTGCAAAGAGAGTACTGTGATATGAAACCCTTGCTGATGACGCGGGCGAGCACTTCCCCTTTGACAATCTCTGACAAGAGTAGAGGACCTTCACAAAGAACATCGGCTTTGTTATAGTATGACTCAGGGACAATGCCTTTATGCCGATGATCAACAAGCCTTTTGTCCTCCATCATTGACAATTACACCTGTGTGGCCTACTTAAGATGGACATCTCGACATGGCGAAACCCTTACCAACCACACGTTCTGCATTCACTCCAATCACTCGCACCACTCCATCGGGCTTCAAAATGGCGTGGTCCGACCTCAATACCTCCTTCAAGCTCTACATCCTAGCAGCAGGGTTAGTCGACTTGTGGTTTCTCTACACGCAGTTTGACATGATCAAGGCCTTCTTGATACTCATCTGCCCAGGCATCATCCTCAGCGTCTTCAGCGGCATAAGTGTCGCATGGCACTATCTCTTGCACCTCATAGCTTTCTTCTCTCCTGTTGCTGTGATAACTAAGATCTCCGGAGCATTCTTCTACGCTGGTGAGACTTTGTGGACATGTCTCCTGTACGTCCTAGCCCATTTCTCAATTGGCTTTCTATACGTTCTCAAGGCATTATGGACATATTTCTTAAACGCCCCGGACTATTGTCTATTCGGTCTTCGATACGTTTCTTACATTTTACGGGAATGTCTCTATTATGTCCTGCTTCCTCCTTTCATTGGGATTCTACTCTTTATAGATTTCGTGCGGTTTTTCATCGCATTTATCACGAGCCGCGAGGGTTTATATTGGACTCTATTTATTGTGCTTCTGGTCCTCGTTCTGGACAGTACATGGTTCAAAACGTTGGGTCTAACCTTGCAGGTCTGCATGCGACAATTTAGCATCGCGGATCATCCTTGGGTAGGTAAAGGAAGAGGTCCAGCATTCAGGATACGCTCCTCCAAAGGAAGAAGAAGCAGGGGCTGAGGCAGGTGATTGTAGGAGCATTTGGTCTATGTTTAGCAATGTAAATGTTTACTTTTAAATATCTAAAAGTTCGTTATGGAAACGCAAGTAGCCAAAATGATATCGGCCTTCAATATGTGTGTCGCGTGCGTCCAGGTTGCAAAACTTTCAAGTCTTCAGTGGTGATCTGTATGATTTATATACCGTTTCTTCATCTAATATACGGAATAGTATCATACCCTAACTCAGTGCTGATTTTTTGAATCAATCTGGTGATAAGCGATACACACATTCCAATGGAAATCGAAGCTGGAAGAGAACAATGACACAATGGATGAGATCTTGACCGAGGCCCAGTCGTCCTTTTTAGCTCGGGCTGATGTGGAGAGGTATCAACATTGCGTTAATTGTCCCTCCTGCCCAGCATCACCAAAGAGTATTATCTAATCGCTCAACCGCCTACCAGTCCTCTAATAACATCTCTATTGGTGATTATGTGATGAAACATCGTGCGTAGCGGGCTGGCTGGTTTGTAACCTAGGCCAACTACCACCATTCAGGGCCTAGCCGAGGAGAGCTTGACTGAACAGTCTTTGACCATAAACAGCAGGCAGGGCGTAGTACATATGCTTAACTTAGCAACTTGCTACAGCTGGGCAATGGCAACAACTCCTGTTACGGTAGTATGGATGACGGGATTTTGATCGCTTGTGATGCCGCTTTGCCTAAAGACGATACCGACGGAAATGAGCACGCATCTCACAGGAGCAATACCAGTGGAACAAGAACTGAAGCGACCAGCTATTGGTGCTCGTCCTCGATACTAGGTTGGCCTCGTACTGTGCACACTTACAGGCTGCCAGAGGTAGAAAGTCCTTACACATAGCCAGGTGATACACAGGCCAGAAGCCGAAAGTTCCGCCCTCTTCACAATTACGGGAGAATCTCGAGGCTGCAATGGATTATAAGACGCATAGTAGGGTTGTAGGTGGATAATCGCGATGAGTAAGAATGCTAACTCATCTTCAGGGCAACGTGGTAGGAGACTTCTAAGTTGCCACAATGTACTCAGCATCGTCCTTAATCGCCTACCACGTCTCCTTTTGTGCCAAGTCATCCTTCATGATTGAATATACATTGCGAGAATGGGAATCCATTTTTATATCTTTGCCCACTCATAGTCAGTGGTGTCTGATCGTTCTAGACCGTGATTTCGGAGATAAGTGTCAGCTCACTCTCCGCTGCGTTCAGTAGGCTGCAATTAGTATGTGAGTAAATCATAGAGGAAATCTTCAATCAAGACACTTATTAGTGACCCGAACAGACGTTCTTCTTCCAGTCTCGCCAGTCTCATGAAACGGTAGGTCTGGCTTGAACCCTTGCTTTGTATCGCACTACTGAGCCTTAGTTTCCCGGATGTGCGCTGTTTTCAGAATGTCCCTTTTCCTGAAGGATCAGACCTTCCCCTTTGGTCCATTCGCGACCCATGCACCCACCCCTTGTTTTTCCTAGCGACCTTCCCTTCTACCACTTGCTCTTGTCTAAACGATTGCTCTTTTCTAACAGAGACGCCTTAATCCCACCTTCATATCTAGACAGCATGTAACGTTCTTGTAGGCACCGTAGTATCGCCAGCACCGCTTTCTTTCGCGCCTCAAAAGCGCAAGCCTCTCAGACCTGTGCCGCTTGAACTAGTGGTAATACCTAAGGAGCAAGAGCTAAATATGGGAGCTCGAGAACTTGACGATTCCCTCCCCCTGTTGAACTGACAATTAAGCTTACCGCATTTCGAGCCTCTAAATGAGGGATGCTTAATCTGACCGACTTCCTGGCAAAACTAACAGCGTGACCATTTGATAGACTGCCTTGACTGATTCCACTGTGGCTGTTTCACATGGTAACTACCTCCGTGGACCTCTCGAGTGTCTTGCCGTTTTGGCTGTGCAATTGTCATGCCGGAAAAGGCAAACGGGCAACCTCACCGTCAGCGGGATGGACTGGTAGCCTGTTGGTAGGACCAGATGGTCGAGTCTGAACAAGCCACTGAGGCCATAGATAAATGTATAAAGAGGAGGGCTGATCTCTCCCAAAAACAGCATCTCCATCTCAGTATCGCAGACCATCTCGTCGCCTAGTCACTCATTTCTAACAGACGTTCATTTTTGAATAGACACTCATTCCTTAATAGACACTCATTCAATAACAGGTTTACATTCTTTGACAGAATCACGTCTCAAACCATCACTATGCAGAAATCTATTCTCTTCTTCCTCGGCGCCCTCGCCACTACTGTTGCTGCTGCTCCTCAATACACTGCCAGCAGCCTCCTTTATGCCAGGGACGGGGAGTGCTCCAGCGCAGCCCAATGCCCTGCTGGATATTGCTGCTCTCAGTATGGCTACTGTGGTACCGGCACTGAGTACTGTGGCAGTGGTGGAAGCACCGGTGGTGGCGGCAGCACCGGCAGCGGAAGCTACCCGGGTCTCGACGATGTTCAAAGCCGTAACGCGGACGCCGCCATCGGTGAGGTTCGCGCCGAGGGTCTCAACCGACAGGCTTGTCTTGCCGCCATTAGCACTGCCCTTCAGGAATCTACTTTGCACATCTATGCCAACAACGCTGTTCCTGCGTCTCTGAACTACCCCCATGATCTCGTAGGCGGAGACCAAGATAGTATTGGTAGGTTCATCTCATCATCAACTCATCGTCCTATGAAGACGAAAAGAGCACTCTTGCTAACATTACTTGTGTAATAGGCATGTTCCAGCAGCGACCTGAGTGGTACCCAGACATTGCAGCAGACATGTCTGCCTCTGGCAGCACCCGACAGTTCCTGGCAGCCATGGTTCAAATCAGCGGATGGCAAACCATGGAAATCTCGGCCCTTGACCAAGCTGTGCAAAAAGCTGAGGCTGGAAATCTTTATGCTCAACGCATTCCTCTTGCTACCCAAGTCTGCGATGCTGCTGGAGGCTGGTAAGCCTTTCCGCACCTTACCGATTGGTGCAGCACGCTTGTACAGCAACCTATACTTTTTACATGATCTGGATATCTTGCTGGCTCAAACATTGTTCTCTTCTTTGTTTATATTGAACGTTTATTCACATATTCTTCAAGTTCTTTACTACTACAATCTCTTGGTTTATACCTTATATTAAAGCCTTTTTCTTCTTTATTCTTGTTTACTATTCATGTACATAGTTCTTTGGCCCTTCTGTATATATCATATATAATAGCAAGAGTATAAATCCTATATTTGCCAATCTCTCTTTGGAGTAAGACCTAAAGGTAATATGTGGGAAAGCGTGGTCACTATCGAGGTTTGCACTTCATTTGGCGCAATTATACGGTAAATGCAGCGAAACTGACTTCATTTAATAATCTTGCCCAAATTACACCACTTGACCACTACTTCTAAGGACATGAGTAATTTCATGGGGCGAATGATATCCTATCGCCACACGTTCAATGTGTGATCAGTCTGTTGGTTATTCAAAATTCCAATGTGACGTTAATTCAAATTATGATGAGATGGACCTGAATTCAGGTTGCGCTCGAAACCGTGTCACGAACCGTATTGACACTGAATGTTTTCGTTCTGGTCACCTGCGTCTTATTAAGTTAAAAGTTTATTCCTACGGGCCAGCCAGCGTCTCTATTCTAAGGGGGGCGAAAGTGATATTGTGAATTCTATTTTTTGTCACAACCACCATCATGATGTCGCTCGACGCAATACCTAGGGTATCGTGTGTAGGAGCTCCGAGGGAGAATGACGTTCAAATAAGTATACAATCCCAATCGGTCAAGTTCTTAAGTATATGTCCATGTCTATCAAAGCCATTCGCAATTTCATTGTTAATATGTAATATTGGCAAACCTCTGAAATATTCGAGAAACGACTAGCGCATGATTTATCACATAACATTGTCTAATTTCATTCTCAGTGTCTTGATCTATTGCTGATCTAATTCGGTTAGTAACTTCAATTAGTGTCAGGAAATGAATCCTGAATATCCGAGCCCGTCAGGTGACAGTGGTGTCAAACTCAAATCTGCGAGAGAAGCTGCTGATATCCCGTTTCCAAGAAGTCGGGGACGGGTTTCTTATGATTCAATCGCCACGGAGGTAACGAAGGGCCGGCGCGGCGAGCTCGCCTTTCAATGCAATCTCGCACGATATGTCCGCCGCCACCACAAAGGTGGCACCTGACATGCGCCGCGGCCCCAGCCCTCTCGCACCTTACGTTGCTGCCTTCGTCGTCGCGGAATGTGCCGTTGACGACGGCCAGATCCCGCAGCTGCTGTAGCTTCCTATGATTAGCTTTCGGCGCGGCAATGATGGTCCCAATCACGTCCTGTAGCAACTGTTTAGCAGTGTCTATCTTCTCGCGCGTGTCAGCTGTAATCAGGCAATGGAGCGGCTCATGTTCGTCGTCTGTCCTGTTCTTTCCGTCTCGTCGCTCTCGTTTGCCTTCTTTGACGGAACCTCTCCCGCGGATGGCTATGTTCGCGCCTGACTTTTCATCAAGTTGTGCTAGACTGCGTCCGCGGGGTCCCAGGAGTTGTCCAATGAAGTTGATCTCGGGGAACTCTTTGACGGGAATGTAGACCTTCTCTTTGATCATCCCTTGTGGGATATATCCAATAGGCGCGCGATAGCTCGGGATGGTACTAATGGCTGTTCGAACCAGCGCATGGCGTTCTTCTTCGACGCGCTGACGATGACGCTGTGAACGCGTGTTTGTGCGGCGACCGGAGGCGTCATATTGCGGCTCTGGAGACGGTGACCTGCGACCTCGGTTAGCCGTGGCAAAGCTGTTCGTCCGTAGAGTCTGGGTGAGTTCTTCGATACGTACGTGCAGCACATATGCGTCAAGCTGCTCGCTGGTCATGGGCGCTGTGATCGCTGTGGGTAGCTGTAAGGTGGTGCTGTCTGCCCACCGGCTGATCTTACGAGAAGGCATGATGATGACAATGCCGTTGCAGGAGTAAGCAGAGCGTGGGTATTGAAGCGATAATCAATGGAGTTGAGTGGTATGTCTGAGGTTTATGGCAAAGACAATATTCAGGTTCGAGGATTTAATGAAGATCAAGGACACAGCTCCGGGTTTGGCAGTGGTGCCTTCTTATATGCCTACATGGAAACTCTAAACTATACAATTTAACCTTCAATGCGGTGCTACATAAACAAAGATTTTATCTTGGGCCCAAACTTTGTCGCCAAACCTGCCAGGTGAGATTCACGATAAGCAAGCAAGGGAACACGCCACCTACGTCATGTAGGTTTTGCCAATACGACCCGAAACATCATTTATCCTTTATGATCACGACCAGGTCATGATTATGACACTACGTAGGGTGTGAAACTATGTGCATGTATAATTGCTGATCGATTTTGGTAAGACGCAACTGCTTCATTGCCTGATGGTACTGATCCTTTGCCATGTGGACGGCGACCCAGTTCTCGGCAATGCGCCATGTTCGTATGCTAAACTTGTCGGGCAGCTGGCCCATGGGTAGAGAATATAGCAGCCTCACTAGCCGATCAGACTGCTCATTGACTCCATACTGGATAGGCGGTACTGGGTTATGCCCGTATCTTAGAACGGCTCGCGTCGCCAGGAGTCGAGCATCCTATATATCATGCCATCCTTTCGCCTACTTTTGTTCGCCCATACCATGTGCTTTCCTCCACTTCGACACTCTTGTCTTATCCTCTGGCCCTGCTCTCAATCCATGCCGACAGTCTGTGTTTCATTCTCATGGGTAAAAGCCCAGCTGTGGGACGACGAGGTCGTCAGGCTTGTTCTCGAAGATCCATTCTTCTCTGAGGAAGGATACAAGGCTGTACGCTTGCCAGTAGCGTTCGTTCTCGCTGTGGATGTTGTTGATGCCCCAAGTGCTGGGCTCGTATGTCGATCTAAAGATGAGGCTAAGCATGATCGAGCACCAGTAAGTGAGTGGCGATTCGTCGATGATGTCCCGATTTCCCAGAAGCCCCTGATGGAACCATTCGAGAACGTCGTCGAATTCGGGCTCTCTAATCTTCCAGTTCTCGTCTTTGCCTAACCACTGGGTAACGAACTCGTCCCAATCAAGTTGACAGGCAGGTCCGCGGATGTATAGCTGGAATGCAGCGCGAGTGGGGAAGCCGAGCATTACTGTTGCGATCGTTCGGAGGTCATCGAGATACATCTCATCCTCGACGCTGTCCCATTGTCAGTTACAGGAGTCGCACAGTTGGGAAGGATGTTGGCTGACGTAGGGCGAGCGGCAAGAGCAGCTGGCTGAGCCATGTTGGCGTAGGCAGACGGCACATTCGGATGACGTGGTGCGCGGCTTCGTTGCTGATTTGGTGAGGATGACAACGCCAAATTTGTGTGTGCGTGGGTATTTCTGGAAGGTTGTTTCGAGGCAAGAGTGGAAAAGGTGCAGGATAGGAGTTCGATTGCGCTGTTTCCAACATGGGGAAACAAGGCAGAGCCAAAATGTTCCACGTGGAATCGAAGCATCGTGGGGCATGTCGTCGCATAGACGTGGGTCCTCTCTACCGAATAAATATGTTGCGTGTCGATCGAATTCACGTGGGTCCTACTTGCCTAATCGATCTGTTGTATCTCGGTCGAATAGACGTGGATACTACTCGCCATATCGCTCTGTTATATGTTTGCCAGATTGACCTTTCTGATATTGTAGGTTTCATATCAACTTACTCGCTATATCAGAACCAGGTTGTCCAAAGTGACCAGGTTATTGGTTACGGCAGTAAAAGGTTCTAAGCATAAACCTCTTGGTCATTATGGTTCTTCAGATGATGTAAGAAAGAAACTCGCACGATGTAGAACAATGCAAGGACTGCTTCACAAAATGAGTGAAGGACATCAACTTCACGAGATATTGACCAGTGATGTTGATATGACCTGTTAATTTGCCTGCTATGTTTTGATATGACTGCATGTTCTCAGAGATGTCACCCTGTGTCTTCCTGGAGGTACATTGCATGGTTCGCAATTGCATGCCACCCAAGATGAACAGTGAAAGGGGTGTGAATATGTATTTCATTTGCCAATGGGCAAAGCTCTAGAACTGAATGCACAGCCGAGCGATCGACGCGCGATCAGGCGTCTTATGAATGATCATTAGTAGATAAAGGCTGCTGTCTTAGCTAGTGTAATGTGGATGCTACAGCTTTTACTTGACCACAAGACCATTTTACATCTGGAAGAATTGTTCGTCATTATCAGATGGCTTTGTGTATATGCATAAATAGAACGTTTACGCATCATAGGCCCATACAACGATGAGGTTTTGACATCAATATGGCCTAGCTCGTTGTAAAAGCACCAACCAGTCATTGTGTTCTATAGAAAGCGCCAGCAACTATTTTCCACGCGTTTTGTCGTTCACGGTGTGAGATAAATCAGATCGTAGTACTGACCTTAATATCATATATGTGAAGCTTGCTTCGAGTAGCGGTCACTCTTCATTTCCGTCCTAAAAGGTAATCAAATTTGCTTTCTCGTCGTATCAGATCTATCCGCACACGGTACGTCAAGAAGCCTATACAAAGAGCGTATATCGAGAATATGACAACCATACGCAGTCATAATGATGTTCTACACATGGCGGGTCTCATTCCAATCATGACCTGAAGCAGTTGCACTTTGCTGCCGCGTGGGCTATCGGATGGAGCCGGCTTACAAATCCCAACGTGTGGCAATCAGGGCTGAGTCGTCGTTTGACGACACGCGTCGAAGACTACGATCTGATCCTGTTGTTTTAAACAAGCTTAGCCACTGACGCGATTGACAACTGTCTCTGTATTCTTACAAACATAAATGTAGCAAAGCTTTTGAGAGCTGCTATCAACAATTATCTGTGTTTCTGTTTTCGTCAGACAAAACGAGTGGAATGTCCCTCCCTTCCACTGGGTTTCTCACAGTGTCTCGTGACATTGATAAAGTGCCGAGCTGAAATGCCCTTCAAGACTCATCCGCTCGTATGTACCCGCACAATCAAGCCATTAGGTCGTTTCTTACTTCACCACCAGTATACATCGCTACGGTGAGTAGTAAGCCAATTCTGGGTAAGATATTTGATTATTTCATAGACTTCTGCGTGAAGGAATGCGGGATCTGCGGTAAAGCGAGGGGTCCTCCATGCACATTGAGGGTTGGGATCTTGGGCACTACTGATGAGTTGCCTAGCAAGACAGATCCAATGCCGGATGGGGGTCCAGCAGGGGCAGGAAGTCGAGCTCAGCACAGCCATCCCAGTGAACTGCATCATCTCGTCGAATTCGTCAAATATTACGGTCAGATGAGGATGATCCTGTATCTGAACCTTGCTGAGGTAGTTTTCCACGAACTGCTCGAAGTAAGGTTGAACAGCGGGTCCCGTCAGGTATTCCTGGAGAGTGTTGGGTGACTCAATGCTAAGGAAGCCTGAAAGCTGTCTGCGATTACATCCAAGGCTTCCCTGAATATTTGTACTAGTTGCGTATTAGAGATACTATGTGAAATTAGTCTGTGATTACGAAAACGCTCACCCAGAAATCATGGTATCGCGAAGATTGCCCTCGTACATAGCTGGAATAGTCGTTGACAGCGGCATTATGGTCATGGGCCACTTCGATTCTTGCAGTGGGAAAGAAGTATCGCGCAGGTCGAGGAACGGCTCGAGGTCGGGGGAGGAGAGTTCCATCGTGCAAAACTGTCAAATCCAGCAGATGTTTCGTCTCTCGCTCTGTGCTTGTAACTATTGGTAACTTTGCCCTCTCCCATTTTACGCTGTCCGCCAAGGTCCTTCCCATCATTTGAGTTCAACCGATTCCTCATAGCCCAACTTATGTGCAATGGTATTAGTGGTTAGATTATTGAAACTACTTAAAGCTAGGGCATAGCCTCGAACCAAAATCATGGCTGAACGAATATATTTCAGCTGATAACAAGCTTGCGTTGATATTCCAGCAACAAAGTGCTCAGAAGCTAGTATTGCAGGGCCGCCTTCGTGTTTGTTAAAAAAGCACGTGCTTGGTATCATAGCCAGACTACATACCTAGGTACATATAATACAGATTATCGGTGCAATGCCAGTACTGGTACAATGCAGACTTCATTCACACAAAAGACCAATAGAGGGTTACGTACGAATCGGGTAGTTCGTAGCCAAATAATGACTCGCCCGCCGACCAATTAGCGAGGTTGCCTGGAGACTTTGCGAGTTGTATCTAGTTTCGCGTGATTTGACCTAACACGTCTTTGGATCCCGCCTATGCTTTACGAATATCTGGCTTCCATGAAGCCTCACTATGAACACTATGAACATTTCAGGACACGAACCATTATGAGAACTGGAAGAGAACCCGTACGACCCACGAATGTGTAAAGGGGAAAACTTACATAAGCGGACGCGCCTCAGGTTGACCGCAAATATCAAGATGACGATGTATACCTAGTATAACGACAGTGTCTGCTACATCCTTGATCGAAGTTAACTTGATACACTGACCCCCTAAACATTACTCATTAATTCCATACCGTACTCCAATAAGAAAAGTTGCACACGTAGATGCTTAGATGTGTTGGCGGGACATACTGCCACCCTCTGCCCTTTCAGTTAGATGTCGAGTGATCCATGTCCCGAACCGAGCCGAGGGGACGTAAGGGGGTCGGAAATCGGACATTTGGTAGATGCATGCTGCAACCAACACACGAATCGAAAATTGGCCAAGCCAAGGCCCGCTGTTGGGTCAATCTGTTTGTTCATCTGATAGTCATTTTCCCTTACGGGTGAGCCAGTAGAAAACTCCGCGGCTGTGCGCGACCGAGTATCTAATGCGGTCTCGGGACATATCTGCGACGAATTGACGCAGTTTCTCTTTATACCTAGAGGCTACAAGAGATGCAATCCAGAAGGAGGATCTCATTATCGATCACAAGTCTGATGCTAAATATTTGACGTTATTGCTTAGTTGAATACCGGTGAACTGGAACAGGATCTCTTTTCCTGCCCTTGCTGACCTGTCACCCCCCAGGCAACCCAGCTTGTCCGCCAGGCAAATATCTTTCGTGGGTCATCATCAGTTGTTGAGTTCTCTTTGCTAACTAACCAGTTGCTCATCACGCTTTATCTCTATCAAGTCGGCGCTATTTTATATAGCATCAAATCTCTATGGGGTGGCTCACAATAATTCTCCTGGTCCCTTTCCTAGGGACAGTGTGCCTGATTATCAACACCTGTCTCGGCCTCCTCAAGAACTATGCTGACGCTCGCACAATTGGCGTCCCCATACGTTTCATCCCGATCAGCCCGCTCAATCCATTCTGGGTGCTGATTGACCGGAAGGTTCTATCAGTACTACGCCGCCTACCTTTCGGCAATAACAGCTTCACTAGATACAATTGGCGCTCATGGGAACTGAAGGATAGATACAAATCGCATCAGTGGGTCAAGGGCACGGTCAAGGAACATGTGTCTATCGCTAACAGCTACATAGTGAGATGGGCGATTTCTGGGTGCTGGTAACACCGTTTATGAACTGGATATACATCAATGATCCAGACACATTGATGTCCATCTTCAAAAGAGCTGCCGACTTCCCGCGACCGGTGTTCGTCAATGGTGCGTTGAAAGAGCCACCAACCGGAACAAGTCCAGACGAAGCTAATCATGATGCACGCAGAGATCCTCAATGTCTTCGGCCCCAATATATCGACTGTAAGCTCCCCACCATCGTGGCTCTTGAGATTAAACTCTGCTGATCCGAGTGTTTCACTAGGCCGAGGGCGAATCATGGAAATTGCAGCGAAGAATAGCGACTCGTTGTTTCAACGAGCAGAACAACGAGGTTGTTTGGACTGAAACCATTGTCCTCGCGCAGGACATGCTGCGCTACTGGAAAGGAATCCTCTCACTCACTTCTGCGGCTGATGACATGCGCACACTATCACTGAACGTGCTGTCGAGGGCTGCGTTCGGGCAGTCTTTCAAATGGGTGCCTCACGACGAAACAGCTAGTTCATCGGCAAACCACAAGTCGTCGCTGCAAGTAATTCTCGAAAACTGCGTTCTAATATTGGCTTTTGGAACAAAATTCATTTCATATCCCTGGCTCCCGCAGAGATTTCGACATGTCCACAAGGCCTGGGTCACATTCCGCTCATACATGACAGACGTATACGAAAAAGAGAAACAAGCGTTGTAAGTACAATAATCAAGACATCAGTCTTTTGCTTATTCACTGCTGACCATTCGAAGAGCCGAAAGTGAGATGACAGATCACAACCTCCTGACGATGCTCGTTCGAGAATCGCAGAAGGAGTCCGGAGCCCTGACCGAAAGCCAAATATACGGGAACATGTTTGCCTTCAGCTTCGCGGGACACGACACGACTGCGAATACGTTCACCTTTGCGATTTACTTCCTATCTGCGCACCCCAATGTACAAGACTGGATATCTGAGGAGATACAGGCTGTCTTCGGTGAACGAGACCCTTCTACATGGGACTACCACGCCGAGTTTCCGCGTCTCAAGCGGTGCCTGGCAGTCATGTACGAGACCATGCGCTTGTACACCCCGGTGGGCATCATCAAGTGGACTGCCGACAAGCCACAACCGATCTCAGTTGGTGGCAAAACCTATGTGCTGCCACCCCAGAGCATGATCTCTCCCCCATGGGGCTCAATACAAACAGACCCGAAGATATGGGGAGATGACTCGTTGGAATGGAAGCCTTCGCGATGGATTCAGGATGATGTAGGCAAGCCAGGGGGCGAGAAAATCGACTATGGGGTACGTGGAACCTTCGTTGGCTGGTCGGAAGGTATTCGTGATTGTCCCGGGAAGAAATTCTCTCAAGTTGAGTTTACGGCGGCCATGGCAGTTCTGTTCCGCAACTCACGCGTAGAACCCGTCGTTAAGGACGGTGAGACTGATGCCATGGCGCGGTCGCGGGTCATGGACCTTATTGAGAATGACTCGGGGTCAGTCCTTTTACTTCAGATGCTGCATCCGGAGCGTGCGCCGCTCAGATGGACCAAAACGGAGAAGGTGCTTTGAGTATGATAGCAGTACCGATAATTGCTTTTGTGCTTAAGTCTGCGTCATCTGTAGCAGGAATGATTTAGTTGCGGAATAGTAGCTAGGATCTTCGACCGACCCTGATGAGAAGTAATAAGCCGTCGCCACGATCACTACCACCAGTGCCGGTGCTTGAGATCAAACCAGTAGCAATGATCTTGTCATTAAAGAAGAGTCGGCAATATTGTAAATATTCTCTCCAAGATCAGCAGAACATTGCTCATTGGCGGCAGTACACTCAGCTAGTAGCTCATGAGAGGCAAGATAGAGGACCGTCTCGTTGGGGCTTTTGCAAATCTGATGCAGCCAGTGATGGACGCGAATGAGACGGATTCTTTTAGCAGCCGGTATTTGCTCAAGTATCCTGAGTCAACGTAGACTGTCCGTAGACCTTTTCCAGTAGCGCAATGAAGTGCTGTGAACCTGTTCGGACGATCGCTCAACCGGAGGTCAAAATGTAGCCTGCTACTGTGTAGAAGTGTAGTGACAAGAAACAGACCCAAACCTATGATCACGTTGTGTTATTCCACAGCACCACAGCAAGCATGGTCACAGTATACAGTCTATATAGTCATCACGCATACTTAGACAATGTTTACAAGTATCAAATCACAGAGTAGAAGAGGCAGAAGGTTGTTTAACAGGCAGATTTGTATTGTGTTCTGTCTATCTGATAGATCATCATATCTATCCAATTCCTATCAGGCAATGCCTGATGCAGGACGTCCTCAATGCGAGGACATGAACCTCAATTGAACGTGTGATAGCTGTCAAGATCAAAGCGCAAATGAGCGAGGCTGGGTATCGTTTTGAAAACGCGGTGCTCAATGCGATGCACGCTTTGTTTTGCAATTCGGTGATTATTCGGGACGCCATGCGGAATGCTGAATGGGAGTTGGCTCGCGCGGTTGTCTTCATATGCGAATGTGTAGTGAGTCCATGAACTCTTTTTTCTCAGAAAATGATATATACTGTGCGTAATAACTAGGCACGCAGAACAGCAGACCACTTGCGAGGGTTAGGCGGCGGAATGTTGATTTCTGCTGCACAAGTCGTGTGCACAGGTGTAGGGTTTGGCGCGGCCCCTTGTAGTGTGGAACTGTAGCTTTTGCTTGTGAGCACCTTGTCAGATGTCTTCACCTCGGCCGGCTTTTGTTCAAGTTTTGCCTTTGGCGATGCAGACCGGGTCCGATCTTGTGCGTTGTCTGCCTGCCTCCAAGGTTGTGATGAATCTCGAGTTTTGTGTGCGCTCTCTGCCCGGGCCTGTGGGGTGATGCTGCGCTTTGGCTGGATCTGCTGTTGAAAGTGACGAAACTCGGGATTCTTAATCTTGAGATCATGTACAAGCTCGTCGAAACTGTCTTTTGCCATGCACAGCTGCACTCCCCCTGCCTTATTGAAGAACGCGAGAACTGAGGTGGGCACGATGTACACCCTGTGGATGTAGACCCATGAGG
The DNA here is from genome assembly GCA_022578705.1 of Xylariaceae sp. FL1019. Taxonomy (NCBI): domain Eukaryota; kingdom Fungi; phylum Ascomycota; class Sordariomycetes; order Xylariales; family Xylariaceae; species Xylariaceae sp. FL1019. Next base: position 46,397 of record MU391963.1, on the reverse strand, counting down.
TTTCAGGCTTTGGCCATGATTGTCCCGTCGTCAGCTGGAGGAAGTTTTGGTTGTTATCTGGCTTGGCGCATCCTGGAAACGCTCGGAATCCAGAGCGCACCATGTCCTTGAGGTGCGGTCTTTGCCAAGGAGGCAGATAGTTGTTTGCAGCAGAAGAGCTGTACGCAGAGACGGTTGTGACAATGTATTGTTTGCCATCGGGTGACTTATCCAGAATGATGACCGGATGATTCGTTGCAGATTTAGGCAGGTGGCCGCTCTTAATCAGCTCGCTGTCGTCTACTGCGCTGAACAGGCTGACATTTTTGAGATAAGCAATTTGGCCAAGCTGCCAGTCTCGATCAGATCTCTGTCTTGAGGTTCGAAGATTTCTCTCGGGTGCGCCAGCGCGCTGTCGCCAGTTTGCTGCGTTCATTTTGACGTGATGAGGCACAAAAGGTGCGAATGTGGTGTTTTGTAAGGCGATGGGGATTCAAAGATTCTGCTTGCTGTGGCGACAAACGTACAGCAAGCCAGAGAGCGACGACAGACTCTTGATCCTTGAGCCGGTATCAAGCAAATATAGCGTTGCAGCTTTGATTTGTATGCGGATGACATGCAATATTCATGCCTGACGGCGAAAATGGCGAATGTCAAAGGCGAGTCGATGGTGAAGATGTCCTCAAGCAACAGAAGAAATCTGAGAAATAGTCTGGAGGAAAGGATGGAGAGAAACCGGGGAAGCGGAGGGGGGAGGGCAGACATTTATACACGGGGAGGTATGCGTTCGAGTCTTAGCTTGCTCGTTGGTAGACAGACGGGTCCTTAATCAGCTGAACGTCGAGTTTAAGGTTGAAGCTTTGGCGTAATAGTGTTGCCGCGTTCTCGTTCCATTCGACTCGATTTCCCAGGTTCTGTCCAATATATACTCTCGGGTCGCTTTTGAGTTCACCTATTGGTATCACGAGTGTGACGATGACTCTTGCGAGGTGAAGATGATGGATGCGTTTTCATGTGGCCAGTGTCACTCTCGAATCCTCGGGGCTGAGGGTACTGATCAGGCCAATGTCGTCGATCATTCAGTGTTGATGGAATCCGCTCCTCACAGAAACGAGGCAATACTTGCAAGTTATTGGTTGTTCTTGACGACGGCGAAGTAGCCCAGTATGCTCTCCATCACCGAGTCACCACAATGAGAGGTTTGATGCAGTAAACTGTCCGGCGACGCAGTACGTTTAAGAATTTGAGTAGGAGACAAAAGCTCGATCACCAGCATTGACGATGAAACTTATGCTTCGCGAAGACTGAGGACCAGTCACCTCAGATCGTTCGTTGTGTCGTCTTTGATGCAATGAAAGGACGGTACGGATCAATCACCAATAGCCCAAGTGTCAGACGTTCGCCGTCAAATCTCACGACTACATTGTGACGATAATGTAGGACAACACTTCGAGATGAGTTCAGCAGTACACTCCTTTCGTGATATATACGGAGACATGTGAATTCACAAGACAAAGGAAAGTATTGCTAAAGTATGGGCACTCGAAGCCTGCCAATATTCGACCCGACACACAAATCTTACTTATAGTCTCAACGACTACATCATTAGACTCTCCGCTTGAGAAACTTACTTTGTCGAGACCTCGACAACCTCAACTTTTCAACATTCATGTCAGATTACTTATGTGCTCGGCGCATGCTCAATCAATAACATACACCAAACTGTCTCGATATTATTTTTGGCCTGTCTTCCATTAAACTTGCAATTGTAGGGGGAGGGCATCAGATTCTAAAATGTACATTTTCTCCCTGTCCTAGATACAGATAGATCCCCGTACAAACGCCTGATAACTCGGGACAAATGGTCCCCGTATATAAGTATCAATGGACTGGGACTTATGGACGTTCAATCTGTACATGGGACTGGGAATCAACTTGACTCAGACTAATGTTCAACTGAGACTACGAACCGGTGGCCCATGCTTACAACCCCGTCTCAGCATAAAAGGTTCGATACGATAAGCAGCAAGATAAGACAAGCCCGATGATGTAAGCCGCGGACCCGCCATCCCACCTCGAGCTCTCCAAGCTTTCCATCATCATCGAGACCCCGCCATCCCATGCGACGCTCCCAAATGCGCCCATCACCAACACACATTTCACACGACACACCACCATCTGATCGTGACCCAACTCTACCACCTCAGTCAATCCCAAAAACATGGCAGACCGCCCCCGAATCCTCCACCCCGACTCCGGTCCCGAGCCACCCTATCCCCTCCAGATGGAAGGCACAGTAATATCCGGTTTCGGGCGCGGCTCAAAAGAACTCGGGATACCCACCGCCAACCTGCCCGTCGACACCTCACTCACGCCCTGGATCGAATCCGCGCGCTCAGGTGTCTACTTCGGCTGGGCGTCCCTCGCCCTCCCCACATTTCACCCCGACTCTTCCACCACCACCTCTTCCACCTCTCCGCTCCCCTCCGCCTCAAGCTCAGAACCCACGTGGACCTCGGTATACCAAATACACCCCATGGTGATGTCCATAGGCTACAACCCCTTCTACAACAACTCCGTTCGGTCCGCCGAAGTCCACGTCCTACACTCCTTCAGCGCCGATTTCTACGATGCGCCCATGCGCCTCCTCATCATGGGCTACGTCCGCGACGAGAAGAACTACGAGGGTCTTGCTGCTTTGATCGAGGATATAAACATTGACTGCGACGTAGCGCGCCAGAGTCTTGCGCGTGACTCTTGGACGCCTAGCCAGGGTGTAGTCGGGGGTAGCACAGGGACATTCGATGGGTCTTGGTTGGTACGGTGAAGGGTGGTGTAAGAGAGGGGTTGGGAGTAATGGGATGTGGTGATTTGGGTGTCTTGGTAATGGTGTATACGGGGATGTTACCCGTTCTCTTGAAGATCCATCGGCCTGGGCAGTTGTATATAGGTATTGGGGTTGGCGTACAAAGCATTGCGAACAGAATGTAGATAGAAGAGTACTAGACCATAGACGGGGTGGCGGTATGGAGATCACCAGGCGTTTGAATATTACTTCAGCCGGCATAGAGAAGTTAACACGAGACATCAACCTGGGAAGACTGGATGCGGGATGCTGAATATTTGTACTCGGTCCGGAGACCTTCATGCATATATAGTATCAGGTGCGCGAGGGCACGTCTATGCTTCAAAGACAACGACATGAAAAACTCGGGAGAGTACATGGGATGATGACCAGCTCCTACAAATCAGGGGAGTAGGGGCCAGAACCGAGGGGCCCCTCATCCAGAACGCCGCCCATGCATGACATCTCGACTAATGAACCCTATATGCCTGGTATGTATGAAACCCTTGTGGTATCTATAGGTTAAGAAAAAACATAAACTAGCGTGTAATGTGAAAGCTATGGGGTAGGTGGTGGGCTGAGACTAGACCGCGAGCTGGTCATGGTCGCGATAGTAGCAGGGCAGAAACTGCGACGTGTCAGTACATACGATCGACAGAAGATAAAGAGGCAAGGGAGGAGGATAGACAGACATTCATGACAATAAGCATGGGTATATCAAAGACATCGCGTTTAATAGTCCAGCAAAAGGTGCAGTCGATCTTGCCGTCCTTCTCAAGCTTCGAGATGCCGTGTTCGCCGTCGATTTTAGTCACTCGGTTGCTGAGAATACTATTCCCAACCGTCCTGTTGGGTGACTGCTCGTTGGCAAAAGCCTCGTTCATCTCCTTCGTGCGATACTTGAGCAGCCGACACTTTCGCGTCACACGCCCGCGACTGTCCCCGAAAGCCAGCTGCGCGAAATCTTCATAGAACTGTATCACGCTGTCGTCATCCATGAACTCGGCAATAAACGCAGGCTGGTTCTTCCCGTCTTCGCTTGACACCGAGTCAGGTTGCATGGTCTTGAGCCGCGGCGTGGTCATCTCGTTTTTCCCATTCAGCGTTCCCGATTCCGATCCTGACTTTCCCAGGTTGACATTGTGATTAGGCTCCTTTCCAAGCAGAATTGGTCTCGTCCATCCGGTAAGTGCAATAAACTCTTTGTTCACCGCCGCGACCTCTCCGGTCCGTCGACACACAATGGTCGGAGCAGAGCAATGTCCCATGAAATCCTCATACTCGAACAGCGTGCGCTGAAGACATTTCTCCATGAAAACCAAGTCCTGCCGGTTAAGGTTTCTCGTGACTGCGATGAACGAGGGCCGGATGCTGGCAAGAGACTTGGCGATGCGTAGGGTGTTTTTGGAAGAGAATCTACGTTGCACAAATGCAATCAGGTTGTGGAACCCTGTCAGGTACGGGTACGGATCTTTGACGGTCTCGTAGATGGACGAGGGATCACGTCGCTTTGTGAGAATGGATTGAGGGCCAAGTCTAATGTTGAAATTTGGTTTTGCCTTCGGCCTCGGAGGTGGCGCCACAGAATGTGAACTAGCGGGTGTATTATAAGTGCCGACTGTTGGTGAGTCGAACCCGTAGCTTTGGGGTTGAGGGCTGGAAGTATTGTCAGTCCCCGGACTCGCCAGGCTATTAGGTGTGGGACCAGCAGCGGCGATTGCATAAGCATGCGGGAGTCCATGCTGCAAGTTACCCTGCGAGTACGCATTGTTCTGTTCGGCATTCATGAAATGGTCGACTAGGCCTTGGTCGTACAATTGATGGTTGTACTGGGAGCCGCCATTGGCGAACATTGGTGTCTGCCCATATCCAAGATCACTTCCGGGAGCGTGTGCTATCGATTCTCTTGGAGGCGTCTCCGCAGCACCAGACGACATGTGACCTAATATGCCGAATTCAAGCGCACCATAGTGACTGCCGAAGTTGAGGCCCTCTAGGTCAAAGTTGAACAGTGCAGGATTACTCGGGTCGAATAGTGCAGGGTAATTGTTTGGCATCTCTCCAGATACTTGAGGTACAGTTATGCCGTTCATCTGTCGAGGGTGATTTGCGGCTTGGAACCCAGGCGTGACTGGCGACTGTTGACCGCCAAAGGACACGCTCTCTGGGACACCAGCAACGCTGTTTGGTCCGCCCCCTGCGAACATGGGGTAACTTGGGGCATTTGGGCTTTGCGAGTAATAAGATGGTGTTTCTACAGATCCGTTGGACATCTGTCTGCTGATCGTGGGCTTGGGCGCTGCATTTGGATTATAGTTAGGTCCCAAGACAGGACGCAGGGCTTCAGGAGGCGCATCGTGCAAATATTTGGCCTTTTTCCGCACGCCATCTTGACATGCGTCAGCAAGACCACGCTTGACGCATCTCAGACAAGGTCGCTCGTCTCCTATAGAGATTATCAGCGTAATGTCAAACGTTTGAGGCCAGTAACGAAATTTCGTTTTTGTTTTGAAAACAAGAGAGCGCATAACTACCTAGGTAGAGACATAGAGGATGGAGCCACATCGTGGGGGCGGATTCAAGAGGCTGAAACGGGGTTCGGCACTTAAGCACAGAGGCTGAGACTTACCGCACGTCAGATGCGCCCGCTGACAGGCATAACACGCCCGTCTTGCCTTTTTACGCCGAGGGCGATGAGGATCTTTCGGATCATACTTCTTCTTTACCTCGGATGAGTTCTCAGTGCCAGTTTCGGGCGAGGTATGCAGATCGATCATCTTGTCGTCTTCGCTCCTGTCGTGTTGGTCGAGCTCATCAGGTTCCATGTCATTATCTGACAAAGCATCTGACGCCTCGGCCTTGGAGTCTACATCTTCGGGCATCTTGTCTTGGTTTTATATGAAATCGTTGGGCTGCCGCCAACGTGCCAGCAGATGGCCAGTAAGCCCCCGGTTCGCTTTAGGTAACCACACTTCCCTGATAGTACCAGCTTGCGAGTTTCTGCGGCAATGTCACCACAAGGTGCAGGGCGATATCGCTACCAGATATCCGGGCTCTTGTATCAAAGGCCCACCGCTCTTTACGCCTAGATGAGATGCAAGTCTGGGTTCTGGGGTGGCCAGCCAGTGACGGCGATTTCAGCCAAGCATGTACCAATGAAGTTAACTTATGCTCAGTATGAAAATAGCCAGAAGAGCGTCGAGCTATTGTTAGCGCGTACGTGAGACGTGTACAGCTCGTGTACAGTCTGGTGCCATGTACTTTGGGCGTGCAACAGCCGCCGGCAGCCCGAGTACTGACAGGGTGTGTGGCCAGAGAGTAGGCTGCCGTAGGCCTCACGGGATGCGACAACAATGAACTGCTCGTATTCAACGTGGTCGACAAGGGCGCCAGGACAGACGCCAATGGGTGGCTTCCCCGTGCCAAAAGAGGCGTTCGCTGTGCGACCGACTCCTGGGGCGCTGGAGACGAACGAAACGGCTGGACGGCCAGTGTTCGTACAGATCGCGGGGGTCAGCAGAGAGAAGATTTGTCCTGTCCAGAAGCAATGGCTAAGGCTAAGGCTTCTGGGATGGAGACGGGGACGGGCCGTCAAAGCGGAAGCGCAGAAACAATATTCTCATGGACAAACCCGGCGACGGATAAGGCACTGAGGAGTCTGGCTGGGGTGATATGCGGGATGATCTATGCTCCTGCAGCTAGCCGGGACCTCTGAAGCAGTTCGCATTGGATGCAGAATCAGGTAGCAGACCGCAGCGCGAGAGTAGAAACAGGAGCAGCAAGCAGAGGCTCGACGATGAATGTCGAAGCGATGTCAATATTGCTGGAAAGGCGATCTAGGCCCACGGAGATGTAGACGGGTGTGTGGCCGGCGACCTCACGGGATGTACATACGGGGTAAAATGAGGCAAAATTTAAAAGACGTGCGTTCCTATACAGGTTGTATATGTGTCGTTTTTCCAAGTTATGAGAGTGGAGAGTAGATGTGTGTGAGTCGAGGCCAGGCGTGTAGGTGGTCAATCAGTCTCGTCAGTCAAGACATGGCAATGTGAGTGAGGCACGCGCAAAAGGTGCAAATGCAAAGAGGTGGGATGCGAGACCGGGGTCTGCAGCGATGATTCGCAACGAATAAGTGCCCTGTCGCTGCAACGGTTGCCTCTAGGGGCTTGCTTTACAATATTACTACACAATGCATCGAGGGCGCAGCACTTGGAGGGACGTGGAGGGACGTGGAAGGGCGTGAGATTCGGATTCGACGAGCGAGTCGCAAACGCAACGTCAAGACCAGAGAGAGAAGGTGGGCAACATGAAGTGGGATAGAGTCATGGACGAGAGTTTCCAGGTTAGAATGAAGTCAGCACCTCGTTCAGCGGCGCCTGAGCCCCAAGGCCAAGGAGGCCAAGGGAAAATGGACGTGCCAAATTGCGGAGGGCGAATCACGGCGGCTGTAGTTGTGGTTCTGGGCCCGATGGAAAATCCTGGTAGCGCGAATTATGACCCTAAGCGGCTGTGAGTCTAGCTGAAGGCTAACAGGTCTTGGTATGTCTTGGTATGTGATGTGAGGTCAAGAAAGATCGAAGCTGCAGACGGCGGTGCAGAATGCTGTCTCGGTTGTTGAATTTCAGGGTCGCCATCCTTGCTTCTTCAAGCTGTCTCTCGGATGAGGTTACACGCTCTCACAAGCGATGATGCTATGCGGTGGTAACGAATACAACAGTACAGCGGATACAGCAACAGCCGTTACGCACGTTCCTGGCCAGCTGTGAGTGACGAGTCTGAAGAACTCTGCCGCGGCTCAACTGGGCGAGCAAGGGCAGCTTGGTTGAGGGCCGAAAGAGTGTCGATCTCTCGGTCGGGATGCTGTTTTTGTACCGAAACCCCAACATCATTGGCTTGTGCCGTTCCGGGCATTTCTCGATCTTCTTCCATGAGGCCGTTGGAGGCTGCGGGGGTTCGGTCCACGCCCGCCCGCCTCGTCTGCGTGAAGTACTACCTACCTGTATTCTCAATCTCACCTCGGCCTATCCTGCTCGCGTGCTCACCAATTCGGCACTGGCTATCATGACCATACATCTACCATATATCTCGAATATTTTGCATATTAGCCTGTGAAGCTGTCGAGACAAGAGCCCGTACAACCAACATATCCCGGAGTCCAGGAAGAGGCTAGCTACAACCCTGTACCGGTTCAACCAGCTCCAAGTACCTACACGCTAACTGCCAACAAGGTCCCCGTCACGGGCATTCAACCATCACGTCTCGCCTGAACGCGTAAGCCGGACACCAAGCGAGACTCGGGCCAAATCAATATCTCCATTCTATACTGCATCTTCACTTGCAGCTTATGAAATTGACGATCCAATACTGCTGTCGAAATGAGGCTTCCAAAGAAATATTTGTCAGTCTTTCCCACCTCTTTGGAGACGCGGTCGTTCCGTATGGGTCCGCTTGAGCCTCGCCATCGACTCTATAGACCTACATATGAGTTGCAGAGACAAACCCAGAACATCGCTCGAAGGACCAATGAACAAGTAAGAATAGCATGTTGTCAATGTCGCAAGTCAGAGTACCGGGGCTAAATGTGTTGGTGTCCATGCATGGACCTTTCTGACGGCAATTGAGGCCATCCTAATCAATAGGTTCCTGAGCATACCTACCGTAACCATCGCTTGCTAAGCGCACCCTCTCTCTCTATCTTCAACTTCTTCGCTCTGTCGCTACCAAGGAAGCAACCTCAAGCCTTCTATATAGTATGACGGTACCGAATGCCATGAAATCAAGGACACAGACCAGTCATGAATTCAAACGATCTCAACATCTTGTCCTGCGTCGACATCGCTGCGGCCAAGAGACCACTCACCTTGCAGCATGTGTCAACTGCGCAGCTCTGAGATATCCACACCCTCCCCTCTTGTGTGTCTCTCGGTCATAAATCCAGGTCCTTCAGACCAGACGAACTGCTCCTCTGGTTCAACGTATCGCCAATCATCTATATTATGCCGCATAAGATGTTCCGTATGCATCTACAGGCCTGCGCATGCATCCAGCGGCTCGAGCCGCAGCATCGACACGCCCCCCTCCCAAGTTCTGCCCGGCGAATCAATTCGGCAATACCATCTGCCGCGCCCAACGATGCATCTCAATAGGCGAGCTCTCGTCGCCTTCCACATATGACTTCCATGACGCTCTCATTACTTCATCGCCACTCATGCTGGCGCCCCCTTTTACACTACGATGCAGTCTAGAGTTTTCCTGCCAAGAGCGCTGCATCATAATTAACCCACAGGTTTCCGCTTCCATTCAGCCTCAGTGAAACCCAATACGTTCAGCTGCTGCCAAAAGAGCTGTTCTCATCTACCTACGTGTCGATATCTATGCGGTGTTGCGCGTGTCGCTGCATGGGTCTTCCAACTTCGCGCCGTACCTGAAGATCTGCGCTGCAACCGCCCTTCTTGATTGAACAGCTCTTCCTGAGCAGGGAAGCGACCCTTGGCCATATCGTTCGCCTATCTGTGTTCCCCTTCGATTTTTATCCAAGTTTCTCACAATAAGTACATTGCGAGAACGACAGCGCTTTCCACGGTTTTGAGATTTCTCGGTAACGTACAAGCAATGCAATATTTATCGTACTTCCACCAGTAACATGCTCACGATCCAGTAGCTTCTTGGTAATAGTGCAGAAACACGAGATCCTCCTTCTACAGGGCATGTAAAGCAGGCTTTGATGCTTAAAATCACTTGATGTACATGATGCCGCTGCATCCTCCAATGGCATACTCGAGGAGGTTGATCGTGAACGCAATTGGACGGCCGGTGGCTTTCAAACCTGACAGCTTCCTATTAGTGACGGCATTTTAATCTTGGCACCTAACAAGAAACTGCTTATAAATCGATAGGCATTGAGGTCCATTTATATGGAAGTACTTTAAGATCAGGTACGTGAGACCGAATCAAGCCACATGCAGCGGGAACGAGCCTTGATTTGAAAGCAGAAGTATTCTGGAATTAGAACTCCAATACTATACATGGGCATGGTAACGGATAACCGCATTGTGCGAGCCAGGAACAAACCTTTCCGAAGGCATCTCCGGTTCGAAACATCTCGTAATCACATAGCACACAGGTCATCCAACCCTCTCATGGTACATCGATACGATGCATATGAACGTGTTGTTATTGCAGGCGCCCGATGCCGTGCCACGCTCTGACTACGCTCTGATGTCAACGAAGATGAACCAAATGTCCGAAAGGCACCCTTGCCCATATACAGCGAGTGAGACACAGTCGATTCTACGTTCTACAAGTTTGGGGTGTGTTGATCCCTTCGATCACTGGTAACGTTGTAACGCGTGACCCAAAGAAACTTTTGAAAGGGAAAGGTCACGAGTGTAAGGAATTAATGCCTTTGCAACCATATTGAAGAGCAGGCACCAGACACAGCAAACAATCACCAAGAATGAGGCGATCAACTCAACTGCCTCCTCTATGGCCGTACTTTCCATCGGGCCTCGCCGCCAGGCGAAAGAAGCCAAAGGCCAAGAATGAAGGTGCACTTACATAAGGCTTATAAAACAAGAATTTAGAGCCCCCGTGATGCAATATGCAGAACAAGGCCCGTTGAATGGAGGGAAGATCGTCTGCAGGTCAGCATTTGGTTCACGAATGATAAGACAGATAGCAAGAGCACAACACACTGCTGGGAATGCCTTCGCATACATCTTCTCACAGCGTCTAACACGACTTTCTGGCTTTCTATGATTCGCCGCTTTCGTTTTCAAGCAATGCCGACGGCTTGTCTAACCATAGCACGGTCCAAACTTCACGTGATCTTAATGGGAAAGATATCGACCACGATGTCGTGCCTCATCAGCCCCAACATGTCCGCTGCCAACATCTTACTCCCCAAGATCATAGATCTTTGTGAACCATAATCTCATGGTCCAAATTTAGCCCCGTATTCCCATATGCTATCTTCGGCATAACAATAGTCGCACCATTGTAACTTGACTTTATTTTAGATAAAATTGCGGTACCTGCACTGAGTTCGTGAAGGAAACTAATCCTCAACTGCACAATATTCAATAATAACAACTGTGATTTGAGTGAGGCTATTCAAAAAGTATAACAAATCAGTAGTCTACTGTAACTCTGCCTGGTATTTGAAATCCGCCGTCATTGGTGGAAGACCATCAACACGAGAATTCTTCCCCCAATCCAATGGCTCAAATTTTGGACACCCAAAATGCAGCCCAACAATGATGAGATTTGTTTTCGATGACATTGTAATCCCGTGGCCATTCTGACTTTCGGTCTGAAGTAGCAGAGCTTGCGAAGGTGATACTTGAAAGATTTCACCATAACCAGGACCCTCATGTCCTATAATATGCAGCCAACTGAAAGTAGAGCGCTGTTGCCAGATTCATAGATGATCAACATGCCATGAAAGGAGAGAATATTACTCGGAATCATACAGACGAAATCAAACAGCAATCTCAATGGGATATCCGGACTTCTTCGTGGATATCAACTAGCTTTCACTGACGTTAGAATACCTATACTACAGATGATATAGGGTTACATCACACTCCAAACCATCGACACCAATGCAACTGTCCCCCATCAAGGTGGGAAGTAGCTTCGCCAACAAATTAATCACCGATCTAAAGCGCAAAACCTCTCGATCCCCATCGGTATACTCATCAAGGAACATCGCGAGGAGGCAGTGCTGTCAAAAACTGATCTGGACTTGCCTCTACCAGTATTCCAGTAGCTCATCGTCTTTCGCTAACGTACCCCTTCAACCCTCTACCACCCCAGCAAGCTGAACCCTCTGGACTCTCACAGATTTACCAAATATCGGAATAACCGAGATCGGACGTCACAGCAACGAAGGAACATTGGAAAGAACCCTTTTCCACCGGACAAGTCCCCAAAACAAGTACGCCCTCGCCAACGCTTCCTCGTATATCTCACATCGTAGTATCGACACATCATAGGATCGGCTCATCTCCCGATCTAGTCCAACAAGGCATCGCAGCCCAGCATCGTAGATTTCGGATACCGGACACCTCCAATTCATCGTCGGCGCACCAACTAGGGGGTCCTGGTCCTGGTTCCCTTCTCTCCTCCTATCTATCGGATCTGGTCTTTGCGTCCCTGGTCACCGGTAATTGCCTCTCCAGCCTTCGAGAATGCGAAAAGCTTACATATACGCGTATCTCGATAAGAGAGAGCTGGACCGAGTCGGTGAGTTCGCAATGCTTGAGAATCCGCAACCCTGTTGTTGCCGAGCGCGTAATCGCGTCATCGGATCGTGCGCCTGCAGTCGAGCATCTACGACCCTATCAACCTACTATCTAATCTAGGGATCTGATCAGCTCTCCACGCCAGCGATGCAAATGCCGGTCTCAGACTCGCCTAGTCAGGCACGACTGACCGGCAACCAACGACAAGCCAGCACAACACAGGCCCAGAACCCAATCTTTCGCCATCACGAGCTGGTGGCGCTCCCATCAGCTGCGTCCAGAGCTCGGCGCTGTCCGACCTCGTGTCTGGATTGTTAAGCATCTCTTTGACGTCAGTCCAGCGTCTTGCACCTGGCCAATGATACACCGATCCGCGTCCTACTTCTGACCCAATGACACTTCAATCCGCATCCAACCAAAATAGCCCAACTCGGTCCCGAAAGCGGTCAACACGTCGGTTGGCGCCCTGGTCGAGGCTGGCTGAACACGCCAATATTCACACCGCGAGTGGAAGATCAGCAACCCTTGCGAAGACCTCGATGATCGTCCTGGCAGATGCAGCAACCATCGTGACTGCTCATCGAGGACACGAGCACACCGAGCCTCTCTTCCTATATTCATATTTGTAAGCTACAAGTATCGTGTCGGGTGTTCGGGCCGTTAATGCGATGACCTTGGGCGTACTATCTGATAGTCGTGACAACTGCCTCCACTAAGGGCTTTATCGACGGAAGGAGCAAATGCAGACAGGGGCGTTTTGCTCTTGCCTACTAATTATCGTGAAGATAGCTTTGACCAACTTCTTGTTCTATGTACATGTAGCCAGCTTAAGACTCTAGGCTGCAAGCGCAGCGTCAAAATGGACCATCCTGCACTTAGGACCAAGCATTGAATATGAAAAGCTCATTTGATAGCTTAAGCATTGACGTCAGCGAGGTAGCTATTGGTGGCTCATATACTGCTATTATGGCGGGGGTTATTGACAGCAGTCCCGCCTGGTTGGTGTAGTGGTATAGGTGGTAGAGTAGTAACCAAGACTGTGAACGCACTAGCCTAAAGGTCAGATGTTGACTTTGAAGCGCCCAAGTTCGAATCCGGGTCCGAGTGGTCAGCACAGTGAGACTACGCCTGCTGTCATTTTGCTTGGTTTTTATTTTCATTTCTTCTCTTCTCGCCTTCTCGTCTTTCTTTCTTTTCTGCACCGCCTGCCCGGTCTGTCAGGTACGATACCAAGTGAAAGGGCGCGTGGGACATCAGTTTCGTAGATCCGCTGACTTGACGCTTGATTTAGAATTCTCTCCATAAACATCTAGACGTAGAGACAGAAAGTCAGGAGCGAACTGCTGCTGACTGTTCACTCCAAAGCTACAAAGGTTGAAATCGCAACGTTCATGATGTATTCTCGCACCCACACAAATGCTATGGTATTCTACATTGCTCTAATGAGGCAACGAAACATCTTTCGTATGCTTGATGCTCCCTACGCCTTCGTGGTATCGTCTCTTGCTCTCGCTATCTCAAATGCAAGGCAAATATTATGATATGATTGCGCCAGTATGCACCTCCACCGCACCCCATGATCTGATGTCAAGGGGACAAAAGATCCAAACCTAACCCAGACTCGCCTGAGACACCTGCACTTGCCAGACCTCAACACTGTCGTGATCCCCTCTCAACCTCAACCACCCCCAACCAAACAGCACACCAGTCTCTAAAAAGACTCACTCAACCCATCGGCCTCAAAATCCGGAATATCATCCGTATCGCAATTAAAATCCCTCTCATACGCCTTAGCGGGCAGAATCCCCGCCGCAAGCCCCTTCTTATAACTCCACTGCGTCGCGGCCTCAGTATCCCAAGTCCAATACCACCACCCCCACCCCTTCTCAAAGCTGTGCATCTGCGCCTCGGCAAACATGAGCAGAAACTTCTTATACTCGCTCGTATAATCACCGGGATCCGCATTCGCCGACACGCAATCGCACGTATCGTCCAGATTCGGACACATCGGCGTCGTCGCCTCGCTGGACGCATTCCCGGAATTATACGTCCCCAGCCACCTATTCCCCCACCCGACGTTCGTCAGGTCCTTCGCGCAGTCCGTATCCGCCTGGCTCCACTCGGCGAACATGGTCGGGCCGTACCCGGTGCTCGTGTCGATGCTCGCCTCCGCCTGGCTCGTCCAGTCGTTACACGCGTAGCTGATCTTCTTCTTGTGGTTGTACTGTATCAACGCGTTGTCGAAGATGACGTACATGTGCGCGTCGAGGACCAAGTCGTCGTGGCCCGACAACACGCCCTGCCAGTTCGCTAACCCCATGAACCCGTCTCCGAACACCATCTTCGCTTTCGTCAGACCGTTGTCTTTCACGAGTTGATACGCAGTCTGCGTCCAGTTGACGACCGTGCTGGGGGTTAATGCAAGCATCTGCGGCTCGTTGGCCAAACCGTAGAACGCGATGATGTTCTTGTATCGATCTTGCGCGAAGAACTTCGAGAGCCGGTCGTGAATGTCGAGGGAACGCTGAGCGTTAAGGTCGCCGTTGGTCCCATTAAGCCAACCGATCGCACCTTGACGCCCGCTGTGGTTCCATCCATTCTGTGACCCGGGCAGGCCGTGGAGGTCGAGATTAACACGTAGTCCGTACTTGCGCGCCCACTCAATACCACGCAGCAGGTATCTCCATGATGTACGGAAGAGGTAGGGGTCGTCGTCGTAGGTCTGTACCGCCCAGTAACTATACGGGATGCGCACATGGTCAAGCCCAGCGTCTGCGATCTCCTTGAACGTGTCTTCCGTAACAAACGTCGCGTAGTGTTCCTCAAGCGTAGCAGCGGTGGTACTGACACCAAGGTGGGTAGTCAATGTCCACTCATCGATGATCCCCAGTTTGGAATCATAGTCAAATAACGACGGCGTGATAAAGGGCTCCAACGAAAGCCATCCACCAAGGTTAACCCCTCTGGCAGGCGTATCAGAGTAGTCGCCCCAATCATCATTCAGCGCGGGGACATTATCATTCGCCTGCGCAGAATCATCATAATCGTCATACAGTCCCTCAATCGGTAAGCCCCCAACTGTCCGATTCGTATAAGTTGTGTTGAAATCCGTAGTATCGTACCACGTCGACGGATCGAGATATGTTCCTTTCGCAGCGGTCGGCACATCGTTGCCCGCCGAAGACGAGGATGAGCCTCCCGTCGACGTCGGTAGTTTGTTGTTCTTCTTGCTCACGACTACCGCGACTGCGATGACGATGATGAGTACGAGCAGAGCAATTCCTGCGATGATCCCTTTGCCTAATGTCAGCATCTGACGTTTCGTTTGTAAGGTAAAGTCTTACATTTCTTCTTTTTTCTGTATGCCTTCGGCGGTTTATAGCGTCGCAGTTTCTCATCCTCAAGACTGTTGTAACTGCTGTGTTTGCTGCCGACACCACCTCGGAGTGCGGGAGTTGCCCTCCCTTCCTCGACGATGGCACCAGACACCAATCTTCTGGATTTCTTCTTGTGTTTCTTCTCACTTTCCCGAAGATTTCTTTCTTGCTCCTCTTCCCAATCGGATTGTTCTCGGGCACGTTGTCGCCGCGCTCTCTTGGGCGTCGCAGGTTCGCTTTCGTAGTCTGTGTAGTCACCCTCTCGTCTTCGGGATTTTCTCCGCGACTCGTACTCTCGATCTGGGTCCCTGCTCTCCTGTCTTCTGTGTCTTTTCGGGGTATCGTATTCCTCATCAGGCTCTTTCGTCTCTCGTTTCTTTCTTCGTTCCCGTTTCGGAGAGTTATATTCTTCAACGATAATCTCATCGTAGTCCTCGCGTCGCGGTCGTGATTTATGTCGTCTCTCTCGATCTCGTTGGTATGTAGGCATCGGTGCATCGCTCCGTGTATTCAATTCGTCCAACTGGGCCAATGCATCAAGCGAAAGGCCCTGATTCGCGCGACTCGATCCGCCATGATCTCGAGATTTTCGACTTTTGTGTTTCTTCCTGTGTGCTTCCGAGTGTTTCGGACGGCGCTCAGCACCATCCGAGTCCTCGTACTGTGCCATGCTGATGAAGAATGTGTGTTGGTCAACTGGGTGACGATGACGATGTGTGTATGTGTAAAGTGGTGTCAAGGAATGAGACTCGAGGATGGTAACATTATGCCAAGCCTTCTCCTTTGGGAAATGAGTGACTTGCACAGGGAAATCGAGTTGCAGGGCAATCAATCCTCGAAATGACGGGAACCCACAGATTCGGTACCGCGCAGTTGGCTAGTGAGTGAGCGAGTACAGAGTCGCGCGATTACGTAGCACCTTGATTCTCTGCATCAACAAGCGTCGACCGGGCAACAATCGAGATGCCAGATCGGGCGGTGCCCTGAGCGTCTGATCAGGGCAGGCTCAGTGGGGCTGACAGCGGGCGGGCTGTTAGCGCGTGTCCGGCTCAAGACTCAAGAGTCTGGAGAAGGGCGGCTATTGAAGGTGGAATGCCGCAACTAAGCGACAACCTCTCTACGACGAGAATGACGATGTGGGATTCTATGCTTCATTATTCACACCTCTCATTGTTTTCTCAATATCACAACAGTTTTAACTGATCAATCATTAATGGCATATCATGAATTCATAACAACAATATCACGCCCAGCCAAAATCATGAAAGCCACCCGTTCACTCCGTCACTTAAGACGTACACTCTCACTCTCATCCATTCCCTTAAACGCCCCTCAACCCATTCGCATCATATCCTCATCAAGAACCCGCCAATACTCAACCCATCCCCCAAATGCCCGACTAAACCTACCAACAGACTACTCAACAACACCCTTACTAGCCCACAGTTCCCAAGCCGCCCTGAACACCTCAGAGCTAGACCCCTCCGTAAGAAATGGCACAGCGAAACGCATGAACCTCTTCACAGCCGTCAACGACGCGCTCTCCATAGCCCTAGCAGAAGACGAGAATGTTCTAGTCTTCGGCGAAGACGTAGCCTTCGGCGGCGTCTTCCGCTGCACCATGAAACTAGTCGAGTCCTACGGTGCAGAGCGTGTATTCAACACGCCACTAACAGAACAAGGCATAATGGGCTTCGGCATCGGTCTAGCAGCGGAGGGCATGCGGCCCGTAGCCGAGATCCAGTTCGCAGATTACGTCTACCCAGCCTTCGACCAGCTCGTGAACGAAGCAGCCAAGTACCGGTACCGGGAGGGCAAAACCGGTCGATCAGCGGGCGGGTTGACCGTCAGGATGCCATGCGGAGGCGTAGGACACGGCGGTCTCTACCACTCCCAATCCCCCGAGAGTCTCTTCACCCACATTCCCGGTCTAAGGGTGGTGATGCCCCGATCCCCCTTACAAGCCAAAGGCCTCCTGCTCTCCGCAATCCGCAGCAACGACCCCTGCATATTCATGGAGCCCAAAATCCTGTACAGAGCAGCCGTAGAACAAGTCCCAACAGGCCCATACACCCTTCCCCTCGACAAAGCCGAGATCTTAAAGCAAGGAGAAGACGTAACGATAATATCCTACGGTCAACCCCTCTACACCTGCCAAGCCGCCTTAGAAAAGGCAGAGAAAGACCTCGGGATCAGCGTACAGCTCATCGACCTGCGCACAATCTACCCCTGGGACAGAGAAACCGTCCTAAAATCCGTGCAGAAAACCGGCCGCTGCATGGTCGTCCACGAGTCCATGGTAAACGCAGGAGTAGGCGCCGAGATATCAGCCTCTATCCAGGGCGATCCGGAGACGTTCTTACGGCTCGAGGCACCAGTCGCGAGAGTAGCGGGTTGGAGCACGCACTCAGCTCTCATGTTTGAGAAATTTAATATTCCCGATGTTGCCCGTAAGTTCTCTACGACGATATGATGCTTAGTGAGAGATTGACTGACATGTGATAGGGATATATGATAATATCAAGAAATTGACGGAATATTAGATAGAGTGTCAATAGTCACTAGAGGTACAGGAATAGAAAGAAATGAAAGCATGACCAGAGAAGAATTCATTAGTGATGATAGAACTGATGAGATTTCACCAAGCGCGTTGAGGGCCTCAAAACGACGTTGATGCAACACGGGACATTACAATTTCCTGACTTGACCGCCTTAAAGAATCAAACCATGATAGCATATCACAGTAATCCCTGAAGAACTAGCCGCATTCCATTGGTAGTCACACAATTGCAACATACGATGTATAGTCGTACCGGTATGATTGTAGCGCAAACCCTATCTACCGTTCCTTGCGCCCTTATATCACGATAGTCAGTCAAGACATCGTGAGCCTGCGAAGGCCATGACACCCAACGCCGAGAAAATGCACAAGAAGAAATTACCGTTCCTTCTTTTTTGGTTTCCTTTCCTGACCGCTTTATAAATCAAACGCCGGTGTATATGCAAACGGTTTCTCTCATCCTCTCCACAGATAGAGTTCCCTCTCTTTTCTGAGTTTCTTTATCCACTTGATGCACAAGCGGCTGGCACGGACACCAAAGTAGTGCCTCGTTGTCCGCTTTGCCATCACGAGACATCTAGACCTCGGTGGAATGTCTCGTAATCAACTGACCGTGGCAGTCTGTCAGAGAGCCGAACTTCGTACCGCCTCTGCCCGCGACCTGCAAAATATCATCGTAGCCGTTGCGCAAGGATATCAGCCCCGGCACAATTTGCAACCCAGCAAGCTCCATCATCCTCTCTTCAGATGCGTGTAGTCCTTGAGTAAATGCGCCATGTGAGAATTGCTCTGATGCTTAGGAGGCTTAGTGCTCTTCCTCTTCTTCGCCTGCTGCTTCGGAGCATCGAGCTTCTTAAGTCTCGGGTCCTCACTCGCCGGTTTCTGTCCCACACCTGTGAGCTTACGTACTATGTCGTTCTCGCTGGGGACCTCGAACTTGTGCCACATGGCCAAGAATTCCGGTTCCGTGCCGTGGTTGAGCAGAGCCTGATCCATCCAGATATACTTGGCGTAGTTGTCCTTCTTGGTGCGAACTACGAGGATCTTGTGCTCGGCTTCTAACTCGGAAATGGCGGCGTCGCAATCGGGCCAGCCGTCCTTTAGGTCCTTGACAACCACGGCCGAGGCGTCAGTCTTTCGCTGCAGATGATCCAGGAGGGAGATCTTGTCGCGTACGCCGGGGAGCTTGGCCTTGAATTCGTAGCGGCCTCTGGCCCACTCTGGCATGCTCTTGGCCCCGGTTTTGTCGGGGATGAAGGTTATGCGGGAGTGCTTGTGCATCAGGGTCGCGAAAACCTTCTGGTCCTTCTGATCCAGCTTGTTCATGGTCAAATGACCCATGACTTCGTGCAGGGTCTTGGGCTCGCGCTTGGATTTGAGGTAGTCGACGGCGTAGGTGAGTTGGGTCATCATATGACTGCCAAAATCTTGAGCCTTAGCCGCGGCTGCCGCAGCAGCGGGAGTCGGGGTGGATGCGCGATCCTTGATGCTGATGACATTGTCGCGCTTCTGTCGCTTCGCGGCGGACGAGGGAGAGCCGGCAGAGCGCGTGGGAGAGGTGTTGGAATTGGCTGGAGACGGAGGCGCAAGGCGCTTGCCGTTGCCGTTGAGCTTAGCGGCCGCCAGGGACGACATGGTGACGGTCGCGTCGGCAAGCAGACTTGATATTGATGATGAAGTCTGCGGGTAGAGAAAGGATCGTGAGTCGTTGGGGGTGGACGGTGGAAAGGCGATCGATCTCGTCAAGAGACGGATGATGAAAGAGAAAGGGAAGGTAAAGGGACACAGGCACCAGGTGAGGCTGGAAAGGGTACGGATGTACCTACGTCAAATGGATGCTAGCGTCTGTGGCGAGCCGGCTTTCAAGCCACACGCTGTCAGCACCCACTCAAGGTGGTGGATGTTGAGTGCCCTGGAATTGAATAGTAGAGCCTGTCAACACCGCACCGGCAGGGAATTGGACGCAATGCGAGATGGCTGCTATTCCTGCCAATCCACCTCAGTCATATTTACAGATTGCACTATTGCTCTGGGTAAGTCTTGACTGCCATTTGGAGAGTTGTCTCAGATTCTTTTGAGAGGGTCATTGCTCTGGCATCTTAGCCCTGCTTATCTGTACTGTACGTCCATGTTTATCAATGCAGTAAAGCTTCACAATGAGCTGCCTTCATAGCACATCTTGTCTAATATCACAGCACCAGTCAAGTCAAGTAACTTTAGACGATGTAGTCTTTTATTGAAATGGCATATTATTTGCTGTCAACTATGCATCTCTTCTGCCCTCCTGTAAACACCTCTAATTTGTAAGTATTTGACGACGAATAGACCTGAAATACACAATGCGAACGAAACCCGAGGAAATCGAGCTTCCACGCTCTAGCCTATTTCTCAGTCTGGCACACAAGATCTCGCCGTTGAGGTAATCAGTTACCAGTCCCTCGGCGTCCGTGGTTCATCATCATTATCGTTTATGAGACGCCCCTCTTTGCGAGGCGGTGATTTCGGACCATTCTCATGTTATATGTTTTGTAAAGACGACGCCGCAGGAATCCTTCAAGACTGCTGTTGCTGCTGCTGGAGGTAGTTGTATCCGATATAGGCGGCAATACCAACGACGAACACGCCGGCGTACACGGCCGTGCCCATGCCTGCTGAGGATGTGTTGGCGGCGGGGGCAACGGCCGAAGCAACAGCCTTGGGCTCTGGGTCACCAGGCTGAGGTTGCAGTAATTAGTACATCTTTCTTTAAAGCTGCGAGTAGTCGGAGAGACCGGCTCGGAGGAGCTTCGGCATTGCTTGTCAACTCACCTTGCGCTTCAGGGTTCCGACGATCATCTGATCGAGGGTTTCCCGGGCCTCGTCACTGTGTCCGACATCCTCGAAAGCCTCGGTCGCGTCCTGGCCGCCGACATCTAACAGGACTTCCTCGCCACCACTGTCCGAAGAAGTATGTCAGCGGGTGCGCAATCAATGTCCGGAGGTTACGGGCGGAGGTTAGGTCATTGGCCGAGCGAGGCAGGTCCGGAGAGTGCATTGAGCAGTCTGGGAATACAGATTGGGAAGTATCGGCGATTCAGAAAGAGCAATGAGCTGAGCAGAGACTGACTTACGGGTGCTCGTCGACGAATTTGCCACAGTCGTAGACCTTATCGTGGACTACGATGTACAGGTCCTTCTTGGTGTTGTGCTCAGCAACATCTTGGTAGGTGAACTCCTTATCGGCCATTTCTGCGGTTGGTGTTGGGTCTTGTCGGGAATGAACGACGTTGAACGAAACCAAAATCCAAATCGATCGCGAACGGCGGTATTGGCGGTGGGCAATGTGAGCAAGCGACAGGCGAGTGGGCGAATGGGCGAGGGGAGAGAATCAGAGGAATTGGGGGGTTGCGTGGAAAAGAAGGTGGAAGAGGGACGAAGACGAAGGATGGCCTAAATTGCGGTCACTGTCAGATGCTGCATGTGTTACCGCCTGCAACCTGAATCGCCAGGCCACTCCGCCAGGTTCTCCTGGGACAGGAAATACCTTGATGAAGTGAGATGCCGTCCCGCTGTATCTGCCACTCACGGTCGTCTCTTAGTTCATCAGATAGCAGCTCGCTCACCTTCCAAGTTCCATTTATCTCTTCTAGTAACTCTCGGTGTCAGGCTGTCAGAAGTCACATACACTTGTATCACAGATCCCATCATCTACGGATGTACAGACGTCTGTTTCCATCCATTGGCAGCCATCACGACGGATATCCGACCTCGGGATACTCTCCACGCCCGTCACAAATTGCAATGTGTCCCGACCATCCGCCAGCCAAAAACGTGACCGCGCTACACCTCGAATGCGCCGAAGAACCCGCTAGCAAGGACCATGGGTACGGCAAGACAACCTGCAGTAGTAATCCTCAGGGACCGGATCCGACGAATGGGACGCCTCTCATTTCTACAACAATTCTTGTGATTCTTGCCTGCCGACCTGCTCTCTCCCGTCTCCGGTGTTGATTGCTGATATCGAGTCCTCGCCAGCGCATCTCTCCGCCGAGGACTTTCCTCGGACACTTCCAATTCCATCTAGAAGCTGACCGCCTTACAAGCGTATTCGGATTACCTAGGAACCCCGCCCTGCCCCTTTTTGCGACTCGCTATGGCCCCCGGAATCTCGCAGTGGATCCGGAGTCCGATCCATTGAACCCTTGGGTTTTTCTCTCTATCCAACGTGGCCTC
The DNA here is from genome assembly GCA_022578705.1 of Xylariaceae sp. FL1019. NCBI lineage: Eukaryota > Fungi > Ascomycota > Sordariomycetes > Xylariales > Xylariaceae > Xylariaceae sp. FL1019. The sequence continues at coordinate 24,179 of MU391963.1, read as the reverse complement.
GCGTGGCATTTGATATCTTATCAGGGTTCGTGAAGACACTCGTACAAATAATGTAAGTCTTGGAGTTACATTGAAGATGACAGGTATGGTTACCTACACTTTTGCGAATTTCGTTCATTGTGACTGCGTGCTATTGATGACTTGCTTGGTATGCTCTTCTATCTCCTTAGCTGCTTCATTTATTCAAGCTACACATCGCATTCCCAGCATTGACTGCTCTCAATCTGTGTGATGCCTTCGGTTTGGAGGGGTAGTAAGCATCTGATTCCTATCACAAGTTTCCATATCCGACACGCTTTGCGCCCGAAACCTACCTATGAACTGAAGCTTAAGACTGTTTGACCCTGAACAATAGTAGGGGAGACACATCGAGTAGAAAAGAGTTTTTTTCTGAAGTCGCCAAAGAGCCATCCATTATAGACCATAGACAGACAAATGTGTGTAGCTTTACGAAAAGTGTACACGTCGTGGAGGTTGGCTTCAGGTCCTAAAATTCACTTCCAATAAGATCATAGCATTATCTACTCAACTGTACGAGGCAACAGGCCTTATATACAATTACGTAACAACATGTATAACTTTCACCCCTCCTTTCAGTCACTTTACAGTTGATACAAACGAGGTTCATGATTGAGTCCCTATTGACTAGGATCGGAGATTTTCCTAATATTCCACCATCGAACACGCGACGATATCCCTTTACACGCACACATACTCGGCCAAGTCTCCGTGGAGCTCCAAGTCCTGAACTCTGCTTCTTATAAACAAGATCGTGGTAGAAATCTGCTTGACTCAGACATAGCACCACACATATCGTTTTATCTTCATCCCCTGTTCTCTATTCGCAACAATGGTATCTGTGCAACGAAATACATCACATCAAGCAATCATCTCTTGCCACCACCAATATCATTCCCAATCCTGTAGCTGGCCAGCTTATCCCACTCAATCTTCTGTCTCGTCACCGGAAGCTGTCGTCGCAAACCCTTGAACGCGCCCTCACTAAGACTCGTGAATCCTCTGTTGAGCTCCTCCTGGTACTTCTTCTCGATAGATCCAATCTCCTTGCAAATGCCCGCTCCCGTGCCAGACGATACGGAGCCAGTGATAGGCTTGTTGGTTAGCATACGGACGTTGCCGTCTTCGTAGTAGTGCACATCAACTTTTAGACTGCCTTCGAGACTGCTGGATGACGGGTCGAAGATGTATAGGGATCGCCATCGGCCATTCCTGAGATCGTTGAGATTAGTTCCCATGTAGGTCATAGGCCAGAAGGCGTGCGATCGTACCAGAAGTTGTTGGAACTGTATTTGTTGGCCACGATGACAACAGCCACCTTGGAATCGCTCTCGATCGGGTATACACCGTACGATGCGCTCGGGTAGTGCTCGGAGACGTAGGTTGATAAGCTTTTCAATGTCGATTTCCTGCAGTGCCGGTCAACTCCCACCCCAAGCCCGGTACCAGTCGCGAACACACGTACACCAAGTCCGCCTGTGCACCCTCCAATGCGTAGCTCTGAACTGCACTCGCTTTCTGCCAGACATGTTATCCCACGAAATCCATGATGCGAAGTCGGTTGTTGCGAACCTGCGTGGCGTGGTCGAATGCAAAGCTAGACGAGCTCTCGACGTCGAAGTAACGACCGTCTCCGAGCGAGCTGTGAGAACTGATAATGACTGGCTGGCTGCTTCCGGGAAGCTTGACGGTTGCAAACTGCTCTTCGTTGTATCTCTCGAAAGCGGGTCCCAGCTTGGAGACCAGAGAGGGTTCGTTGACGGTCAGGCTCTTGATGTCTGCGAGGGAGGGTCAGGTTAGGTCGGAGCAAGGAGAATATAGCTCTTCAGGATAGGCGATACCGTTGATGACATCAGCCAGCTATTCGCAGGTCAGTATCGTAATCAAATAGGAGTTTGTGGGCAGAGGCGCAAGCTGTTTCTCACCTCTCCTGGTGGTGCCCCCTCGACAAAGGACTCAACGGTGGCTAGCGACGCCATTTCGCGACTTCAACCTGGGTCGAATGATCACTTGGTCCAAATTAAGCTGTAAGTACGAATTTCGGAACGGTCGTTTGAAATAATAGTGATGTGGAAATAGAGCTTGCTCAATTGTCCAATGAGTGGCCAGCAGGTAGTTTGAGGTATTGATGTTGACAGCAAGGTCGTCATCGCCAATTGCTGAGACACGGCAACGCGGGGCAAAGGTGGGATCGCAAACAGAGACCCGCATGTACCCATGTATCTACCATACCAAAAACTGGAAGCTCTCGCCAAAACTTACAACTTCAAAAACCTCACTTTCGATGTCAACGCCTTTGATACACGGAATAGTATGTACTTTCCAAACTATCACTGATGGCATGTATATATATGCCTGTCTATACCCAAAAAGGTAGATGGTGCTCTTAGCCTGTATAATACATGCGTGTGATCAACTCTTACAAACACCCGTCCTACACTGAACCGAATACACGATCGAAACAGCTTAGAACCCATAGAGCGTTACTTTTCGCAACTCCCACATATAACTATAACCGACTATAAGCCATAGCCCAACACACCAGACTTCTTTCACACCCATATACTTCTTTACCCACTTATAGAACAATCAACCTCTACCTCAAAGTCTCAAAATCTGAAGCAAAACCTGGTCCGACCTAACCTCTCACGCCGATATAAACCCCAACATCACTATCACCAAACACATACGACCACCGGATCAAGAAAGCTCGGCATCCCGTCCGCTCTGCCATCGATAAGCTTGATACTGCCAGATCAGTAGTTGGGTCGGTGACGACCAGCGAATGCCTGGTGTTGTATGTTTTTTTTGCATTGCATTGCTATTTTCTTGGTGTAGGTTCAACACCTCCTCGCTGTCTACTCCGAGCCTCTGCCAACCTAGGGGGTATCGCACTATTATCAACAACATTGTTGTGAAATGAAGGACGAGACAAGACCAAATATCTTATTGTCTACATACATCTTTGATCCACGTAGCTGGTAAGCGGCTCAGAACTGATTTAGAGAGCATGGTGTCTTGCCAATGAGGCCTTGTGGTTCTGATACTTGTCCCTGACAAGTGAAGTGTAGGTAGTTTTTGCTGATGGTTCAGGCAGTTTTCCGATATGATCCGACCTCATCTCAACGACTCTGAACTAGAACATCTCGATATCTTCGTAGTTATCAGCAGAGATACCAGTAGTTCTCAGCAACCGAAAAAAGTTCAAAGCTTCATCATTTTCACATCAACACTCTCTAATAAGTGATTTACGGGGTTTCCAACTCTGTACAAAATGACATCCAGGTCACTTTCCTATACACAAAACCGAACTTCGGATTCCAAAAATTTAAAGTCATGGGTTCGTTTCTTCTGTACAACAAAACGAGAGATGACGCGGGCTCTTCTCAATTCACACAACACGAAGAATCATCCCAGACGTGCAAAAAGTAGCACAACTGACATAAGAACGTGAAGGCTCTATACTAAAGCTCCAAATCACAAGCCCACCAGACATGAAATCCAATCACTGAAGTAGGTAAAGTTTCTTATTGTATTGCTACACCACAGTGCTATCTTCAACTTCAACGCTAATTTCGAAAAAGACTGTCGTGAACAAACAAAAATGCCCAGAAGCATGTGATGTGCGTGTATCCTAGAAGATCTGCCCTTGTTTCACGACAGCTCGTGTCCTCCCAAATTCCGAAATGTTGCGCTCACTCCAAGTATCCGAAATGCCTAGAAGCATTGCGTGTGCTCCATATCCCAGAGATCCTGCCTCTGTCACGACTTGCCTATCTTCTTCCTATTTCCTCGCTGCTACATGCGATCTGCACCTCTTCGTCGCTGTTCGTTGCGATACAGATCGCACGTCCGGTCGTGACCAGACTCTCTGCTGTCCCCAAGCCAAGCCCTCAAGTGCATTGACTGTAAGTCCGGCACGATATGCACAGCGACAATGACCGTATGGTGCCTCGAATTTCGTCATGTCCCGTCCTGCAGGGTAGTGGATGGACACAAGGGGGTCACATTACGGAGCCCCAGCTGCACTTATCCCGTGTTCCGTGTTCCCCGCAGACTCCAGTGACGCATTCGTCCAGTGATCAGTAATCAAATGGCCGTGTTCCATCTGCTTCTATCAGAGCCAACGATTCTGATTTTTCCATCGTGCCTCGGCTTCGTGGCTTCTTGTGGCAGGATGATTGATCAGACAGTCAAAACCGGCTTCTTGCTTGAGTCGAATTTAGTGTCTGTCCCTCACTGACGTACGGTACCCTCAAGGGTCTGGCGCTGCCGCTGCTGCCGCTAGCATTGACAGTCGCATTGGCGTTAGCAGCCATGTTCTGTCTATGGATCGAGTCTTGGACTCCTACAACAGGTACCATCTGCGACCTGGTGTACTCTGTCGATGGCTCCTGTCCTTGCGCCAACAGCTCGAATTGGCGTACGAGGAAGCCCACTTCTTGGAACCCACCATACACCCAGCGGTGATTAATCACTATCGTCGGAACTGCGATGATGGGCCCGGCGACAGGGTTCTTGATCGCTTTTCGGCGTTGTATTTCGCTGTCCAATTTATCGATAGCTCTGTCCCACTCCTCGCTGTCCAAGACTGCTTGTATCTCTGCATGACTAAAGCCTGTCACGAACGCTGTCTCTTCTTTGAGAAACGTCGGGTCAGAGATATCTCTGTCCGTTTCGTGGTACAAGTAGGTGAGCCGGTCAAGCAGCCGCATCTGTAAGTCGGGGCCACGGGCTTGCTCGGTCTGAACGGCGTATTCGGGAGCGCGGAGTGACGAAGGCGGATAAGTTGGAGGAGGGCCAAGCCCTTGATCAAGCCTCGTGAAGTTTACGCTGCTCCGTGTCGTTGGCGTGGCTTCGAGAGCGAAGCGAAGCATTTTGTGGGAATTGCGAGAGTTACCCGTGCGGCCCTGCCACTTAAAATCGACGCCAACGTTACTCCCCAGCCGATTCCATAATGGGATCCGGTCAGCGGGCAGGCCCCGTTCAACGATATAGTATTCTGGCTTGGAATATGCTAGTACGCGTTGGCTGATCAGCAAAGTGTTCTATTCCGTCGACAGTAAGCGATGCACATTTCTGAGTGAGACATGATCATGGCAGCCTCTGCAACACCTGTACCTTCAAAGGCCGACCCGTGTACCGGTGGTGGACAGCGGATGGTGGCATTGTGGGTACTAGTGTTTCGGATAGTGCTGTAGAAGGAATAGAGCTGACTAGCTCTGCGAAGGTATGGATGAAGCGAAGGGGCTCTGTATCCAACTCACCACTGATCCCAGCTGTAGGTCCAAGTATGAAGGGTGAGCATGTGACTTCAAACACGGCATCTATATCTTTCGACTTGTATGCCTCGATTGCCATGAGCAGAGTCCTCCATCCAATGTAACAGAAGGGGCAGATCGTGTCGTGCACATATTCGATGACGAAGTGTCTCGACCCAAAACCGCTCGGGATTGCACTGAGCGTACCCTTTCCCTTCGTTGTTGGATTATCAAGCAACTCATCATCAGGCAAAAGGAGCTGCTGAATGCTCGTCATATTGAGTTGGTGACTTCCTTTGGCAGTATGTAGGCAACCAACTGGATCATGTAAGGGGTGGTGCACCCCGTCACGATGGATTTGGGCGAATTGTCAATGCTATAAGCCCATCTTGAGACGCCAGGCAGAAAGCTAGAACTGGAAATTCTGGTCAACAGAATGGAAACACATCATCAAAATGACGATCGGTGAAAGGTGGGAAGCGCATTGTGCGGTTGCAAATGGAGCGATGATGACAGAGTAGGTTGGTCAAGAAAACACCAAACGACAAACCTTTGAAATTGTTTGTCGGCGGTCGAGGGGTGTTCTTAAAAGCATCCTCGGAGAAGTGGGGACGATAGACAATGCAAAGGACAATTCGACAATGTTCTTCTCCGAGGATAACGGCCAAGCTTCACGACCTATAGCTCGATGCAAAACGCAGTAAGACTGCCGAGTCAAAACACATCAAAACACAGCAATCGGTACGATGACGTCGTAACCAAGGATCGTGACCCTGCATGGCGTTAAAGACAAATTGCGTTATTTTGACAGCACCGGCCACTTACCGAGGCGGCACCTAGCGCGAACCCCTTGTGTCAGCTCAGCCCAGCTCGATGCCAACAGGCAGATGACCAGGCTGCGGGCAAGATGGTGCACTGCAGCACTTGGCCTAACGTAGGAAAACGCGCTCCTCCACCTTCGCCAATCGCCCAAGTGCAGGATCAGTCTCTTGGCTCGGGCTGCAAGGCTAATGACTTTGTAACAGGCTTGAGACTGGAGCGTTCGCCTCAGTCAGAGCCTTCCAGTACACCTGCAAACGTGTGTCGCGTTGGTCCGAGATTTATATGGGAGTATAAACACCATTACTCAGAGAGGAAGAAGCGATTCTCTCGTGATTGGAGAGACTGATGACTGCGAAAAGAACGGTGAGAAGGGGTTGAGAAGGCTGAACGGCGAGTCGAGACATCGTGACACCAGAGACACAGCGGCCGTAAAGAAGGTATTTGAACAAGGCCAGGGCCCAGCAGCCAGATCGGATCGGACGATGACGTCGGCGTGCAAATGGCCCCGGGCTCATACGCTCCCGCAACCACCTCCCTCATCGTGCATCAGGAAATTGAGAGTGGCGCGGCCAGTCGTCTCTCAGCTGATGCGACAAGAAAGCTCACGATTGCATGCAATCACTACGTGGTGGGATCTTGTGTAGATAGCCGAAATTACGATCGGGTTGCCATCCGGTTACCCCAAGCCCGAGGCCAAGCAGAGGCCCTGCGACCCTGCTTGCCAGCATCCAGGTGCAACTCTTTGGACGTACCCGAGGTACCCAGAATGTGCGGTACCTCTAAACGCCCTCTGTGGATGGCTGTGGATGACATGCATCGACATGCATCCAGGGATTCCCGAAGACCCCTACAAAACGGACGACGTTCGCCAGAATGGGCCCATTATCATAACCAAGTTGATCTAGGCGTGTCCATGCCGCCGGGATTCGTGTTCTGTTTCAAGCCAATCAGGCCACTCAGGATAACTTCTGCTGACCTCAGGAGAGAGAGTCTGCGCGGCTGAGGAGGCACTGGCTAGATAGATATTGTTATCCAAGGGACCTCAATGCTTAACATCCAGCGATGCCGGGCTTGTGGCGTCGAAAGAGTTGAAGAGCCCCCTGTCTCGGCATCACACAGGCTCGACAGGCTCGACAAGTCCTTTCAGCTCGCAAGCAAGGGGGCATTTGCCAACCGCAGGCGTAAAATATGACAATGTGTGTCAAACAATGAAGCGGCCGTTGTAGGCTTTGTCTTTGGTAGTATACCCGCACCTAGGTATAGTAGTCACGGGCATTCGAATAAGGGGGCGAAAGAGTGAATTGCTCAGGAAAGAGAAATTTGGGAAGCAGTGCGCTCTGTTGTCTGTACGAAGTATCGACACATCTCGAGATTTCGCAAAACCACCGAAAAACAAGTATAAGGTAGGCAGGTATCGTCCTACCATACCTACCTCTTGTATATTACCTATCTCAAGTAGGAATATGTGTTTCACGTCCCAGGGTGCCTCAGTTGGAAGATTACTAACAAATCACCTTGAATTCCTAGAATTGCAAGAGCCGAGGGCCGATCTTAGCGCGCGACAGCTTCTAATTACACGGCTGAGTACTTTGTGAATAGTTGTCTGTATTACACTGTATAAGAGAAGAGTTGTTGGCAGTCGCCCGCCTTAGAACGCCTGAACCTGTATTTTTTGACTTCAAATCGGCCCTGATGCGATTAACTTCAAATCAAATCCGCTACGCCCGCTGCCCTGAAGGCTCTTTGGCCTCTTTTTCCTGCCTTTTATCAAAGAAATCATCTCAAATCAAAGTGTCGCTAGTTTCCTGGGATCTCCCCCCTTGAACTCCTTTCCGCCTCGGCATTTAGCCGCAATCAAAATGGAAAATAGGACGCTGTATAATCCAGGCAACAAAGCCGTATCAGTCTATGGTGAGAAATGTGCAGGAGAAAGGAGAGATCATATCGCTGTTACGGCCCAAATCGTTGAACCTCGCGACGCCGGCTCCAGACCTCCAAGCTTGACGTCACAGCTGGAAAAGAAGCGGCTGTTCACGTGGTATGGAGTAGTAGCCCCACGATTGGCTGTTCTGGCGTTCCGAAACAAAGGAAATCTAAAGGGAGGAAAAGAGCGCAGGGTCCAGTGGGGTGCCTGAGGCCTGACCACGTGATGGCTCGAGAAATCTATCTCCAGCGACTGGGGCCCCGAAGAACGGGTCCATGGACCTTGTTGCCTTCATTGGGGAAGGTCCAGCACGCAATGTCGAGAGAGAAGCACTGCTTGAGCCGAGCACAGGCTGGGCACTTGCGAGATGCCCTTCCTATTGGCCACCCGTCGAAGGTCCAGCACGAGGCGCGGTGACAACGTACATCGAGGTGGCAGGCTGTGGGGGTAAATAGAGAAGCTGTGCCTGTGGGATCACCGGGTAAACAACGCTCTGAACATGGTTTGCGGGTGACCCTTCCTACTGGTGACCCTGCCAAATGGCGTCCGGACGCGGCTTAATGTCGAATGTTGACGGGGCTGGTTCTGAGCTGTTGGATCTGCGAATATGATTGGCAGAAAGGGAGTACATCTGGCCCATTGCATTGGCATTAATTAAGTCCGGTTCCGGGTAGACATAAGTATTGCCACCGCTGCTGTGCGTAGGGGATGGCATATGACCGGGAGATTGATGTGAGGGTGATTGCCAGCCAACGCTACCCATGTGTGGGCTGCCGGTGATGCTGCCTCCGGTGGATTGGTGCGACTCCACATTAGGTTCAAGAGTCGGCGGCGGCTGGTAGTTGGTAGGATGTGAGGTAGGTCGCATGCCAGTAGTGAACGGCGGCGTGGATGCTGAGCCCTGGCCGTGGACATCGGTGCGCAGATGAACCGGCAGGTTTCCATTACTCAGATAACTGAAGTCGTTGGCCCGCATGGCATTGGCACCCATATCAGCATGGGGAGAGGCAGACATATGGCGCTGGCCTGGAGATGGCGTGTTGAGCGGCGATGCGTGATTTGAACCCAGCGTAGCGTCACCGGCATCACTGCGGACGGATCGAGTAGCTGCCGCTTTGGTGGCTTGTGCCGCAAGAGCCGCAGCGGTAGCAGCAGCAGCCTCCTCGATCGTGCCAGTGTGGTGATTCTGATGCCGGGTCAAAGTCGTTCTCCTAGTAAAAGTCTTCTGGCAGTCGGCATAGGGGCACTTGTACGGACGCTGGCCTGAATGGATACGTCTGTGCCGAGCCAGAGAGGAACTATCACTGAAGGGCTACATTCAAATATTAACAAAACCATGCAGGCAATGAAGGAAGGTCTAGAACGTACCTTGCCACAGCGCTCGCATAAATGAGGCTTCTCCTTGGTATGTACACGCTGATGTACGGTAAGAGCTGACCGTTGGATGAACTGCTTGCCACAGCTTGGCCAGTCACATGCATGAGGACGGACTCCACTGTGGATGCGTTCTGTTTAAAACCATTAGCAAGTTGCCCCGTGGTAATATTCGTCACAGTAAAACAGTTCAGAATCAACATACCGTGTCGCGCCAGGTCACTCCGTCGCGCAAAACCTTTGCCACAAGTGCTGCACGGATAAGCTTTGATAGCAGCCGGTGGAGTTATCGTTGCTTCGGGCAGTTTGTGGTAGGGCATGGGCACCGCATGACCGGCCATCAACGAGTCTACACCAGCCATGAGTCCGGGCCCCATGTTCGAACCGGGCATCGGGAGGATACCGGAGTTGGGCATCGAGTTGGGCAGAGGAAGAGGGTGTTGTCCGTATGGACGACCATTGCCGAGTCCGTTCAACGCGTCGAGTGACGTAGGAGCACGAGGCGCCGAGTGGTACGAGCTCTCTGAGCCGTGGGGTGAGTTTGCCCGGTCCATCGCGTTGGGTGGGATGTGGGGATGTGGCAGGAGCTGATGTTCATATGGAGAGCCGGCAGACGCTGCGGCCGCGGCTGCAGCGACAGCAGCGGCTGCATTCTTCTTGTTGTCCATGGCGCTAGTGATATCCATCCCCATTACTGAAGGCGGCGATCTGGACATTGTCTCAATGCAGAGGCTGATGATGAGCGTCTCTACTGTGTTTTGCAGAGCATAAAATGAGCCTCCTCGATCTGCAGAGGTAATCTGGTTTTAATCCTCGAAGTTGTCAAATTTCCTATCAGCGGGTTAGCAGTCGGTTGGGGAAAAACATCCATTATAATGCTACGACGAAGCAGCAAAGCCGTGATCCCGGCCAAGACGCAGCGCGCCAGCTTCATACCCGACATGTTTGAGCTGCCATGTCCCGCCCGTTTGTATGATGTTCGGTAAAAAGTAGGATAAGAAAAGATTAACCAACCTTGTGTCAACCGAACACAAAGTTCCGGAGTGGTATATACCTTTTCCAGACGTTTCGGAGCCCTCGACGTTCAGCGGATACCGTTGCGCCCGGTACTGTCACGACTTGCTTTGTATACTAAAATGGGAAAGCGCCGCGTTTGGTTGCTGTTGAAACTGACCGTCGGGACTTGCCGGGTGGTTCCAGATCGTGACTTCCAGAATCAAGAGTTTTGCAGATCGCACAGCGACCGTGGGTGTCCGAAAGGCGCGGAATCCTGTAGGCAGGCGATGAGGGTAGTTGGGAAACTTGACGATTGAGAACGCCTCCGTGGTCCGATCGCGTATGAATGTCAGACTGGACGGCGACGTAATGGATGGCTTCAGGTCATCGTCAGCGTGTGCTCGATCAGGTATGGTATTAAATCGTCGCAGGAAAATAGTCGGGATGCAAGGACAAGGCTAGCGCGCAGGATGGGAATGGGGATTCGGTAATGTTATGAAAGCCGACATGTATTGCGTGATGCGGTTCGCTTTTGAGGTGGTGATAGCTCCAGGGCGCTCACCCGATGGTATGGAAAATGGAGGTACTCGAGAGGAAACACGGATCTGACAGAGGTCGATGTGATCGAGGTGAGGGTAGACCAGCGCGCACGGGTCGAGGAAGGGTTCGAGGCAGAGACTTCAGGCGGTGCAGGGGACGGGAAGCGTCACAAACACACGATGTTTGTGGTGGTAGCTAGGAAGCGGCAAGAGCCGAAGGTGAACTTACATTTGCACGACGAGGAGGCGCGTGCAGCAGCGGCCGAAAAGGCAGTGGGCGGTGATATGGAATGCTGGATGATCGATGGTGTTTCGGGTGGAAGGATGCAATGTAGGTATTCCGTGGGTGATGAGGTGCAGCGGATTAAAGATCGTGTGTGTGTTGTATGAAAGGGAACGGGAGAATTGTCGAGGACGCGCCGTGAGGTGGTGACGAAGATTTCGACAAGAAAAGGGAAGCACCTGCAGTTAATGAGATGATGAAATGAACCTACGAATAGGAAGGAACGATTTGGGTGGAGTGTGGATGTAAGGCAGGCACGGCAGGTACTACTGGGGCTTGCTGGGACTGCTGCTAGCGGGCCTAGTGCTTTCCGTACCCAAGGTACCTGGAGGTTGTACCAGCCAGTCAATCGATGGCGCCTGTCTCGAAGACGCAAGGCCCAGCTGTCACAGTCAGTTGGCGCGCGCTGGACTGAGCTTCTTTTAGCGTAACTTTCTCGTGCGGTAATTTATAGGTGAGAATGAGAACCTGCGCAATGAGAAAGGATTGGTGCTGTGGCAGAGCGTGTTGTTGCCGTCAGATGTGTCAGTCGAACTGAAGTTGAAGTGTTGAGGTGCACTGGATGCGCTTGGCCCGTGGCTTGTCAACTACAGTGGCGCTGCAGGGAAATGGAAACAGCCCCAAGGTGGGCAAGGGTACGTTGGCAGGCACGGCCAGGTACTACTGGGGGGCATTGGGCAGCTGCGGGTTGTGCTTCGCGGATCAGCAGGGAATTGGTCCTGGAGTGTGGATTGAAGGTGTCAACCGCAAACCAGCGCCGAGCAGATAAATAGAGTATCTAGAGGTTGTCTCGGTTGTGAAGCTCTCATACAGGCAACCAGCCTCGCCAGGTGCCCACGACCAGAGCAAACAAACTCTTTCGCCGTGCGCAGATGAGTGATTATTTCGAGTGCATGCACGTCAGCCGGCAGGTACATGCTGCTTGCCTCTGTATTGCGGCAGGTACAGATTGAATGACATTCAATTGCAGATGCAAGATCGAGTTCGCGAGATCAAGCAATCATGATCACAAACTTCTACCTATCTGCAAACTGATGTGACGCACCGACCTCTTGCGGTCGTGTGGCGATCTCCCACTTGCATCTCCAAATATCATGCTCTTTCATGTTGATTCTCGGCGTCGAACCAGCACAGCTACTTAGCAATTGAGAAGATAGTCGTTTATGGGCCGCTGATGGCCAGTCGAGCATTTCCATGCACTTGGTGAAACGCACATTGCTACGTACTACTTACGCCGAACTCGTGCTAATTTTGCGAATATCACGTGGCTCTTGCATTCACCAAGTGCAGGACAAATGCAAAGCTATCACAGTGCTACCTACTGCTACTTGTTATCACTAAAGTTTACCTGAATGTTGGAAATCGACCACACGTGGGATCAGCATCGGCTCGGACTTGAAGAAGACTCTTTTTCAACGTCACTTTTGTTAAGTGCAGCACCACCATATTGGAGAAGTGTGGCTGACACCAGCTAGTCAGCAGCTGTCACATACCTATCTCAATTTTGAGCTTACAAAATACACCGCCTTTCGCAACTTGAAGGTTCTTCCCCTGTTGCTACTGATACATGTTTATTACATCCATGGGTACATGTACATCCGTACAGGGCAGGGTACCTTATCCAGATCCACACCGGCGAACGGCAGCACAGACCCGGCCAAGCGAAACTGGCCGTAAATACCACACGATTGGGAACCACCCATCCGACTAAACTTGATTCAAAACATTCGTCAGTTGAGGCCCCCAAATGGGGAACATGCGTTGTCAAACTCGCGTTCTGTAGAAATCTGCCCATGCAACTCGGCGCGTACGAGGACTGTTCACCGTGAAGAGGAGCTTGCTAGTGGCTGAAGCACATTGCTCCCGCGGGTGTCTCTTCGTGTTGGAAAAATTGACCCTGTTGGAAATGAACATCCAAATTATTCTCCTTCCCCTTTACGAGTACATTGAGGCTTTGATATGTGAAACTGGTGGAGGCATGAATTTTATGGAGATGCCGACGGTGGGTGCAGTACCTAGTAGGTCGGTGGGTACATGCCAGATGTCCAGCTCTGCCCAGGCAGAATACCGTATGGAGACAAGCTATCTGACATCACATCCTCTATCCCCGAAATTTGTCTGCAACTACACCGGCGAGAGCCATGTGTTTGTTTCATGTTCCCCGAGCGTTAACTACCTAACTTTCAACGACTTGAAAGGATCATGACTCAGCGGAGCAGTGCCCTCATCCGTGGGACTCGATCTCGTTGCCTCTGACATCATGTTGCACCGCAAGAAGGACTTGCTCGTGATACTTTACCACACACCATGGATGGAGCAATTCTTCAAAAGAGTTCTGTGTAGTGCGAGGTCGAACACTCTGCAACAGTACTTGCAAAATACTGACGGACAGCACGGCAAGGAATTCACAGCCACCATCGTGTCAACACTACCCAATACATCCCGTTGTGCCTCCGACGCTGCATGACACAGTACCCTCAATTTCAGTTCCCCATCATGCGTCAACTTTGTAATTCACATACAGGACACCTGGTTGAAATCATGAAGCCGTTGCATTACCTACACCGTTGAAACAGCCTGCCTTCCTAGATGCAGCTCGACAGCCTAGATAGCTCGGCGTCTCATGGCATGCTAGCTATAGCGACTTTGGGCAGATCCCCACGCCGTGTTGCCCTTGACCTAAATGCTCGTGCCGGTCAGACCCAAACGAATGATCACCAATTGACGCAGAGGCCATCTCAGCCCACAGCTAATCTCATTTCAGCAAATTTCTAGAAATTTTCCATGCAGAGCACGGGCCGACAGAAGGCATGAAGAACAATCTAAGAAGGGCTCCACTTGACCCGCGAAGGATTCATGACGATGCGCCTGGAGGCATTGTATGACCTTGACGCGCTGTTTCGGCTGTATCATGTTCAAACCCTACGTGGATTGAGATTCTCTTGAAAACTGCCACGCAGATTCTGTATATCAGCGTCAAGAGCCCGGTCTCTCTTCCCGCCGATGGCTCTCCTCAAGACTCTGGTCTCTCCCTGCACGGACGAGCTCCCTCCACGATTTGCCGAGATGGAGTTATCACGCAATGCAATACGATGACACATTGGATGAGATCTCAGATTTTAACAACACCAGGCATTGTGCATTGGAACATATTACTTCTGACCCACGGCGAGCGACCTCCGTACCCAGCTCTCGAGCCAGTCATTGACGACTAACACGCCAGCGGCTTGCCCAAGTCCAGGCGCCTTTGCGACTGAAAGATCAATATTATGATAGATCGCTTTCTCGCTTACGAAGTCTCACAGTATTAAAATCGGCTACCGTTTTTCAATCTTTCAGTATCATCTTTTCCCATATATCCATTAGCTAGCGAAGCTAGAAAACAGACGAAATTCCTCGTCTTCTTAATATCCCCAGCCGCATCCGCGGGCCACGTGCAAAACGCGCCGGTGGAAGTTAGCTAATATAGTCTCGCCCACTTATCATTAGTTGCCGGCGTCACCGGCTCGGTCCCGGATATGCCATAAATAGAACGTGGGACTTCCAATACGAATCTTCACCGAATACCTACGTTAATGTGCAAGGTTGCGATAGGACGCAAATGCGAAAGCGAAATGGGCAGAGTCAATAGGGAAGACGATAACACACAGGTGAGTCTACAGAGTCTAGATAGAGAATTGAAATTCGGAAGAAATCGAAATAATCCGAGCTACTACCTATTTACAAAATGCGTGGCACTTAACGGGACCGGAAGCGGGCTACTGCACCGCGCTTTGGGCACAGATATGTCAAGGCGCTCAGGTCCAGTTGCAAAATCATGCAGGAACGGACCTGATGGAGATTTTCTCCAGTATGACGCTGCTCCGCTGATTTCGAGTTTCGTGTCATCAATCGTCGGTCATGATGCCTGTTACGGCTGTATTGCACACGAAGACATCTGCATGGACATATTCGTTCGAATATCATCTCACGACATCACTTTCCAACTGCCACTTCTGGGCCCAAGCTTTGCCCAAGGTGTCGGGACAGCTGAGTCGCGTGCCTTCAGGGATAGCACTGAAAAAGCAGGGGTGCTTCTGATGATCGACTGAACGCTGGTCGCACCCTTGCCCATTCTGAAACGGCACATTGCCGGGCGTTCGGAAGTCCTTCCTGGTCCTTTTGCGCTTGTCTTGGCACTTCCAGAACGAGGCCGTCGAGGCCGTGGAAGTCATGAATCGCGATTCACGACTCATCAGTAGTCAGGGCATGAATGCATGTCTCCTTGAAAATGACAGCCGATGGCCTTACTACCATTGAAGCAGGGCGACGATAACAAAGCTGAGTCTACGGAGTAGCATAAACCGCATGCCGCCAGGATCGGACCAGAGTGTACGAGGTCAGTGTCCTCGGATCCGAACGATTGCCCCAAGCTCGTCACCGCGCCTTATGATGTCGCACGTGTGCGTGCGGCACAGCAGGCAAGGTTTGCCCTACGAGCGGGCCATCTCACTCACGATGACGATGCACATGTACGCCGCCATCTGAGCTGAAGTTGGTCCATGCCGGCTCCGACGAAACAGATGATTGCGTACGAGTATGCGCCATGGCCATCTACCTATACATCTCAAGAAGGGCGGGATACCGTATGCAAATATTCCATATATCCATTGCTTATCGGAGGTTCGAGCTTACTCGCGGGGTAAAGTACATCGCAGGCAAGTTAAGTCGGTCATGAAGAGTCGGACCAATTTTTCCTATAAATCACGCGACCGTCAGAAAAGGGTGGTGACCGAATAGAATTAATTGAGACCGGTTCGTCCGTCGTGGACACACAAACACATACTAGTGGGCTTGAGCTGGTGTCATTCCACTCCATTTCGTACCTTATGAAGTATGCGCATTTATTCAAGAACCAGCAAGTATTTCAGAACAAATTTATAATAAACCTTATTTACGCGATCTAACACGGACGGGGAATAGCTAGTTTTGGCCTGAGTTTTGACATCCAATTCGAACTGGAATCAGACTTTCGAAAATAAGTATTATATTGCTAGATTCAAAACTCATTTCTTTTCGGAATAATTCAAGGAACATAGCTCATTTCTCAGCCATCGTTAAGCCGAATCAAACGCGTCTTGCAGACATATCGTACAACGCATAGTCGTAAAGCTATGCATTTGGTCCAGAGTATTGGCTCCAGAGTATTGGCCTCTTCCATGATGGATACACATACTCCATAAGATACGAAATCGAACGTGATAACACTAGCATAAGCCCACTAGAAGGTATCTCAGGTTTGCACAATTTGCCATAGAAAGTATGTATTTCAAATATCTGCATATCGAAGCTCGCGAATTCCCGTACATCGAACGAAACTACCATGCCGCCTAATAGAAGAGCTCAATGGCATCAAGAATAACATTGGGACTCAAAAACTCGTCACCGCTCGAGCCAGAAATCACATTAATCGTAACGGTGTTCGTCCCACTAACCAGTGTATTCGCAGGAATAGTGTACTCGTAAACCTCACCATACCCGCGGTACGCCCCTCTGGTCACACCACGGCTATCAATCTTCGTCGGGGCTGCGGGAGCGGTGCAGGTGTAACTATTGACCAAGGGTTGGGGACGAGCACCGGCGAATGCGAGGGTGGTCGCGACGCGGAGTGTGGAGGCAGTAGTGATAGCGCTAGAGAGCGAGAAGCTGATCTTTTGCCCGTTGTTGACGCTTACGAAGATGGCCATCGGGAATGCGGACGCGGACGAGCTCGATACTGTTCCTGGGCTCCAGCTTGACATCCTGGAGTCGGATGGATGCATGCGCAGCTGCTTGTCAGCATTCAGGAAACCTGTCGGTTGACCATCATAGTCTCCAAGCTTGAAAATCGTTGTTCGCGAGGCTGTCAGCACCGTGCTTGTAGCGGCAATGTTTACTGTCGCGGTCGAACCAGCTGAGACAGTTGCGGTCGAAGTCGCAGCGAGGAACTCATCTTGATAGAGCTTCATGGTGTACGAACCCGCAGGCATGGCAGGGGAAGTGTAAGCGCCCGCGGACGAGGCGTAAGCCCAGAATTGGTACGCGTCGTTGTACCAATGAACAACAATAGGAAAGCTTGACGACACGCCAGTGGCAGTTCCCGTGACGTAACCTCGCTTGGAAACCGGGACGTAGTTCGTCAGACCGCTGAGACTGTCGAAGAAGCTTACATCGTATGTGCTATACGACGGGATACCGCTGCGAGTCATCGAGAACACGTAGGGTCCAAAGAAACCTGTGCGGTAAGACTCGGTTTGGACGTGGCCGGAGTTCATGTAGTAGGTGACGGACTGATAATCTCCGCCATAGTTGAGGTCGATATCGCGGAAGAACGGGCCGCCGCTGCTCTTCTCAGTTGCTTGGGCGTTAGGTCGAACCCAACATGCGTGAACGGTGGCGCCAGAATCTGTGGCACAATAGACGCGGTCATCACTAGCAATGAGAGTCAGTATCTACTTCGTCTCAAGTACCAATACGTCGTCTCTGCAATTCAGGAGACAATTCATCGAAAGTACTTACATGAATCGCTCAGAGGAATAGAACTTAGACCGCGTCTCGCCGTCAACAGTGTACACGTCGCTTCCCTCGATCGCAGTGCCGCCAGCAGTGTTGGAAACATCGCCGAAGGGGTAGGCTGCCGTCAGGCCAGTCAATCTGAAGATGAATCTCAGCTCGCCGATGGATGGCTCGGAGTTGATGTTGGTTCCCATGTAGATATTGGCCTCGCCATTTCGGAAGACCATGTATTGGGTCAGGTCGAAGTCAGAGTTACTCTGCGTGCAAGCAACGATCACATCATCTCCAGACGTTGTGTATGAAACCTATCATATGTGTTAAATAGTGCAAACTAGTTATTCGGCGCATGTTGCAACTCACGGATGCACCGCTACCCAGGCCAGATGCGATGTGGCTGCCAGTGCTCTGGTATTGGTACTCAGTTCCGTAGAACTTCAGCGAAGTGATATCGCATGTACTCCGAGATATCGTCACAATAAAGTTGTACGAGCTTTCGGTATCGACGACATAGGAGGCGGTCGACGAGGTGACAGTGATGCCATACACCGTCCTGGCCCAAGCAAAGAGAAACGTGAACAGTATTGACCACAGCATGATGAGGACTCAAGCTTCTTCCGTCAACTCCTGGGATGAGGTTGACGCCGTGAAGACCACGATAATCCGGGTTTTCATTTTGGTTATCAGCGCATGTATATGAGTCCGGCGGCGATGTCGCCGCGCCATGTTATTAGTTTCCATTATTCGGTATAGGCACCCTCTTCCGTCTACGAGTTCGGACTAGGTTGACGTTTCGAAACCTTGTGCCGCGCACTCGCTGGTGCTTTTGGACGAGGTAGTATTCCGTATTTACTCCAAATGCATGGATCATACATGGGCTGGGTTATTGGCGGAATCGCTTGCGAATGAGCCGAGGGTGTTTCAGCATGTACACGTCCATCGGGATGACCACACCTCCATACGGTTTCTTGCAAATGAAGCCGGAAGCACTTGTTCGCTTCCGTTTCCACCAATCGACAGATCTTGGCAGGCACCAGATGTTCGTGAAGTGTAAACTTCAGACACCCGATAATAACTATCCATGGTGGGGACATTTGGCCGAGAGTCCTCTCATCTCACATCCAGGATAGAGTGTTTCATCGCGCTGTTCATAAATGCACAGGTATCCCGTGTCACTTGATATAGTTTTTCGACCTGTCTACTCACGGAACATCGGTTGAATAACCATACGACATTCCCACAAATGCGCATTGCTTCGGAGCTTTGTTGGCGTACGAAAAGCCATCAAGAGGCAGGCATTCATTCTCATGATCACTTCGTTCACCGCAATTCGCGAATCGCGACTAGTGATTGTTGCCGTACATTCAGGACGCATGAGTGTGGTTCAACTCATTCGCGTATATCGCAGTCGCAGATTCAAAATGAAGTGACTTTTGCGTCGACCACCAGCTCGTCGCATACCAATTGCTGAATATAGTATAAATTATCATTATATGCTTACTGTTGAGAACAAAAGTATTTCTGTGGGGGTCGAGACGTCCTCGCTGTTGCATATCGTAACAACCGTTAATTCTGATACAAGGATAGCACGTAACGAGAGGTATCTCCGATATCTGTTTAGTACGAATTATAGGATAATTTTATAGAAAATATATACTAAATTAATATATTTTTATACTACTATTATCATACTATATATTATTTTAATAGGTTATAAGCCCGGGTTTAGCAAATCCGAATAGTTTAAAAAATAACGATCGTATATTTTATATTTTTTAAACTAGCTAACGTAATAAAAGGCTTTTTTATTAACGTTAAATATAGCAAAACAAAGCTAAAATTTCTACTATAAACACTTTTTTTTAAACGCTATAAAAAATTAGTACAAAGGCTGTTTATTACTTTTTATTTATTATTATTTACTTAAATAAAGTGCTAAAATATATAATAGTATTATATTTAAAGAATTGGCTAAAGCGCTTTATATAAGTTTATTCCTTTATATTTTTACAAAATATAAGCAAATATTATATAAAATAAACATACCTTAATTCTAGGCGAGTATGCCTTAATTACATTATTTTAATAGTTTATATACTACAGATATAAACGAAATTATTTAAAATCATTAGGGTCTAATACATTAAACTACTTTAAAAATATAATTAATTACTATAATTTAGTACTTTTTTATAATATAAAAAAAAAGAAAGTCCGAGTCGAAAAACTTAAAACTTTTACTTATACCGATCGAATATTTTTTTCCGATCGCTTTAAATATTTTATAAATATTTTTCGAACCGACCACTTTTACTTAATAAATTTAAACAATAACGAAAAAAATAATTTTAAACGAAAGCAAGCCTTTTTCTAAAACCTAAAAAAGGATAAACTATAGGGCAAAAAACGCAAACGTTTATATATTTTATTAAAATCCAAAAGCAAACAAACTACTTAATTATTATTCGATTATTATTTAAACAAAGCCGGACTTTTTAGTTAATAATATCTATATATACTAAATATATTTAAAAAAAAAAAACTTTTCGTTCTAAAAAACGATTTTTTTAATATTTTTTTAAACCAAACCACTTTTAATATTAACGACGCTTACTTATTCTTTACTTTTAATAACCGAGCTTTAAATATACTTTTTAATATAGCACTTTTAGCTAAACTTAATCCAGACTCCGCGAGACTGCGAATAGATTTTAGTAAACTAGTTAAATCAAAATTAGCTTTTTTAAATATACCGAAGTTAAAAAACGGCGGTTCGAACTAGAACGAGTTCGCTATAATATTTAAAGATATAATTAACGCTAAAAGCGTTGGCAAAATATTTTTAAAAACCTTTAAATATCCTTTAGTACTATTAAACCCTCTAAAGTTTAATAATACGGACTAAAATAACTATATCGAGCTAAAAATTAGCTAAAAAGTTATAAATTCCTATTTATTTCTAAATATACGAGCTAAACTAAATTTAACCCTTTAGCAAAAACAGGATATTAACGACGAAACAAACGCTTTCGTTATTTATAACCGTTTAAAAAAGTACTATTAATAATATAGTGCTAACTACCTACTAGACCTTATATACGGTTTTACTAAAAAAACACTACCTTAAATAAAAAATATCGACGAATATAATAAACACTAAACGGATATATATTAAACTATAAAGTTATTATAGTTAACCTAAAAAATACCGGACGAAATAAAGCAGTTTTAATATATAGCTAATTTAAAAAATGCCTTTAATATTTAAAAAACCTTTATAATTACTAGCTATTTTATCGCTAAAATCGGATTTAGCACTTTTATCATTTTTACCGAACTAATATTTTAAACACGAGACTACTAAACCAAATTGTTTAATAACGCCAAACGTAACGCTTTTATAATAACGGCTTTCTACTTAAAAAACGCCAATATTAACAATAAAATATATTTTACGAAAAGGCAAAAACTTAATAGCAATAATAACAAATCTAATTAAAAATCTAATTTAGCTGTTTAACGCACTTAAGTTAAAAAAAAAAAGCCAAAAAACTACACTAAACCGTACTAAAAGGTCTACTTAGTTTACGGCTAGTATAACTCCGTTAAGGCGAATTACAATAATATAGAATGTAAATTTTAAAACGGTAGTAGTTATGCCTATTATTAAAACAAGGCTGCCAATAATACCACTAGAGTCCCTATTGCACCCCTTAACAATTTACCTACTGTAATTAACCTTAAAAAACACTTTATTAACTAGGAATTAGCTATAAATTACCTAATATAATAATAACTAAAACTGCTAAAATTATTTATATACGCCACTTAAACCACTAACTATTTTTCGGTTATATTTAAAGTTCTTACTAATTTTAAATTAACTAGATTTATAAACTAAATATTAAATACTAAAGCATTAATACATCTATATTGTAAACAGTAAATGTTTACTAACTATAAAGCCTTTAATACTTTTTTCGAAATAAAGGGAGTTAGAAAAAGGGCTTTTGCTTTCGAAAAAAGTGCAGTAGTCCTAGCAGTACAGCGAAAAAACGACATATAGTTATTTACTTTAAATAAAGTTATTTTCGTTCTATTCATAACTTTTAACCTCTTTTCAATAAAAAGTTTTATAGTTTAAACGGGGTTCTATTTTTAGCAAAATCGATATAGTGCCTAAATCTACTTTTTTCTAAAAAATAGGCCAAAAATCCTAATACTAAACGGACGACCACATAATAAATACTACCTACTAAAATACTCGGTCGCCTATAGCATTAATACCTAAAACCTTCTAAAATACGATTCTAAACCTATAGCCTTCCTCGCTAAAAGCTTTATATCTTTAATTTTACTAATGCTTTTATATTAACGCCTAAAACATAGAAACTTCGCAGACTGCCGGAAAGTCGCCAAAATAAAAAACATATAACTTACAAATAACTATAACAACATTATTTATAAAGCCTATATACTTAAAAAAGCCAACGCCAATAACGATTACATTATTATACTACGGAATATAAAACGAGAAACTAAGCAATATGCTAACCTAAAAGGTAATATTAAGCCCTTTATAGCAATTAGCGAAAAATACTACTTATTTATACTAAACGATATAACCCGTTTCTTTAAAGTCTATTTATTAAAACATAAAAACGATACTTAAGCCTTTATTACCTTAAACCTTAAATAGGTTAAAACTTAAACTAATATAAAGGTCTAATACTATAAGCTAAATAATAATAGCAAGTTTAAAAATAATGTCGTAATCGGCCTATTAATAAATAAAAAGATTTAACCTAAATTCACTACTTTATACTAATATAAGCAATATAATTTAGTTAAACGTTTCTATTAAACATTTTAAAGATTTATTCGATTAATTATAACGGATATAAAGCTACTTCCGGAGCTATAAAATAAGATCTTTAAAGTAGCCTGCTAGATTTAAGCACGTATACTAAATAATACCTTAAACGGCATATTACTATTCGAAGCTTAAACTAAAAAAAAGCCTAATATAAGCTTTTAAAAACGTATTAATTGCAAAGCGTATAAGTTAATTCCTAAAAAAAAACACCCTATTAAATTTAATAACAAATCAAAACTAAAAATCTTAATAAAATACGACGGGGACATACTATATTATTTTTAAAATATATTAACCGGGGCAGTTAAAAAAGCCAAAAAGGTTACGTTTATAAAAAATATTTTACTAAAGACGCAAAAATATACTTTACCTGTTTTTAGTCTTAACTTTTTAGTACTACTTTACGCGGAAATAGTACTATTTTATACGTATTTAATAAAGTACCCTTACCTTTTTGCCGACGAACCTACTTTAATCGATAAACTTACGATATAGATTAAGGCGGGGAATTAAAAGGTTATGCAATTAGTGTTTAACGAGCTTAATTTACCTTAAAATTAATCTCGAAAAAGACCTCCTAATACCCAAATCTACCTTATTAAATATAAAAAGGCTAAACTAATATCTTTATTACTTACGGACAAACCTTACAGCAAAAAGGCTTAACACTCATCGATAATCAGTTATAAGCCTAAAACAGCACCCTAAAAATAAGCTTTTTTAAAAGACCTAAACCGCCGAATCGATAAACTAAAGCATTATGACAAAAACTACTAAATGCCATTATACCCGAAAATCACACTTAAAAACATTAAAAATCTTAATATAACTATTTACTACAACGCTTAACTGTTTTATTACGCCGAAATAATTAAAGAACCTAAAACTTATAAAAAAGCCATATTTTGCTTAAAAGCTAAATAATAAAAAAAAGCTATAAACGAGGAAATAAACTTTATTAAAAACAACGACGTTTAAAAAGTTATTAAATATAATCCTAACGTTTATACCTTTATTAAAAAATAAATATACAAAGCTAAATTCGGAACCGGCAATATTATCAAAAAATTTAAAGCTCGATAAGTTATTAAAGGTTTCGAATAAAAGTACGGCATCGACTATATAAAAACCTTCGTTTTAGTAATTCGATAAAAAACCTATAGGTCTCTTTTCGCCTTAGCTGCCTTATTCGACTAAAATATTAACCAATGAAATATTAAAACCGCTTTCCTTTACGGAAACATCGATAATAACGTATATATAGAGTTACCTTCTAAATACACTAAAGCTAGCATAATTTACAAGCTTTAAAAAGCTTTATACGGACTTAAACAAGCTTTTAAAATCTAATACAATACGCTATCGACGTATTTTTAAAACTTAAACTAAATTCGATCTAAAATAAATAAAGCTATTTTTTTTAAAAACAATATTTATATAATTATATATATAAATAATATTGTTGGTACGTGCTATAGCACGCCAAATACGCTGGCTAGTTGGCACACGAAGCCACTGCCCACGGTGGTGGGACCATCAGCTGCGAAGCAGCTGT